>JAQPZY010001631.1:5120000-5720000 GCA_029931535.1 Margaritifera margaritifera
ATATTGTCTTCACATACAGTTCTAATCATACAATATTTAATTCATTATGGCCTATTAGATTCTTATTGTCTTCACATACAATTCTAATCATACAATATTTAATTCATTATGGCCTATTAGGTTCATATTGTCTTCACATACAATTCTAATCATACAATATTTAATTCATTATGGCCTATTAGATTCATATTGTCTTCACATACAATTCTAATCATACAATATTTAATTCATTATGGCCTATTAGGTTCATATTGTCTTCACATACAGTTCTAATCATACAATATTTTTTTACTTTATGACCTATTTATAAAGCTCATCACACCTGACATGCTACTGTACAATTGTCGTTGCCATCACTCTTTCCATCTTTGGATCACTGCCTTTGGGTCAAATGTGACTTCTCTCAGTGGGGTCCATTAAGTGTGATCCTCAATAAATGGTTGAGTGGGTCACTATTCAACAAACACATCAGTTTTGTTTTATTCACATTCTGCTGTAAAAACCTCTTTCACACTCCACACTAGAAATCTGCAATACATATCTAATTTGCATCAGCCTGGTCACATTTGGGAACTGCTATTATAACTCTTTCATTGTTAGTCCTTTGAAGTTTTTAAACACTGTGTGTTTGATCGTCGACCACTCTTTCCAAACTTTGATACTATTATCAGATGGATTGGGAGTGACATATTTAGCACTACTGGTAATACACCAGGAGAGCTTATGGAATGACCTGTTGTCCATCGTCCATCCATTAGCACAAGTTTGTTATTGCTACTCCTCCTAAACTACTTGGAGGATTGCCATGAAACTTTACACACTCATTCATGCCAAGGTCTAGTTGGTTCTAAATGAAAATGGTGGTGCTTAGACATCCAATATGTACACAACAATAGCCATTTGAAAATCTTGTTATTGCTACTCCTTCTGAATGGATGGTCATAACAGCATGGGGTTTTCATTAAAAGACTTCTTATGGTGTCTAGTTGGTCCTAAATATAAATGGTGTTGATCTGATATCCAATATGGCCACCACAGCAGCCATCTTGAAAATCTTGTTATTACTACTACTCATCCTGAATGGAAGGTCATATCAGTATGGGATTTTCTCCAGAAAACTTCTCAGGAAGTCTAGTTGGTCCTAAATGAAAATGGCTCCCATGGACATTCAGTATGGTCACAATAGTGGCCACCTTGGAAATCATGTTATTGCTACTCTTGAGTGGATGGTCATATCAGAATGGGGGTTTCACTAAAAGACATCTTGTGATGTCTAATTGGTCCTAAATGAAAATGATGTTGATTTGATGTTCAATATGGCCGTGATGGCAGCCAACTTGAAAATCTTGTTTTTCATTATTCCTCAGGAATGAAAGTCATATCAACATAAGGTTTTCACTAAGACTTTCTTATGATGTCTACTTGGTTGTAAATGAAAATGGTTCCGCTTGGACATCCAATATAGTGACCACAGCCATCTTGAATATTTTATCACTATTTCTCATGAATGGATGGTCATATCAACATGGGTGTTTCACTGAATGACTTTTTATGGTGTCTAGTTGGTGCTACATGAAAATGGTGCCGATCAGATGTCCAATATGGCTGCCATGGCATTCAGCTTGAAAATCTTGTTAATGCTTCTTCTCCTGAAAGGAAAGTCGTATTGACATGGAGTTTTCACCAGAAGATTTCTCATGATGTCTAGTTGGTCCTGAATGAAAAAGGTGCCACCCAGACATCCGATATGGCCACAAAGTAGCCATGTTGAAAATCTTGTTATTGCTACTTCTCATGAATGAATGGTTGTATCAGCCTGGGGTTTGCACTACAAGGTTTCTTATGATGTCAAGTTGGTCTTAAATGAAAATGGTGCCATCTGGACCTCCAATATGGTCACCACAGCAGGCATCTTGAAAATCTTGTTATTGCTACTCCTTCTGAACAGAAAGTCATATCAGCATGGGGTTTTTACAGGAAAACTTCTTACGGTATCTAGTTGGTCTTAAATAAAAATTCTGCTGATCTGTTATCCAATATGGCCACTGCAGTGGCCATCTTGAAAATCTTATCACTACTCTTCCTAGATGGAAAGTCGTATCAACATTGGGCTTTCACCAGAAGACTTCTTATGATATCTAGTTGGTACTGAATGAAAATGGTGCTGATTTAACATCCAGTATGGCCACCATGGCAGCCCTCTAGAAAATCTTGTTATTGCTTACTCCTCTGAAATGGAAAGTCATATTGACATGGGGTTTTTACCAGAAGACTAATTATGATATCTATTTTTTTGTGAATGAAAATGGTGCCAATCTGATCTCAAATATGGCTGCCACAATGAACATATTGAAAAGCTTGTCAGTAATTCTCCTAAATGGATGGTCAATATCAACATAAGGTTTTCACCAAAAGTCTTCTAATGGTGTCCAGTTGGTCCTAAATGCAAATGGTGCCGATCTTACATCCAATTTGGCTGCCACAGTGGCTGATTTGAAAATCTTATCACTCAAGAATATCTGAGATGGTTTCACCACGCAGCAATTAAAAAGAAGAAATGGTCTTATCTTGAATTCCTGGAAATTCTTTTTGGACAGTAGAGCATCAGTCCCTTGGAGGGACTCTTGTTCTTTTCCCCATAGTGACTGAATAATGTGTCAAGTTCATGATTGCCATACCTCCCCATGCTGATTTCTTGAATTACGTGTGAAAGGAATTCAAAATACTTTCATAGTGGCTAATTTCTGGGACGATATTTGTGGCATCCACATGCTCATTGGCAACACAGTGTATCTTGATCATCTTATGGTGATTGTATCTTGAGATAGTTTGCAACACCTTGATGTTTTCCTATCATAAAAAGAAGCCCTGTCAGAACTCATAACATACATTTTCTCCACAGAAATCCTGTTTGAATCCACATATACCAATAAGTCCAAGGTTATGTTTGATGTGTTCATTAGATGTGAGATTGTTTAATTTTCCAAAGCACATTTTCAGTTCATCATCCTTCAAGTATGAATACTATAGTATTAAATGTTTCTTTGTACATAAATCTGTAGATTCATCCAAAATTATCGCAATAGCAGGATTGTCCTTCAGTTCCGAGAGTATTTTCCTCAAGTAAGTCCGAAATTATGGAGATATATTCAGCTGCTGCATTGTTTTCTTGGTAATTAGTAGTTTTGAGGTAATTACACTTTCATTAAGATGACTCAGTTCATTCAGTCATTGAAATTTGTAAATGGGCACATTTTCTTTTCCAATGTAATACACAGTCCTGAATGGTGTGCTCATGGCCTCATTTGCTTTTCCAAAACTTCGTCAAAGTCTGCTGCTTTTTCCCATCAGCAGAGTGACCAGTTTTTAAGCCCACATGCGGTCCATACTTTTGGCATGCTCAGTCAATCTCAACAGTGCAAAATTGTTCATAATGCACCGGCAGATCTGGGTCTATGCAGTTTGTAAGGACTAATCAGTAGAACAAACAACATAGACCCTGATCTGCCGGTGCATTATGTGATGGCAAATCAGAGTCTATGTTGTTTGCATTTGGACCCTGCTTATACACGAGTATAGACGGTCTATGTTAGGGACAGTAGTATTTATGAATGTAGAGAGGACCTGAGACCACCAATATTGAATGTAGAGATGACCTGAGACCACCAATATTGAATGTAAAGAGGACCTGAGACTACCAATATTGAATGTAGAGAGGACCTGAGACTACCAATATTGAATGTAAAGAGGACCTGAGACTACCAATATTGAATGTAGAGAGGACCTGAGACTACCAATATTGAATGTAGAGAGGACCTGAGACTACCAATATTGAATGTAGAGAGGACCTGAGACTACCAATATTGAATGTAGAGAGGACCTGAGACTCCCAATATTGAGGCTGTTTGGCTGGATATTAAGCAGAGAAATACCAAGCCATTCCTATTTGTTTACCGAAATCCTAGATCTAAAAGTGAATGGAAAGACAAGTTTGAAACTATCATTGAAAAGGTGCTCATTGGAAACAAGGAAATAATCATACTAGGGGATTTCAATCAAGACTCACTTCAGGTGCAAGACCGAAGCAAGTGGTTAGATTTTATGGAGTCTTTTGGATTGTATCAGGTAGTTAGGGATTCCACAAGAATCACAGGTCATTCAGCAACTCTTCATCATCATTTTGCATAACTAACATCTCCTTAACTAAAATTGATCACAGTGATCATTTTCCAACATTCTTTACCTATAATTGTAAATTATTCCCTCTAAAGATAACCATGCCACTATCAAATATAGATCTTTCAATAACATCAACCTGGACAATTTTCATATGATCTGCAATTAGTGCAGTGGGATGCAATTAAGATATTTGATGATCCAGATGATGCCCACAGTATCTGGATGTAATTATTCGTTGATGTAGTTAATGAAACATGACAGTCTTGACTATGAAAACTCAAAGGGTGAAGTATGCACACTAACTAGAATGGTTGATGACTGATATTCTTGAAGCTATGAGAACTAGAGACTGAGCTAAGGCTAATGGCAACAAAGGAAATCATAAGTTATGGAGTAATAAATTCATTTGAAAATCTAAGAATAATTACTACCACAAATTATGGATTGATCCCATTTCTGTTTGGAAAATATTCAGAAAATCAGAGGCAGGTAAAAGTGATAAATTTAGCGATGTTCAAACTATTTCACAAGAAGGACATGATATGTCTAATTCTTATCAGAGAGCTGATAATTTTAATGACTTTTTTGCAAATGTACCTACTAAATCAATAGAACCTTCAACTGATTCAAATTATGATGTGCTAAAAGTGTGCTGTACAAATAAACTACTCCATGATGCACTGTTTGAAATTCCTGAAATTCAGCGAGATAAAGTATTCAAATATATATCTCTCTGAACCTGATTTGTTAAAAGCAATGGGACTAGATCAAATTGGTCCAAGACTTTGGAAAGCAGCCTGTCCTTTCATAGCAGAAACCATCATATACTTTATTAATCAGAGTATCAAAATGGGGTAGTTTATTAATCAGAGTAATTAAATAGTGTAGTTTATTAATCAGAGTATTAAAATGAGGTAGTTTATTAATCAGAGTATTAAAATGGAGTAGTTTATTAATCAGAATATTAAAATGAGGTAGTTTATTAATCAGAGTATTAAAATGAGGTAGTTTATTAATCAGAGTATTAAAATATTAATCAGAGTATTAAAATGTGGTAGTTTATTAATCAGAGTATTAAAATGAGGTCGTTTATTAATCAGAGTATCAAAATGGGGTAGTTTCCCAATATATGAAATGTAGCAAAACTCACCCCAATTCACTGAACTGGGTCTATGACTAATGGTAACAATTTCAGACCAATTTCAATTCAACCAACCCTTTCCAGATAAATAGAAAAATATGTAAATGACTGATTAATGGATTTCTTTGTAAGCAACAATCAATTTCACAACAATCAGTTGAGGGTTAGGACCATTCACCCTTGTGAAGTGGCTTTAATATCAGTGGGAGATAAATGGTTGAAAGCCATAGATGAAGGAAAGCTTGTGGTTTAATACAATCTTTGTAATTTTCAGAAAAGCATTTGGCTTAGTTGACCATAACATTCTTCTGGAGGAACTACAAGTTTAAAAATGGTTTTCATCTTATCTCACATCACAGAGAAGTGCCAAAAAGTCACAGTAAATGGGGTGCCCTAAAGTGATAAACTTGTACAATATGGTGTTCTGCAGGGTTTGGTACTAGGTTCCCTCCTGTTTATAACCTTTATTCATGATTTGCCTCTTTACTTAAAAAACAATGTTACAACAACAGATCTCTATGCTGATGATAAAACACTCTGATGCACACTTCTCTTTAGCTGTGCTACAAACTAATTTGCAAGGTGCCCTAGATGGTTTAGAAACTTGGTGTAAACAGAATGGAGACTCTAAATAAATCAAGGACTATAATTATTCTGAATTACAACAGAGAAGATTAAGATTGCCTGTCGCAACACTGGATCTTTACAGGAATACATTACTGTAAGTTGTTGCACATGATAAGGTGTGCGTGTTGATAATAATCGAAAATGGAATGAACACTTTAGAAATGTAATGAAAAATGGATTCTCAACACTCTGATTGCTATCCAAGATTAAACACTTCCAGTTTCTCACAGAGTTAGGTTTTATTAAAGCTGTGTTCAGCCCTACTTTGGTTGTTGTAATATGGTATGGGGAAACTGTTGCCAGCCCCACTTTGGTTGTTGTAATATGGTATTGGGAAACTGTTGCCAGTCCTACTTTGGTTATTGTAATATGGTATTGGGAAACTGCTGCCAGCCCTACTTTGGTTATTGTAATATGGTATTGGGAACTGTTGCCAGCCCTACTTTGGTTATTGTAATATGGTATTGGGAACTGTTGCCAGCCCTACTTTGGTTATTGTAATATGGTATCAGGAAACTGTTGCCAGCCCTACTTTGGTTATTGTAATATGGTATTGGGAAACTGTTGCCAGCCCTACTTTGGTTATTGTAATATGGTATCAGGAAACTGTTGCCAGCCCTACTATGGTTGTTGTAATATGGTATGGGGAAACTGTTGCCAGCCCTACTTTGGTTGTTGTAATATGGTATGGGGAAACTGTTGCCAGCCCCACTTTAGTTATTGTAATATGGTATTGGGAAACTGTTGCCAGCCCTACTTTGGTTATTGTAATATGGTATTGGGAAACTGTCACCAGTCCTACTTTGGTTATTGTAATATGGTATTGGGAAACTGTTGCCAGCCCTACTTTGGTTATTGTAATATGGTATTAAGAAACTGTTGCCAGCCCTACTTTGGTTATTGTAATATGGTATGGGGAAACTGTTGCCAGCCCTACTTTGGTTATTGTAATATGGTATCAGGAAACTGTTGCCAGCCCTACTATGGTTGTTGTAATATGGTATGGGTAAACTGTTGCCAGCCCTACTTTGGTTGTTGTAATATGGTATGGGGAAACTGTTGCCAGCCCCACTTTAGTTATTGTAATATGGTATTGGGAAACTGTTGCCAGCCCTACTTTGGTTATTGTAATATGGTATTGGGAAACTGTCACCAGTCCTACTTTGGTTATTG
This sequence comes from Margaritifera margaritifera, assembly GCA_029931535.1. Taxonomy (NCBI): domain Eukaryota; kingdom Metazoa; phylum Mollusca; class Bivalvia; order Unionida; family Margaritiferidae; genus Margaritifera; species Margaritifera margaritifera. Next base: position 5,127,121 of record JAQPZY010001631.1, read on the forward strand.
TAATATGGTATTGGGAAACTGTTGCCAGCCCTACTTTGGTTATTGTAATATGGTATTAAGAAACTGTTGCCAGCCCTACTTTGGTTATTGTAATATGGTATGGGGAAACTGTTGCCAGCCCTACTTTGGTTATTGTAATATGGTATCAGGAAACTGTTGCCAGCCCTACTATGGTTGTTGTAATATGGTATGGGGAAACTGTTGCCAGCCCTACTTTGGTTGTTGTAATATGGTATGGGGAAACTGTTGCCAGCCCCACTTTAGTTATTGTAATATGGTATTGGGAAACTGTTGCCAGCCCTACTTTGGTTATTGTAATATGGTATTGGGAAACTGTCACCAGTCCTACTTTGGTTATTGTAATATGGTATTGGGAAACTGTTGCCAGCCCTACTTTGGTTATTCTAATATGGCACCGGGAAACTGTTGCCAGATGTATCTGACTAAACTGTTCATACTCCAGAAGCAAGCATTTAAGATTAAGCATGTACTAGGTGATAGTTATACAGATTCCATTTATGCATTGGACCAACTAGGAATACTTTAAATCAAAGAAAGGATATTTATGAGAATATCTAACCTTATGCACAAAATTTCAAATCAAGATGGTCCTCAGTACCTCCTAACTATAGTCAAACAACAGCAAGCAAATTCAAATTCACCCATTTTACATCTTTGTGAAGGTAAAGTTACAGAATTTCAAAAACCACAGAAAAAATTACTTAAGAAATGTTTTGCATATTCTGGCCCATTGATTTGGATTAATTTACCTAAAGTTGGAAAAGAAGCACCCTCATTATATGTTTTTCATCAAAGAAAATGCCTACATGATACATCTATATAATTAAAAAGTTCATTCTTTCATTCCTCCACATTTTCTTACCTTCTCATTTTCCTCACAATATCTATTTTTTCTTTTCCCTCTCCTTCAATATCTCCATTTGTATCAATATGAAAATAACTGCGCTATAATGCATCTTTCTGCATTTACTTCAAAATGTTTGTATTTAATAGAGGTCTTCAAGGGAGATTATTTTTTAAAAACTAATTGGCTTACTCTCTGAAGGTAAAGATGTTATTATAATTATTATGTTTTTAATTATTAATAATAATTATTATTATTAATGTTATCATTATTATCATTATTATTGTTATTATTATTATTATAAAAGAACTTTAACTGAAAGTTTACTGAACGATTATCTGAAGCTAGAATAACATAAAATTAATTATGATTACAGATAAACGACATTGTGTAATATGTGTAGTAATTAATCTTTAACATTATCTAAAGTACCAGTTGGTTGATTTAAGGGTAGTGTGGGGATTTAGATTGCTAAGTGGTTTATTCATGCCTAAGTCACTACTAATCCCATTTAGGTTGCCTTGTTATAGCTTAGTTGGATGGTGGTATGAGTTGAGACAGGTCTGGTGGTCTTTAGTTTTTATTGATAAGTAAGTGTTGATTTAAGACAGGTGCTAGACATAATGACTAGATTCCTAATAATTAATGGATTGATATACTGTATGACTGATGTCCAGCTCTGGGTTTTTGCAAAGGGACATTTCATCACATTCACTTCAAAAGATCATGTATGGCAAAAATCAATGTTTTAGAAACCTATAATTGCTGTAAAACTTTTATGATTTCATGATATTTGAAACCTTTGCCTGTCTTTTTGTTGTTGTTGCAATTTAGTAATTTTGGTTGGAGAAACCAATTACAAATGATCAAATGTAACCTTGGATTAATCAGATTTCAACAAGATCAAATTTTGCCATCTCAGACCCCTTTGAAAAGGTAATATAAGGCAATCTCTTCCCCAAAGATCAATGCTAAATACATTATTTTCTTCCAGGAAATTTCTGGTATTGCATACTTGCTGCCTGGAAGCATTATCAGTAAATATATGGAGCTGTTTAATTGTTAAGTCTGCTTTGGTAGAAGCTTGACATTTATAACTTTGGTGCATGTCGATCGGTCTGTACATCCATACATCTGTCCCTACCCTAGATTAAGGTCAGTGTTGAAGGCTTTTAGATTAAGCTCACTGTTAACATTTTTTTATTTTCTAGCTAAATCATAGGTGAGCTCGACAAAAAGGGGGTCTTGTGTTTATCTGCAAGAATAATTCTGTCCATACTCACTTATAAATCCAGTCCAACTACAAACAACATAGACCCTGATCTGCTGTCGCATAATTGACTGGTGGATCAGGGTCTGTGTTGTTTGTTACACTGATTACTCCTAACAAATTGCATAGACCCAGATTTGCCGGTACATTATGCAATGGCAGATCTGCATTTGTGCAGTTTGCAGTTGGACTTGACATCTAAGTGAGTATGTATGGTACCGACACAGGTAATTTGGCAAGATATATTTACCTAGCATTTGAAGTAAGTGAATTAGCAAATAGACCTGTAGTTCTCCAGCAGATCAGGGTCTATACTGTTGGTGTGATAACACAGCTTATTCTGTGATGTGCCTGTACATTATGTGACAGCCGATTGGGTCTATGCTGTTGGTATGGAATCACAAGTAGAACACACAGTTTAAAGCAGGCATGTGCAGCCTACAGCCGCGGGCCGGATCCAGCCCGCAGGTTTTATCTGCTTATTTACATCATAGGGTGTGGCTTTAAAAATTGCTTATCTGGCCCGCACCATGGAGGAAGTTGCACATGCCTGGTTTAGACCATGATGTGCCTGTACATCACTGTTTGTATGAAATCAAAAGTAGAACACACAGTGTAGACCATGCTATACCTGTACATTATGCAATGACAAATCTGGATCTACACTGTTGGTATGTAATCACAAGTAGAACACACAGTGTAGACCATGCTATACATGTACATTATGCAATGACAAATCTGGATCTACACTGTTGGTATGGAATCACAAGCAGAACACAGTGTAGACCATGCTATACATGTACATTATGCAATGACAAATCTGGATCTACACTGTTGGTATGGAATCACAAGCAGAACACACAGTGTAGACCATGCTATACATGTACATTATGCAATGACAAATCTGGATCTACACTGTTGGTATGGAATCACAAGCAGAACACACAGTGTAGACCATGCTATACATGTACATTATGCAATGACAAATCTGGATCTACACTGTTGGTATGGAATCATAAGTAGAACATACAGTGTAGACCATGCTATACATGTACATTATGCAATGACAAATCTGGATCTACACTGTTGGTATGAAATCGCAAGTAGAACACACAGTTTAGACCATGCTATACATGTACATTATGCAATGACAAATCTGGATCTACACTGCTGGTATGGAATCACAAGTAGAACATACAGTGTAGACCATGCTATACATATACATTATGCAATGACAAATCTGGATCTACACTGCTGGTACGGAATCACAAGTAGAACAAACAGTTTAGACCATGCTATACATGTACATTATGCAATGACAAATCTGGATCTACACTTTTGGTATGGAATCATAAGTAGAACATACAGTGTAGACCATGCTATACATGTACATTATGCAATGACAAATCTGGATCTACACTGCTGGTATGGAATCATAAGTAGAACACACAGTTTAGACATTGATATACCTGTACATTATGCAACAACAGATCTGGGTCTTCACTGTTGGTATGAAATCACAAGTTGAACACACAGCTTGGACCGTGATGCACATGTACATTATGCAACAACAAATCTGGGTCTTCACTGTTTGCATTTGAGTGCAGGTAAAACACATATAAATACATTATTTTAAAAATAGCATTCTGTCGGCATGTTGCAAAAGTTCTATTAGCAACACTTTTTCAGTATTTGGTGGTATTATATGTGAGGTCACCTTATAATGGGATACATTATACATAGTGTTACTATAACAACATGTAATGGGATCCATTACCAAACCTGCCTTATAAAAGAGACTGTGTTATACTGAGGTACCTTATATTGTGTTATATTATACAGAGTATTACTAGAACAAAATGTAATGGGAACCATGACAAGACCTGCCTTATAAAAGGGGCTGTGTTATACTGAGGTGTGTTATATTGGGTTATATTATACACAGTATTACTAGAACAAAATGTAATGGGAACCATGACAAGACCTGCCATATAAAAGGGGCTGTGTTATACTGAGGTGTGTTGTATTGGGTTATATTATACACAGTATTACTATAACAAAATGTAATGGGAACCATGACCAGACCTGCCTTATAAAAGGGGCTGTGTTATACTGAGGTGTGTTATATTGGGTTATATTATACACAGTATTACTATAACAAAATGTAATGGGAACCATGACCAGAACTGCCTTATAAAAGGGGCTGTGTTATACAGAGGTGTGTTATATTGGGTTATATTATACACAGTATTACTATAGCAAAATGTAATGGGATCCATGACCAGACCTGCCTTATAAAAGGGGCTGTGTTATACTGAGGTACCTTATATTGGGTTATATTATACCCAGTATTACTATAACAAAATGTAATGGGATCCATGACCAGACCTGCCTTTTAAACATATTTGCCAGCCTTCCAGACAGTGCTGGTGGGTTATAGAGACTCGAAAAGTGCTTTTTGTGGACCAAAGGGGGTTAGTGTATGTCTCCCAAAAAAGCAGTGTACAATTGAAAGAAATTGTCTACTCATATAAGCCTATAGAAAATGACTGGTCAAAATTCAAATTTGAATAAAAGAAGATAAAATATATGTTTTCTTTGAATTATTTAATACACATTCAAAAAAGGAAATTGTTGGTAGACTTGGCGTTGTCAAATATCATCACTACACACACACAGACACACAGACACACACACACACATATGTGCATACACTTGCATAAACACTACCATACTGACATTAAATAAAATAATACATCAAGTTTCTTTCTTTAGAATCCATTGGACTAGGTGCAGACTTGGAGCGTTGAAGGTGATGCAAGTGTCATTAGTGTTCATGTTTGCATTCAGAAGAGATTGGATAATACTGTTCTTCAAACTACCCTGAAGATCTTCTCAAGTATTCCTCAGCATGGAAAATGGTCTTTCTGTATCTGCAGTGCTGTGAGGGAGTGTCCAATAAGCAATGGGCCCACTAATTAGAATATCAAATCTTGATTTTGCTGACGTAGATGATGGGTTGCCTATTCTGCCAATAACTGGCTTAGATTAGTTGTTCGATTGTCAAAGTGCAGTAGCTCCTGAAGTGGGGGAGAGTATGTAGTCTTCAGTCTGCTCCAAAAGACATGCTTGTTTGTCCTCTGGAAGTACCCCCAAACCTAACAACCAGATTTAAAAGTGAAAGATATAAAAGTGAAAGAGTAAACATTTCATCAACTAGGAATTCTGAAATTTAGTTTTGCTGAGCTTTGCTTCACAGATAGCTCATCCTTCCCAGAATCACATCTTTGTTTCAAGATTTTGCCTTCAAAAATGAATCACACTAACATACTATTCCAACTAACAAAATAGTAATGTTTTGCATTTTATATAAAGAGTAAAACCCAGCTTCAAAGAACCTTTGGCACTGATCATGAACTAGACAATAATCATTAATAAAGATGGCTTAAACATCCTCATTCAAGGCACTGAAGTGTAGTAGCTTTTGTTCCTTCAACATGCATCTCTTTGATTTACCTAACTTCAAACGAATTGGGTTGTTCCACTTCCTGTACTTTACCTATGCAAATTAACCTAATGGGCTCTTATACAGCAGTGCTCAAAGGACTCTTAACAGAAAATCACCCTAGCTGTTGCCAGTCAGTTAACGTATTCCTGTATGTCACTTAAACCCTAATACATGCCAATATCTGTGGACCACCAACCATTACAATTGCTGGCAAAAGTTTGAGCATCACATGATTTACAGACTCACTGGCAGCTTGTCAGACATTCAGGCCTATTGTCTGTCACCTATCATACTACCACTATATATCATATAAAAATTCAAATCATTATAACTTCAACATTTTGCAACTAATTTTCATTAAATTTTTAGTATCCACTAAAACATGAACACTAATTTACATGGGGTAAGTGCCAACATAAAATACTTGGATTTTATAAGATGTGCTATGCTGCTGCTAGTAATAATAATAATAATAATAATAATAATAATAATAATAATAATAATAATGATAATGACTTTATTTAAAGAAGAAGTTCATTTGGTCAACAGACCAATCCTCCATGAGGCCTTCTACAATGACATGTATATGATGTACAATATTTACAAGTTGTGGTGTCTTTAGACAACAGAGCTATGAAACACTAGATAATTGATGAACTATTACTATAAAATATGCACAAAGCATTAAAGATGAATACAGTATACATCATTTATATAAAGAGTAGCAGTGAACATGTATAAGGCATTACAGGTGAGTACATGAAAGAACATTATTTTAAATAAGAGTAGTACTACATTACACAAAATCATACAGATGATTGTTTCCGTAGATGTTGACTAAGAAGCTTCTTAAAACCTTTGGATAAGTCAGCTGACCATATACATGTATAGGATGGAATGGAATTCCATAGTTTGGCTCCAGAAAAAGCAAAACTCTTCTTATAAAACTCAGAATTTGGTTTAGGTAAATATAAGTTGTTTGAGATGGATCTTAGTTCATACTTATGTACATTTTCCACAAATGTAAAATTACTTTTAAGATGATCAGGAGCCAGCCCATTTAAGTATTGTAGACTTAACAAGTAAACCCTTTTCAAGTCGATTTTTTCTGTTAAAATGGAAGCCACCCAAGAGTTTTAAAAAGATTTGTTGATGGTGTATCTATATCAGCATCAAGAAAAACCCTTGCTATTCTCATTTGAAATTTCAGTAGTCTCCCTTGATTTTCTGTTTCAATAATCATAGCTACTCTCTTTTGAAATTTCAGTAGTCTCCCTTTATTTTCTGTATCAATAACCCTAGCTATTCTCTTTTGAAATTTCAGTAGTCTCCCTTGATTTTCTGTATCAATAACCCTAGCTACTCTCATTTGAAATTTCAGTAGTCTCCCTTGATTTTCTGTATCAATAAGCCTAGCTACTCTCATTTGAAATTTCAGTAGTCTCCCTTGATTTTCTGTATCAATAACCCTAGCTACTCTCATTTGAAATTTCAGTAGTCTCCCTTGATTTTATGTATCAATAACCCTAGCTACTCTCTTTTGAAATTTCAGTAGACTCACTTGATTTTATGTATCAATAACCCTAGCTACTCTCTTTTGAAATTTCAATAGACTCTTGATTTTCTGTATCAATAACCCTAGCTAGCTACTCTCATTTGAAATTTCAGTAGACTCACTTGATTTTCTGTATCAATAACCCTAGCTACTTTCATTTGAAATTTCAGTAGACTCACTTGATTTTCTGTATCACTGTTACAGATAGAACAGCAAGATGTGGCATAATATACATAGGCATTGTAGAATATCTTTCTTCTTGATGGAGTTAAGATTTGGTTATGTTCAATAGATAAAGCAGTGAGTTTACTTTTTGAATGTCCTTATCAGCTTCCATTTTCCAGTTCAAGATATTGTCAGTCATGATGCCAAGTAGTTTTTCATTTTCAGACTGTTCTATATATATTTCTCTTAGCATTACATGGAAGTTTTCTTTCTCAGCTTGACTCATCTACCTATGATCATGACTTTTGACTTGGCTTCATTTATCTTCATGCCAATGTGCTCACATCATTTGTTTACTTTGACAATGTCCTGTTTATTTTAGTGTTAACATCCTGGGCAGTTGATGCAATGTTATATAGTGTCATGTCATCTGCTAACATGTTAGTGGTGGATAGCTCAATGTGATATGGTAAATCATTAATGTACTGCATGAAGAGTAATGGTCCAAGAACTGATCCTTGTGGACCAACTGAGTTTATGAGTTTCTTATATGAAAGTTTATTTAAAATAGAAACTTCTTGTTGTCTGCCTTCAAGATAGGATTGAAACTAAGTTAAACTTTCATGGTTAACTTGATATATTCTGAGTTTTTCCAGATGGATTTTGTGATTAACAAGGTCAAAAGCCTTTGTATGGTCAAGAAACACTGTACCTAGCAGGTTACATTGATCTACTGCTGTTAACCAATCATCCACCATTCTAGTTAGTGTAGTGTGGCATGAATGTCCTTCATAAAAGTCTGATTGTTGTCAATGTAGTAAATTCCAGGTAGTTTCTAAATTCATTACAAACACATGTTTCAAATATCTTCAAAAGTGAGGATAAAACTGATAGAGGTCTGCGAGTAGAGCATGATTATCTCTGTTCTGGTGATAGGTCAATTAAGTAATCATTGCAATGGTGGTTGTTTATCTCTGACTGCGGTTACCTTTTGATAACCGCTTTGACAGTCCTTTATGTAAACTACCTCGTGTTGGTAGTTTTCAGTGAGCATTAAGTACGTCTGTTCACTGTTTATACAGGTTACAGGTATATAAAGTGGTGTCAAGAAAGGTCTCTCTCAATTTTGATTTTAATAAGATTACTGGAAATTGTGTTTTTATAAACTTGACCTTGTTGGGGGTTTTGGGAGTAAAAACTCAAGTTTTTCATCTGACATGTGTTCTGGCAGGTTTGTATAAAAGGGACTATTTTATAGTGAGACATCTTCTAAGATATACAGCATGAAAAACAATGACAGCCACATTTAAGTAAATGGCCACTAATTACTTTATGAGCTATGAAACTAGATTGTGTATTGGTGACAGAGTACTATACTTAAAACGTTTTATGAATGTAAGGTCTAATCTTGAATACACATTGAATACAAGGCCTAATCTTGAATACACATTGAATGCAAGGCCTAATCTTGAATGCACATTGAAACTTGACTCTTCCAGAGGCAAAATATGGTGAATCAATGGAAAATCTAGATTTTTATATAGGGCCAGTATCCAGTATATGATCAGGAAGTTAACTACATATCTTCACTGACTTGGTCTACTTCTGTAAATCATTCTTATCTTGAATGCATATTGAAATTGGAATATTCTAGAGGCCAATTACAGTGAAACCTGCATTAGTGGACAACTCAGTAGCAAGGACACCAGATCATAATGGACAATTAGCTTTTATAGGTCTCTTCTGATGCATTTATGATCATGTTAACCTCTGTATAAAAGAGGTCTCTTCTGTATTTATGATCACAGGGACCCTGGGTAGCCAAGTGGCCTAAGGCGCTCGCCTTTACAGATCACTCATATCTCACCTCTGTCCACATGGGTTCAAGTTTTGGCTCAACCAATGTGGATAAGTGAGAAAGCATGCCAATAGCTTCCCCTAGGTCGGTGGTTCTTCCCAGGGTCTTCCTGGGTTTTTCCTCAACCAAATATACTGGCTGCCATGTACAGCCTATCATGTGCTGAAAAATGGCTTTAAACCCCACAAAAACAAAGAGGTTTTATCTTCTCTATTTATGATCATTTTAACATCCATATAAATGAGGTGTCTTCTCTTGTGTTTATGATCATTGTAATTGCCATATAAAAGTGGTCTCTTCTCCTGTAACTATGATCATTTTAAACTCCATATAAAAGTGGTCTCTTCTCCTGTAACTATGATCATTTTAAACTCCATATAAAAGAGGTCTCTTCTCCTGTAACTATGATCATTTTAAACTCCATATAAAAGTGGTCTCTTCTCCTGTAACTATGATCATTTTAAACTCCATATAGAAAGGGTCTCTTCTCCTGTAACGATGATCATTTTAATTGCCAGATAAAAGAGGTCTCTTCTCCTGTAACTATGATCATTTTAAACTCCATATAGAAAGGGTCTCTTCTCATATAACGATGATCATTTTAATTGCCAGATAAAAGAGGTCTCTTCTCCTGTAACTATGATCATTTTAATTGCCATATAAAAGTGGTCCCTACTCCTGTAACTATGATCATTTTAAACTTCATGTAAAAGAGGTCTCTTCACATGTGTTTATTATCATTTTAACCTCTCTATAACAAGAGATCCCTTCATATGCATTTATGATCAATTTAACCTCCATATAAAAGGAGTCTCTTCTCCTGTATTAGTGATAATTTAACCTCATTTAAAAGAGGTCTCATGTAGTTATGATCATTTTAACCTCTCTATAAATTAGATCTTTTCTCCTGTATTAGACTGTATATATCTCATTCTTGCAGAAGGAGCGAGATTATTACGACCCTTATGCCATATTGGATTTTTATAAGGTATTCCTTATAAATTTATCCCAGCAGGATTTTCTCCACTTAAGTGCTCTTCTCAAGAGAGGAATATTATTTAAAAACAGATCACTGTCAAAATGTTTGTTTTATTGCTGTGAAAGGATTTTTGTTCTCATTTTTCTGAAGTTTAAATATAGGGAGTTAATTTATTTCCTTTAAAATCAATTTAATGCCGACCACTGTGCTGTTGTTTTCTGTTGCTAGGGTATTTTCCATTTAAAGCTCAGAGTGTGGCATATGGGTAAACATTATGATGTCCTAAATGAAAATGATTTTGCATGTGTCCAATCAGAGCAACAGTCAGCAGTCAAATAGACACATAATGGATGTACTGTGTCTGCCCAGTTGTCTGTATACAGACTGCTCCTGTATGTATGATCATTTTAACCTCCATATAAAGGAGGTCTCTTCTTTATCTGGTTTAAGCAATTTTTATTCATCATCATAATAATAACATAATCAAAGTATGTTACCTAAGCGATTGAGCAACAAGCAAGTTTGCTTATCATATATACTCACTTATAAGACAAGTACAACTGCAAACAACATAGACCCTGATATGCTGTCACAAAATGTTCTGGCAGATCAGGGTCTGTGTTGTTTGTTCTGGTGATTACTCCGAACAAACTGCATAAACTCAGATCTGCCAGCGCATCATACAATGGCCGATCTGGGTCTGTGCAGTTTGCAGTTGGGCTTGACTTATAAACGAATATATATGGTATATAAAGTTCTCTTCAATTGAAAATATTCATTACAACTATGTAATATCATTTGACTGCCATGATTAATATTTTTAGTTTGGATATACAGATGTGTAATGTAAATGCAATCTAACAGAGAGAAGGTAAGAAGTAAATTGAAAACTATTGAAAATTCAAAGATTAGAAGAAAATGATGGGGTCAGAATGGCAGAAAATGAGTGAAGAAAGTAGAAAAAGAGAACAGAAAAACTGGTGTTGTCATGATGGAGGGAAGGAGTCTTATGAGTGCACACATTGTATACTGTATTGATGATCATTTTAACCTCCATATGAAGGACACTTGCCCATAAAGGACACATTTTTGTGGTCCCAGATCTGTTATAGACTGGTTTCTTTCTATAGGGGACCAGTGTAGAATCTACATTCTTGACTGGGAACCAATTGGTTTAATTAAGTGATGTGCTATGTAATTGTTAATCTAACAAAAAAATCTTTTTGTTGTCAGATAGTTATAATGCTCCTGATCTTCCAGAGCCAAAATATAGTGAACCAATGGAAAAGTTAGGTTTCTAGCAGGAAGTCAAAAAACAAAAATCATGTACTGTACTATGCTTCATTGACTGTCAGTTTGAATCTGTTGTATCTGGTGTTGTGTTTACAAAAGATTCTCAGCCAGCGTGCAACTTAAAATCTTACAGGGGAAAAAGTTTGAAGTTGGTGAACTGGACCCCATCTCACAAAGCAATGTAAGTTTACGCACATTATTATTATAAGTTTTAATAATAAGACAATTTTTGGCATACATTGTTTTGTGAAACAGTGCCCTGGTGTGAACATTTGGTTTCTAGCAGGAAGCCATTTATCATATTTATTACTCCATGTAATGGGTGGATGGTATCTTTTATTACAGTATGTAGCTGTGTAATGAGTGGATGGTATCTTGTTATTTAGTTATGTAATGGGTGCATGGTATCTTGTTATGTAGGTATGCAATGTGTGTATGGTATCTTGTTATCTAGCTATTTAATGGGTGGATGGTATCTTGTTATGTAGCTATGTAATGGGTGTATAGTATCTTATTATGTAGCTGTGTAATGGGTGGATGATATCTTGTTATTTAGCTATGTAATGGGTGGATAGTATCTTGTTATGTAGCTATGTAATGGGTGGATGGTATCTTGTTATGTAGCTATGTAATGGGTGGATGGTATCTTGTTATGTAGCTCTGTAATGGGTTTAGGTATTAGGTTTTATGGGTTTAACGCCATTTTTCAGCACATAATAGGCTATACATGGCGGCCAGTATATCTGGTGGAGGAAGAATCCGGGAGAAATCCCGGGAAGAACCACCGACCCACAGGAAGCTACTGGCAAGCTTTCTCACATAACCACATTGGCCGAGCCCGAGACTCGAACCCATGCGGACAGAGGTGAGATGGCAGTGATCTGTAAAGGCGAGCGCCTTAGACCACTCGGCCCCCCGGGGCCCCCCTATGTAATGGGTAGATGGCATCTTGTTATGTAGCTATGTAATGGGTGGATGGTATCTTGTTATGTAGCTATGCAATGGGTAGATGGTATCTTGTTCTGTAGCTATGCAATGGGTGGATGGTATCTTGTTATGTAGCTATGTAATGGGTGGATGGTATCTTGTTATGTAGCTATGTAATGGGTGGATAGTATCTTGTTATGTAGCTATGTAATGGATGGATGGTATCTTGTTATGTAGCTGCCACTTCCTTGTCTTTATAATTCATCTGCTTAAGGAAAAACACAGGAAACTGATGTAATAAAAATGGCTTTAGCAGGAAGTCAGGAAAAAGAAAAGGTAAAGTTCATGCCTATCATTATTGTATCTTAAAAAAAAACGTGTCGGATTAGACAAGGACTAGTCTTGTCTTTATTCAACTTATCAGTATGTTTGAGTGCATTGATATATTCATGTAAAATATTAAGGAAGGCAGTTGAAAAATGATAATAATAAAAATTAAGGAAAATAAAACTTTAGATTCAACATGTGCTGTACTTGCCGTTTATTCTACATTTTCTTTTCCCCTGAAAAGTATATCAGGGTATTGTACTCATCCTAACACTAATCAGTAAAAGGAACTAAATGAGTTATCCCATGATGTTCCATTTGAGAAGGTCTTTAACTTTTGAAATGAGTGCATTTATATTTTTTTTAAAACATTGGACCTTGTGTTTTAAGGATATTTCCCTTTTTTGGCTTTATCTTTCTTTTTGTGTGTCTTTTTTGGGATACCTAAACTCACTTGGCACCATAGCCAGGATTGTGCTGATGTGCCATTAAACCCAATACATACATAAATATATATCCCTTATACTTTCTATTTCATAAGGCACAATCAGGATTTAGAAAATATCACACGTGTCAAACAGAATTCACCAAATTAACAGATCTTTGGCTACAAGAAATGGATAATGGTTCTTTGACTGGGACTTTTTTTCCTTGATTTCAAGAAAGCCTTTGATCTAGTTGGTAATGAAATTCTGTTCCAAAAGTTGAACTGTTACAGGTTTGATAATTTTTCTTTAAACTGGTTTAGATCATACTTAAACCAAAGGTCTCAAAAATTAACCATTGGCAATATTCACTCACAAACTTGCACTATTCATTTAGGGATCCATCAAGGTTCTGTTTTAGGCCTTCTCCTCTTTCTTATTTATGTAAATGATCTTTCATTAAATAATGAATCAACAAATACAGATTTGTTTGCAGATAATGCAACCTTGTATTCATCTAGTTCTGATACTGAATTAGACTCAGACCTTAATAGAGTTCAAAGTTGGGCACAACAAAATAAGATGCTAATTAATGAAGGTAAAACAAAATGTATGATTTTGGGGACATCACAAAAAATACATAAGTTAGGGAACCCAAAATTATCTCTTACAATAAATAATTGTCAGTTAGAAATGTCAAACATGAAAGGCTTGTGGGTGTGTCTGTAGATAATAATTTACAATGGGATGACCATATCGACAAGCTTTGTAAAGCAGTCATCCAAAATTGACCTACTCAGCAGAATCAAGAAATATTTACCCACAGAAACTCACATTCTATACTACAATTCATATGTTCTTCTAACAATGGATTGTTGTTCAACTGTTTGGTAAACTGGGCCAAATCTTTGCTTGACAGGATTTATAAACTGCAGAAAAGGGAGCATGCATTATTTAAGATGCATGTATTGATTATCATCAAAAGTATTGTTTACAAAACTAAAATGGTTTACAATATATGAAAGAATTGATTTTCACAAGGAAGTTCTTGTTTATAAATGTCTACATGGAGCTGTACCAGAGCATCTTCAGGATTTATTCAGGCCTTATTCAACACATTACTAGTTGAGATCAACATTACATGGAAACCTTCATCCACCAAAACCAAGAACAGAGCAATTTAAGAAGAGCTTCCAATACTCTGATACAGTTTTGTGGAACAAGATTCCACTGCATGTAAATTCTGCAGAAAATATTACAGTATTTAAGACGAGATATCATGAGTATGTACGTGTTACTAATAGATTACAATAGAATTTAGTATTTATAATACTAAAGACATGTTAAAATAAATAGTAATCACCATTATCTTTTGTATGATGCAGATTGTTATTCTTTTTTCTTAGGGCCTTAAGGAAGAAAAATGAGTCACCATCTATAAATAAAGTCTGCATTTTGTTAGAAGTAATCAGTAGAACAAACAACACAGACCCAGATCTGCTGGTACATTATGTGATGGCAGATTAGGGTCTATGTTGTTTGCAGTTGGACTTGATTTATACATGAATATATGTGGTACTCTATCATATATACCAACAAATCCACAACATACAAACTTGAATAGCAGATATTTAATCAGTCTGCAAACAGCATAGACCCTATAATCTTCTATCACATAATGCACCAGCAGATCAGGGTCTATGTTGTTTGTTCTACTGATTACTCTTAACAAACTGCATAGACCCAGATCTGCCAGTTCATTATGTGATAGCAGATCTGGGTCTATCAAGTTTGCAGTTGGACTTATAAGCAAGTATATACAGTATGTAGCATTGGATAAAAATCACTGTGTCTTGCATTCACATAAAAATATGGGAAAAACTTAGTTGACAATGAATCTTTGCAACATGACCATTAAAATATACATTTGCCACAAAAGTGAAAAACATTAATATTTCAATTGACAGGACCAATATTATTGTATGCATATACCACAAAGAAATCTCAAAGACGATATATTAAATTACATATATGGCAACAACATGTAATATATCATACTCATATTATAGAACTAAAAGAATATGAAAAAAAATTAATTACATAAAAAGTATGACAGCCTGTTTTATATCACAAAGTTAAAGGAAACAAAAGCTAGTGTATGAAGTTGAACACATGAAACTCTTAGTATGCATGTATCATGAAATGAAAAAAATGGAATGAAAATTGTATACATGACAAATATGACATGAAAATTGTATACATGACAAATATGGCATGAAAATTGTATATGTGACAAATATGACATGAAAATTGTATACATGACAAATTTGACAGCATGCTTAAGCAGTAAGTTCAAAGAATAGCATCTGAAAACTGCATACTTAACCAAGATGGAATGCAAATAAAGTTGAAAATTTATTTTCCACATTGATAAAGTTATACAAAGAATAACTATCATAGAATGCTATTAGCATGAAAGTCAAAGAATTACATGAAGTTATATACTTGAAAATTGAAAATTGATATACATATCTACATGTGTTTGTGTGTGTGTGTGTATGTATATATTTGAAAAATAAGGCATATGAATTTATTATACATGTACATGCATATATTGCAACTATCAAAGTACTGGATATATAAAATATGAAGTGAAGAATATAAGGCATACACATTTATATACAAGAAAATGCACGTATCATAGGACCCTTATCTGCAAAGTATGCTATATGGATCTTGTAAGCATGTAACTCTGTAACGAGAGATGCTGTTTTGCTGGGTGACCATTCTGGTTGCATCATTGGCAGTTAGTTGAGGGGGACTTGGCACCATTTCCAGTCCAATTGCATTTTGATTTCAGATGGCTGTCATCAACACACTTGTATCAGAGTTTGAGTTTGGTTTGTTGGTTTTAACTGCATGTTTCAGCACATGGCGGCCAGTATATTTGGTGAAGGAAGACCCCGGGAAGAGCCCGGGAAGAACCACTGACCCACAGGAAGCTACTGGCAAGCTTCAAACTCACATGGACAGAGGTGAGATGGGTGAGAAATCTGTAAAGGCAAGCGCCTCTGATAAATCAGAGCTGGTATTCTTTAGAAGGTGAAAGTATTGCATTTACTTGAGTGGGCACTTCCTTATGAGTTCTGTAACCATTTTGGCGGAGTGCGGTGCCTCCCATAATGAGGAAATGCAGCCAGCTTTTACAAAAAATGCAAGTTGACATGGCAGAACGTCAATAAATTTACATGTTAGAACCCTGTTACTACTTTCTAGTCTCTGGCCTTCTCCAAAATTATGGAATAAAATGTTTTGATCAGTTGTGTAGGCTGTGATTTCAGATTCTACAATGATGTCCATTTAGTGATAAAACTTCAATTAGTTGGGTTATTATTATTGCAAAATGCAACATCATAGACTTGTTGCAATGCTGGTCCCTACAGATGCAAGTGAAATGCTGCGGCTGCTTTTCAGGAGTCATTTGTTCCACTAAGAATTAAATATGTGTGAATTTCACAAATCTGTCAGCGTCCTTGTGGATTTTGCCACTGAATTTCTTAATATTTGAGTTCAACTCGGTTGTTGTTGTTATTGTTGTCGCATATTTCAGTACAGTTGGCATATGTAATAGTTTTATTTTGCATAGATAACAATTATTTGGCAAGTCTATACATCTGTTGTCAAGGTGATCATCTGCCCCAAAGAAAGGGCTTGTCAAGTTCATCATTTGATACAAATAAAAAAATGCAAAAAGGGCAAACATAAAAACAAGTTATAACACATGGCTGAGAATGATACAAGTGATTTAGTCAAAAAATACAGATAAACACTTGATAAAAGTCCATAATCAGGAAAATCTTGCAGTTTACATTCTCCATCATGTTATATTCATATAAATGGTTGAGGAATGTGATTGAAAATTTTTTTTTTATAAAACCGACAACAATAAAACTCTAGATTCGTTGTGCACTGCACTTACCATTTATTCTTCTTTTTCTTCTCCCATGAAGAGTAAATCAGATGTAACTCATCATAACATTAATCAGTAAGATGAACTAAATGAGCAGTCTCCCTTACACCAATCAACAGTTCCCATGTGTCTTATAATTGCCCAAAACATAACAGCATAATTAAGCTCAAATCTACCAGAAGATATGGTCAAGAAGGCAGAAATTTGGTCTCAAGCTACAGTAGCCCAGTTGGCAGAGTGTTCGATTCATAATATAGTGTCGTGGGTTCAATATCTGCACAGGTCAGCCTGAATTGGTTGCCTCAATGTGTCCTTGGGAAACGCACTTAATTATTTCATGCTTTAAAGTGCCATTAAAGCCAACCAACTTGGAGGGGGCCTATAGCAAGAATTATGGCAAACATTGATCCAACTTGGAGGGGGCCTATAGCAAGAATTATGGCAAACATTTGTCCAAAGTGGCTGGGTTGATCCCACCAAGGATTTGACTTGGGAACATATACATATACTGAAATTAAAGGTTTCAAAAGGTAAAAGATGATGTTCAAAATCAAATGTTAGGTTTGGGGGGTGGGTGGTGGGTGGCAGGAACGAACAAGATAAACAAAAACAGTAACTACAACAGAAACATAGGGTGCCCTATGCCAAGGTGACTATGTATATTTGCCAGCCAGGTCTTTTCCTGTATTTGCATGGCTTTTCATAAAAAATCCAAATTAAAACTTTAACCTTTAAGTAGCACAACAGCATTTACCTCATGATAAAGACCACCTTCAGGAATAAGCCACAGGACTTTTTTTTAAAGGCCAACAGCAAATATAAATCAAGCACCAAGGTAACTGTAAAAGTGTGCAATCAAAGTCTAAAGAGTTCCTTTTGTGTCAAATTCCTTGTAAACTTCACTGCAAAAGTCAACTCAAATCTCAGAAAAATAAAAGGTACTTATTCAAAGTCATGCAAATATTTAAGAACATTAGTAAGAAGTCAATCACTAAGTTATGGTGATAATGAAATTGTGCTTGCTTTTTCTCATCTTACCATATTAATTACCTTAAATCATACAATTTTAGCAAGCACAAAATTTTAGCAAAATAGGTGATAAGGTATACTTACAAAAATATTTTTTTGCCAAAATAATTAAGTAATAAGCATCAGTGACTTGCTAAGATTTTATACATGTATTGCTAATAAGCTGAATTTATTTAAATTTACCATTTTTGTGAAAGTTTAAAGATGCGAAAATATTATGATTTATATGGTAATAGTTTCTTTAAATTGAAGGTAAAGCTCTGACTCAGCACAAGCAAAATAGAATTATTAGATGCCCAAAATATTTTGGTTTTTCCTTGTTGAAATAGTAACAATTGTCCCATTGTTAAAGGGAAGAAAATGAATGTATAGTTTTAAATGAGTTTGGATAGTAGTACTCATCTGTTCATGAAATGAGGAGCTTTCCAAATACTTGGATTGATCCAGCAATAATTTACATTAAAAAACAAAAGTCAACAATATTGTTACACAAATCTTACAGTGACTGAAGGCAATATCCCTCAGGCACATAATGTTTTTTGTTTGTTTGTTTCTTGAGTTGTTTTTTTATCATGATCTTGCATCAAATTAACCACAAATCATTTATATGTGACCACACTATTGAAATGTTTCTGACATGACATGCAATGCGATATTTTCTCATGTATAATTCACACCCAACTGCCAACATTGTATACCCAAATCTGCCATTGTATAACCTGTCAACAGATCAGTCTGTGCTGTGCATTGCATACCCAGATCTGTCATCGTATAACCTGTCAGCAGATCAGTCTGTACTGTTCATTGTATACCCTGATCTGCCATTGTATAACCTGTCATCAGATCAGTCTGTGCTGTTCATTATATACCCAGATCTGCCATTGTATAACCTGTCAGCAGATCAGTCTGTGCTGTTCATTGTATACCCTGATCTGCCATTGAATAAACGGTCAGCAGATCAGTCTATGTGTTAATTCTACTAAAAGTTTAAATAGAACAAAATTCAGTCTGCTGGTAATTAGGTGACAATTCCAATACTGACCTACTAGCCATGGATGGAATGTTGTCTTAAAATTTGATTTTTTAAAAACAATGCAAACATTGGGGGTAGTTATTTAAAAATTGATGTATCCAGAAATGACCTTGAGTTGTCTGGGCTAGTTTGGCAAAGGAATTGTCATCCTCTTTTGATGCATTATGCAACAGCAGATCTGGGTCTATAACTGGTTCACAGTTTAGTATGTACAGTGTGTTATACATGGATGAAATACATTTTAAAAAATCATACAGTTCTTTCCCATTATAGAATCACATGATCATAGTAGTTGTATTAATGGATGTTGGATGATAAACACTTGCCTGTGTTTTGTGACATGGGCTATCTGCAAACTTACAGTGTGATGCCATTTCCTCCTATCAATGGGGCAGGTGGTGCAGATTTGAGGTTATAATAATAATAATAATAATAATAATAATAATAATAATAATAATAATAATAATGATAATAATGACTTTATTTAAAGAAGGTGACACAATTAGTTGCATGTAACTAATCCACCTAGTTATTTGCATATTTACATACATAAGGCACATACAACTCTTAATTCTTTCTAGAGAAAAGAGAAAGGAACAAAAAACAAAAAAACAATACACAACGTTCATACTGAAAAAAAGAAGAAACAAATTTATAATAAGATAAATTTATATATGGACATAATAAACATAAAATTTTATAAGAACATGCCCCAACTAGGTACATACAGTCCAAAAATAGTGAGGAAACAAAGTGGAAGGTTTGAGAATTTATACTTTAAGTTGTAATATATTTGTCAAATCAAACATTTGGTTCCACTTTTCACCCATTGAATTAGATTATAATTAAATGCATTTATATTAACACATTCTCTGATTTCCTTTGGGCTTCGCTTCCAAATTAGTGGCCCTGAATATTAAAAGCTTGTTATAAAGAGTTCTTTATTTAGTTTTGGAATGGAAAGGTGGTTACAACTATCATAAATTGGGAGTGTTGTCTTGTTTTCTAGCATTAAAAATAGTTCTTTGAGATATAATGGGGCCATATTGTTTGGAACATTGGGCATAAGTTTAACCTTTCTTAAAAATATCCATTCACTTTCTTTATCCCTTTAATATCATTCATTGCATTTTGGATGTTTTCAGCATTATTTAGGATGAGTCTGCAATCTCTTTTTTTACAAGTGGAATAATTTGCAAATATTCTTGGAGACAGGAGACTTGTTACCAAACTATATATGCAACAATAAGCAGTAGTAAGAGTGGCAGATGATAATTCCGAACCAGGACAAATTGGACGTGGTGTCAGGCAAGGTTGTTTGCTTTCACCTTTACTTTTTTCCATTTACTCAGAGATGATGATAATTGAAGCAATGGAAGAAGGAATTAGTGTGGGAGGACAACTACTGAAGGATGTTAGGTTTGCTGATGATCAAGGAATGATTTCAGGATCAGGAAGTGGTTTGCAAAAGTTGATGGACTCCTTGAACAAATATGGAAAGATATACGACATGAAATCAATGTGAAGAAGACCAAGGTCATGAGAGTTTGCAGAGAAGGAGGTAAAGATCTGAATATTACAATCGACGGATAAAAAGTAGAACAAGTGAGAAAGTTTAGGTATTTAGGATCTCTGATTTTAGATGATGGAAGTTGCCAGGATGAAGTAAAAACAAGAATTGGAATGGCCAAAGATGCATTCAGCATGAGGAGAGAATTGCTGACACAACAAATGAGTAAAGACCTAAAGAAAAAGATTGTCAAAACCATTGTATGGAGTGTAGTGCTCTATGGCTCAGAAACATGGACGCTGAGATGTGGATATGGAGGCACATGTAGAAAGTTAGTTGGAGTGACCGAAAGACAAATGAAGAGGCCCTAAGATTGGTTGTTGAAAAGAGAACTTTATTGAATGTTATGCTCAAGAGGAAGAAGAAGTGGGTCGGACACATTTAAGAGGTGAAAGCCTGTTAAGAGAAGTCATAGAAGGCAGAATGGAAGGAAAGCGACCAAGAGGATAGCCTAGAATCATGCTACTGGACGATCTCAAGGAGAATAACTCATATGTGAACATGAAATGTAGAGTGATACTAAGGGAAGAGTGGAGAAGATGGATGCCTCAAACCTGCCTTAGGGCAGAAAACCAGTGATGATGATTCTTGTTAGCTGTGCTTTTCCAAATATGCTGATTGCTGTAAACATTCTGTACCTATTGCTGCAGAATCTTCTTTTCTTGTAGTCCACAAGATTTATGTATACACAGATCTGATGATACCTCATTTTCAAACTTGAATGAGTCAGTATTTTGTAAACTTATGCTGAGAACATAATGTAAATAAAAATTAAATACTGTACTAAATAAGTAGATATAGAGTAATGTAAACTTAGAAATAGTATTGTGCATGGAGCATGCAAAATTTGCACAACATTTTCTGGGGTGTGTTTGCATGTGCAGGAATTATCCTTTTTCTGGACCATTCCATGGTTTGTTTACATAAACATTTATGTTTTGCTGGAACCCGGAGATGTCTTCAGATATATACAAATGTAATTTAAGATTTTAGTAATGGATGCTGCAGATTAAAGTAATTACCGCAGATTTTGGTCGATGCCACAAATGCACTCAGTGCTCTAGACAGATCATCAGTGTTCCTGCATTCACAGTTTTATCTAATGGTGTTAGATTTGAGTTGGTTTCAGTTGCCTGTCAAATTCCAGTCAATTTTAAAGCTCTGTTGAACCTTATGTGATACTACACATGTATGCAAAAATATGTCAGTGTGACCTATTTCTCATGTCCACCTTTCCCATATACTAAAACAAGTCCCTGAAAGAAAAGATTCTGTTTCAGAGAAATCTCACATGCAGGTAATGCCTGGTCCTGGGTGAGCTATCTGTCTTCTGACAGCTTTTGTTTTTGAACAGTGGCCAAATGGTATTTTTTTCAGTTGAAATTCCATCATAATATTGATTATAAAGTCTTTGTATACTCAGCAAAAAAAGAAAGGTATCAATTAACAACATAGAAACTTTATATTTTACATTTGCTTTTCAAAATTATTGAAATTTACTCTTTGCTTTGCATATTGACTATATATTCAGTGATAAATCTAATGATGAAATTAGTCAAACATGTAACTTGTAAATTACCATTATGCAATAGAAGCATTAATCAGGGACAGCATTATAACTAGACAAAGCTTAATATCAGGCGTGATCTCACTTCCATAGTCTTGTAGACTTGAAAACTATGTTTGAATTTTAACAACGTGGTTCTTATTAAATGGAGCATAATGTTGAGATTGTACATGTTCTTATGTCTTACGTAGTTATGATGAGTGTGCTCATATGATTACACTGATGCAGCATAATCATCATTTACCGTCTATACGGGTATAAGCCTAGTCCAAATGCAAACAACATAGACCCTGATCTGATGTCGCATAATGTGCCAGCAGATAAGGGTCTATGTTGTTTGTTCCACTGATTAGTCCTTACAAACATCATTGACCCAGATCTGCCGGCGCATTATGCAATGGCATATCTGGGTCTATGTATTTTGCAGTTGGTATCGGTTTATACACGAGTATATGCGGTATGCTTGATATGGTTGATTGGTTTTGGCAATGTCTTGACCAGTTACAAAGCCAACAAGCAAACTGAAAGGGTTAGCTAATACAAATAATTTTGACAAGCACATGTAAAATTGAAAATTGTGTAAAATGATACCTTTCTTTTCTTTTCTTTTTTTTTTGACTATACTTTTTGCTCATGGCAAGTTTTGAATTCTTTTCAGGATCACTTTGAGAAAGGATGCCCCAAGGTAGAGATATTTTGTCCTTTCTGCAAGGCAAAGGTCCTACGAGAACAGGTGGGTAGTCTTCATCCTTCATTACCGGTCCTAATGTTCCTGTCATGCTAATGGAAATTTGTTCACAGTATTTTCCTTTTGCAGAAATACACTACCAGTACTTCAGTGTGTAAAAGTTTTATATACAATAAAGTTGTGTTAATCCAGATTCCATTTATCTGGATGTCTCAGTATCCAAACAAGTTTTCAGATCAGATTTTGTATATTGCACTTTGAAGCAATTTGTTAAAATCTGAATTGTTTCTTAATCTGTACAAAATGGGTGGGAACAAAGTGTTGTGATTATGTGGTATCACTGTAAGGTATTCAACGTAATAACTGCACGTGCTTTAAATAACTGCATCTCCTCCCACCTCTTTGATCAAAACTCTCATCAAAATATCCATCATTAGCACATGTGCCTCGATCATGGCATGCTAAGTAGTAGAGAAGCAGATGCTAAAACCTGCTTAGAACATTATAATTTCTTAGAACTTACTACTGTACCATGCATGCCTGGAGGCACCTTATACCTTAACTTTCAGGGTTAAATCAGTCTTAGAAATGGATATTTACATGTTTTAATCAGCATGACCATGTTGGCAGAGAGAATGCACCTCCAAAGTGAAGAGATCACAACATAGTCAAAGGAAGCTAACTCTACTAGTATGTACTGTACATACACATGATGAAACAGTTTTCTACATCATCAGTTTGTACTTATGTTGGTGACCTTTAACCTCAAATTTTTTTCCCAAATAATAATTTTTAAGACAATGTGTGGTTACTGCATCAAATACAGAATTGGAAGAAGTTTGGATGGAAAAATGGATAGGTTGATGGATAGATGGATGGACAAACACACATTTTAGCTCACGTGTCATAAGGTCCAATGAGCTACAGTATGGTTATTGGTACAGTACATTTTCTGTTATTCGTCTAGCATTTTTCATTCACAGTTGCAATTTACAGCTTCTTCAGAAAAACTGCTTTTAAAAATTATTTTACAGAGAGCATTCTGGCATCAATGTCTTTCAAATTTGTTCAATGAATGCCAGTCCGACATCCAATATGACTGCCATGACTCAGAAAGCCTTTAAACAACTGCTCAACAGAATTTAACCAAATTTGATAGTGAGCATTCTGGCATAGAGGGTTTCAAAGTTTTACAAATGATGCTGATCTGCTATCAAATATGGCCATCGTTAATAAAAATAGAAAAACACTGAACAGAATTTGACCAAATTTGACAGAAACCATCCTGGCATGAAGGCCTTTTAATTTTACAAACAATGCCAATCTGCCATCAAATATATGGCCACTGCTACAAAAAATTGAAAAACTTTTATTAATTTCTTAAAAACTGCTCAACAGAACTCAACCAAATTTAATAGAAAGCATCCTGGCATAAAGGCATTTAAATTTTTGTATTCCCCCATCCATCCATCCATTTGTTACCAATTTGGTTTCAGCACAATAACTTTAGTTATTTACCATCTGCAGTTACCAAACTTTGTGGATGGCTTGCACTTGAGTGCGATAGAACCCTATCGATTTGGGGCTCAAAAGCTCAAAGGTCAAGGTCACTGTGACCGAAAGACAGAAAATGGTTTCCACATCACAACTTGAGTTTTCCACTATCTACATTTACCAAACTTTGTATATAGCTTGCACATGGGGTAAGGAAGAAACCTATCGATTTCAGGGTCAAAAAGTCAAATGTCAAGGTAACTGAGACTGAAAGAAGAAAGATGGTTTCTGCACAATAACTTGAGTTCTCTATCATCTACATTTACCAAATTTTGTGGAGGGCTTGCACTTGTTGTAAGGAAGAACCCTATTGATTTTTAGAGTTAAAAGGTCAAATGTCAAGTTCACTGTCACTATAAGAATACAAAAATGGTTTATGCACATTAACATTAGTTTTACATGACCTACCTCAACCAAACTTTGTGAATGGCTTGCACTTTGGGTTACAAAGAAGGCTATTGATATAGTGGTCGAAAGGACAAAGGTGAAGGTCACTGATTGAAAGAAGAAAAATGGTTTCTGCATAATAACATGAGTTCTACATCACAGATCTGGCACAACTTTTGTAGATTGTTTGTACTTAGGGTAAGGAAGAAGCCTGTCAGTTTTGGGTCCAAAAGCTCAATGGTCAAGGTCACTCTGATTGAAAGAAGAAAAATGGTTCCTGCAAAAACATGTCAGTTATCTATGCAGAGGACTATAATGTGCCATTCATAATACTCTTGTTACATGAAGCAGGCATATAATGTGCATTTCATAATACTCTTGTTACTTTGAGCAGGCATATAATGTGTCATTCATAATACTCCTGTTACATGGAGAAGGCATATCATGTGCCATTCATAATACTCTTGTTACATGAAGCAGGCATATCATGCGCCATTCATAATACTCTTGTTACTTTGAGCAGGCATATAATGTGTCATTCATAATACTCCTGTTACATGGAGAAGGCATATCATGTGCCATTCATAATACTCTTGTTACTTTGAGCAGGCATATAATGTGTCATTCATAATACTCCTGTTACATGGAGAAGGCATATCATGTGCCATTCATAATACTCTTGTTACTTTGAGCAGGCATATAATGTGTCATTCATAATACTCTTGTTACATGAAGCAGGCATATAATGTGTCATTCATAATACTCTTGTTACTTTGAGCAGGCATATAATGTGCCATTCATAATACTCTTGTTACATGAAGCAGGCATATCATGAGCCATTCATAATACTCTTGTTACTTTGAGCAGGCATATAATGTGCCATTCATAATACTCTTGTTACATGAAGCAGGCATATCATGCGCCATTCATAATACTCTTGTTACATGAAGCAGGCATATCATGTGCCATTCATAATACTCTTGTTACATGAAGCAGGCATATAATGTGCCATTAATAGTACTCATGTTACTTTGAGCAGGCATATAATGTGCCATTCATAATACTCTTGTTACATGAAGCAGGCATATCATGCGCCATTCATAATACTCTTGTTACATGAAGCAGGCATATAATGTGCCATTCATAATACTCTTGTTACATGAACAACATCTGCCTCAGCTATTTCAGAAAGCATAACATTCATAATCAATTTTAATATTGCAACCTCATCCGTTCCCAAAATATGGAAAACTGCAAAAGCAATGCATATTGACTGATCAGGTTCTAAGGAAGCTGCAGATAACTACTGACCAATTTCAATATTACCAAATTTGTCAAAAATTATTGAAAAACATGTCCATGTTCATGTCACATTTAATCAAACACTTGCTGTTACACCCTAACCAATCAGGCTTTAGACAGAATCATTCATGTGAGACTGCCTTGATCTCCCTAATTGATAAATAGCTTCATGCACTTGATCAAGGTAGAATAATAGGATCTGTACTTATAAATTTCAGGAAAGCTTTTGACATGGTGGATCATGAAATCCTTTAGAGCAAACTGAAAATTTACCAATGTGATGACAGCACAACTAAATGGTTTACTTCATACTTAAATGAGAGAACACAACATGTTTATATAAATGACATTTTGTCTGAACCCTGAACAATTAGATATGGAGTCCCACAAGGCTCAATACTAGGGCCATTACTATTTATATTATAAGTTAATGACCTACCACTTTTACTGGGGGACTCAATTTCATCTACAGACCTCTATGCAGATGACACAACATTATCAGACATCAAAAACACAAAGCATGAATTGGAAATTTCTTTACAGGCTGCCCTAAACAAACTGGACAACTGGTGCACAAGCAATGGCATGGTAGTTAATACTGGTAAAACTAAAATATTACTTATCTCAACATGGCAAAAAAGAACAGGTCTTGGTAATAATGAACTGTGTTTGATATGGCAGGATATAAATTTGCAAATGGTCTGTCCTGATAGAGTACTTGGTGTTTATGTAGATAATAATCTATCATGGACTGAACATATAAAGTATATCGGTAAAAAAGTTAATTCAATTTTATGGCTTCTCAGTAGAATAAGATATTTTCTTCCAGAAAGGCACAGGAAGCTATTTTATAATAGCTGCATACAACTCTATTTAGATTACTGAAATACTGTATGGGGTAATTCAAATGAAAAAAACATAGCAAAGCTAGCACGTCTTCAAAAAAAAGCATTAAGGCTAATATCAGGCCAAACAGAAAACAGGGAAAACTTAGCTGATAAGTTAAAAATATTATCTATTAAATATTGAATCCATTTGAGAAAAGCTAAGTTAATGTACAAGATATGAAATAACTGTGCTCCTGTCTATTTACAGTCACTATTCCAGTATAGGCTACCTGGTAACACTCCCTACCTGAGATCCATGCCTACCAAACAGTATAAAATTCCTAAACCAGATAAGGAATTATTCAAAAGGGGTTTCCAATACTCTGGAACAGTATTCCAGTTGATATTAGAAATGTCCACTCTATTTCCTTCTTCCAAACTCAATATATCCAGTGGCTTCAGAGATGTAGTTAAAATAAATACACCTTTGTTAGATGACCTCAAGTTAGATTAGTTCTTCAGCTAATTGTTTTACCGTCTTTAAATAAAGTCATTATAATTATTATTATTGTTACAAATGATGCCGATCTGCTATCACATATGGCTGCCATTGCTAAAAATAAAAATAAAATCTTTAAACAACTTTTTAGAAAATGCTTAGAAGAATTTGACAAAATTTTAACAGAAAGCATTTTGGCATTAAGAGCTTACATATTTATACTAATGATGCCAATTTGCCATCAGATATGGCTGCCATTACTATAGATTAAAAACCACTTAACTTATTATGACTAAATTTGACAGAAAGCACCTTGGCGTGAAGGGCTTTTAATTTTATACAAATGATGCCAGTATTCCATCAAATATGGTTGCTGTTACTGAAAATAGACAATCTTTCATAACTGCTTTTTTTTTTTAAAAAAATGCTTAACAGAATTGGAGCAAATTTAATTGAAAGTGACCTAACTCAACGGCCATGCAAACTTTTACTAATGATGCCTATCCATGATCAAATATGGCCACCATTACTAAAAAGAGATAAACATTTAAACAATTTTATCTCAAGAAACCACTCAACAGAATTAGATCAACTTTGACAGAAAGCATCCTGGCATAGAGGCCTTTCAGTATTAGACAAATAATGCTGATGTGCCATAAAATATGGATGAAGATACGAAAATTAGAGAGACCTTGAAACAATTGTTTTCATAACTTATACAATCAACAGCATTGGAAGAAATTTCTTCACAAAGCATCCTACTGGCCCATGTTTCTTGGCCAACTGTTCTTGAATTTGGCTATTAGGTAGATGTCAGCCAGGTGAGTGATATCATGCCCAGTTGGTCCTTATATTATATTAGGAGAGTTGAGTTTAAGCATCTGCACATTATTAGCTATGCCTATGCTGTTATACTGTAACAATTAATGCTCAGTGGTTAGTGTGCCAGACTGCCAGTCAATGGGTTACAGGTTCAAATCCTGCCCATAACAACCCAGGTCAGTTACCATGATGTGTCTGGGAATGACACCATACTCCCAATGCCTTGGCATTAAATAGTCTCTCATGTGCTGATGTGTTGTCAAGCATGACTTAAAAAATCAATAAATCAGTCAATCATCGATGCATTTAAACTTCTAAGTGTTTGATTCACAAAGAAACTTTGTCAAGAAACATCAACCTGATACCACAAGTCCAAAATCCTGGTACATAAAATTGTAAAAAAAAAATGTATACATGCAACATCCGTAATGCTAGTTCTAATCTAGAATATCACCCAATCTTTAAAGTTTGCCAAGATAAAATGATAATTATGCACATCTGTGCATCTTTACTTCCTAGTTTAGGCTAAATGTCAAAGTTAAATTCTAATAGGTAAGTTTGGTAGTTACATTCAAGTCAGGACTATTAGAGTGACATTTTTATCAATTAATTTCCTACTTTATTCATTTGCACAAGAATAGTATTTTGATACAAAATAAGATTTGTTGATTTGAAGGCAATACTACAGCTACTTTAAAGAAAAGTTAGCAGCAACCTTTTAAAATAGATAATGGTAGGTATATATTTTTCACTAGATAAAGAAAAGATTAAACACCATCAACTTTTATTTTTCATTTTGAAAAATGTCTTTAGTGAATACAAAGGTTTGTCATACAGATGCCATAGTATGTTTTATTAATTTCCTTAAACTTTGATTTTTCATATTTCCTGGCTGAATATATACATTTATTCTAAAAAGGTATTGATTTCTTGCAATTTCAGCAGCTACCATTTAAAATAACTTAAGGCCAGATTAGGAACGTACAATAGGTCTGATTTGTGACTTTACATATGGCTCAGGTATTTGTGTGCTGGATTTGCTACTGAAAGGGTGTAGGTTTGAATCCTTCAATTGGATCAGCCAGGGTGAGCTACCATGGTGGATCCTTGGACAAAGCTCTTGACTCCAGTTGCCTCAGTGCTAAATAACCTACATGTGTTGCTGTGCTGTAAAATACCAAACCAAAACAAACTTGAAACCTTTTTTTTCAAAATATGTTTATTGTACAGAAGAGTGTGATGTAACTGTAGATAACATACATTGTTTGATTCATCTCCTGAAATCCTAGCAATATCCATTTATTCTATATAAATACTAGCAGGGATCTTTTTCTGAGAAGACAGTATCTTTTTCTTGATAAAACATTTCCTAAAATAAAATATTTCAAACATGGATTTTTAAGAATGATTTGATGCAAATAGCCCATTAAAAGTAAATATGAAATTAAATATTTCTTGGAATCTATATTGAGGCCATAGCCAATTCATTGCAATGACAAAAGATTGTGCAGGCTTTGCAAAGTGACATTTTATGAAAATACCTTAAAGTTATTTATGGACTGGCTTTCTAACTACTGTATATGTATATATTTTGGTAATGTTTTTTAAAAGTGCTTTTCATGTAGATTTTCACTGTGCTTACCAGTATATTTAACACTGTGCTTACTGGTATCTTTAACAATGTATTTACTGTTATATTTAGCAATGTACTTATTGGTATATTTAGTAATGTGGTGATTGGTATATTTCACACTGTGCTTTCAGTATATTTAGCACTGTGCATACTGGTATATTTAGCAATGTGTTTACTGTTATATTTAGCAATGTATTTATTGGTATATTTAGCAATGTGCTTACTGGTATATTTAGCAATGTGCTTTTTGGTATTTTCAGAAATGTGCTTACTGGAATATTTTGCACTCTGCTTAAGAGTATATTTAGCACTGTGCTTACTGCTATATTTAGCAATCTACTTACTGGTGTATTTAGTGATGTGCTTATTGGTATATTTCACACTGTGCTTATTGATGTCTAGTTGGCCCTAAATGAAAATGGTGGTGTTCTGATGTCCAATATGGCTGCCACAGTGGCCATCTTTAAAATCTTAATGCTACTCTTCCTGAATGGATGCTCATATCAACATGGGGTTTTCACGGAAAGACTTCTTATGATGTCTAGTTGATGCTATAAGAAAATGGTGCCAATCTGATGTCCAAGTATGGTCACCGTGGCAGCCATCTTGAAAGTCTTGTTATTGCTACTTCTCCTGAACAGAAAGTCATATTGACATGGGATTTTCACCAGAAGACTTCATATGATGTCTAGTTGGTTCTAAATGAAAATGGTGCTGATCTGATATCTTATATGGCTGCCACAGCAGTCATCTTGAATATATTGTTCTCGCTACGTCTCCTGTATGGATGGTCCTATCAACATTTGGCTTGCACTAAAAGACTTCTTATGATGTCTTGTTGGTCCTAAATGAAAATGGTGTCAATCTGATGTCTACCACAGCAGCCATCTTTAAAATCTTTTAGCTACTCCTCCTGAACAAAGAGTCATATTAACATGGGGTTTTCACCAGAAGACTTCATTTGATGTCTATTTGGTCCTAAATGAAAATGTTGCTGCTGCCATCTTGAGAATCTTGTTATCACTACTCCTTCTGAATTAGTGGTCATATTTTTGCTAAAAGACTTCTTATGATGTCCAGTTGGTTCTAAATGAAAATGGTTTTGCTCAGACATCCATTATGGCCACCACAGTGGCCATCATGAAAATCTTTTTGTTGTTACTCCTACAAAATGGAAAGTCATATCAACATGGGGTTTTCACTAGAAGACTCTTTATAATGGTTCTGCTATATAGTTATTACATATTTCTGAAAGAGGGACAGATATATCGTGAAGTTGTTTGCATTTGCAACATACACAATGAAGAGAATGTTGGCTTACACCAAAATATAGGGAATTAACAATACCTAAAATGTACAAGGTCCTTTTTAAATAGTTAGGATTACCAGTGAGGATTATCAGGGAAATTCTTTTTCATTATAAATCAAACCCTATGCAACTTACGAAACTGCAGAGTGGAACCAGTGTCTTATTGGTCCTAAATTAAAGTGGTGGTCATCTTGAAAATATTGTTGTCGCTACTCCTATTAAATGAAAAGTAATTTTGATATGGGGTTTTAATCAGAAGAGTTCATATGGTGTCTAATTGGTCCTAAATGAAAATGATGCAAATTGACCCTCAATATGGCCACCATGGTGACCATCTTGAAAATATTGATATCTCTACTCATCCCAAATGGATGGTTATAACAACATGGGGTTTCACCAATAGGCTTCTTATGATACCTAGTTGGTCCTAAATAAAAACGGTACCAATCCTACATTCAGTATGGCTGCTAATCAGATTCTGATAAAACTTGAAATATTGGCTTATATCATCAAGATCTTGGATGGATTCAATAATGAGCAAGATCTGCTGATATTAATTATGTAAACTTGCATCTGATTGGCTGAGCTTGTTACCACTCTGAAAGCTATATTTGTGACCTGATTTTGATCAAACTTGGAATATATGCTTATATCATCCAGATCTTGGACTGTTTCAGTAATGAGTGGGATCCATGCATATTTATGAGTTGATCTTGCTTGTGATTGGCTGAGCTTATTAACTCTCTGGAAACCATAGCTCTGATCAAATTTTGATCAAAATTGGAAAGTGGGCTTATATCATCAAGATCTTGGGCAGTTTCAAAAGTACTGGTAAGTGGGATCAACACATATTAATGAGGTGATCTTGCATCAGATTGGGTGAGCGTGTTTCACTCTTGAAATCATAATTTTGATCTTTTGGATTTATTATCAACAATATTGTGGAAAACCTCGATTATGACCAAGAGGTTGTGCATGTTAGTTTTGTCTTTAACTTTTGAAAGAATCGTTATCAGGATATAGTAAAAAAAAGGGTAAAATCAACATTATATAAAGTTTGGGAGATAGTTTATGTAGGATGTGTTCTTACAATTCTACATAAACCTGTTTAGTAAAATGGTCAACTGTTATGTTAGCCTGGTGAGTGATTCCAGACCCACTTGGACCTCTTGTTAGCACTGTGCTTACTGGTATATCTTTAGCACTGTGCTTACTGGTATATCTTTAGCACTGTGCTTACTGGTATACTTAGCGCTACACTTACTGGCATATTTAACACTAATATATATTTGTATTAGGGCTGGCTAATTGGATCTAAAAAGGATACTGATTATCATTTTCATGCTGTCTATAAATATCACTTTGTAATCATTGCATAGCAAGTACAAGAAAGATCTTTAAGGGCATTGATGGTTGGTCCTTATAGCACACCACATTGCACTTTACAATCCTACATCACATGCATGACATCACAGGAGCAGCTTCGGAAAATTGTAATATTTTTCTCAAATAAATCTTGGGATGAATTTCCATTCCTGTGCCATATTATTGACTAGGGGTGAAACGATACACCTGTGCTGCGTATCAATATGATTCACGATACACAGCCTACGATACGATACATTATCGATACACATATCAACTTGATGGTCTCTTCATCTTTAGGTCTGTCAGTGGTAGGGTTGTGCTGTTTTATATGTGTTGACATATTGGTTGTATTTCTAGTATGCAGATTACAGACAGACATAGATTTAGCATCTGTTCATATGCCATTTTCATCCTTGACAACATAAAAGAAAAGTACTTCCAAACAGACTACATATTAGTTGTTAGTGATTTTAATTCTATCATTTAGGCCATTTGAGGCTATTCCATTAAATGTAACATATTTCACTGAGTGACACACCGGAAATGTAGCCTTTAAATTTGATGCATATAGACAAGATACAAAGCAACATTGAAACTTTGCGTAAAAGTGGTTATTAAATGATCAGTAAAGGAGTTCAATCATACATGGGGAACAAATTTGGAAAGTCTCCTTTACGTTACATGGCTGAACATGCTGATGGAATAAAATAATTAGCATGTAATTGGCGAAAGGGGGGGGGGAGACACATCTCAAACCAAGTAACCGTGTGTTCATTTGTAAAAGGTGAGTGGGTGTTTTCATACATACATACATACATACATACATACAAACATACTCCCCCATTCATCTTACCTCAGAAGTTAACTTATTTACCCATATTTGTATCTTTTATTCAAGTTTTGAAGTCATTATATATCTATGGAATTACCGATATACTTAAAATCTGAGACAGTCTTTGTTTACTTTTAAAAATGTGGCTAGATATACAGACCTCAGCTGCATATTGCTCAGATGTACATGGGCTAGATGACATTGTATTGTTACGATAGTATATACATAGGTTAGGTTGACATGACTTTGGAACAGAACCATTTATATCATAGGGGTGGTATGGTTTTTTGGTACAATCAGACTTGCTACTCCTTGTTTTGGCTGTGCATCAGTATAAAGTCATAGTTATCTGCATACATTCTAATTTGAAGAAGAAATATTTCATATTTTCTTTCCATTGTCTTTTCAAAATTTTGTTGGGGTCCTTCTTTATTCGTGAAATCATATGGTCCACCCCCAGACTTGGATGAACAGGCAGTTGGGTTGCATTGTACTGAGTACTATTATCCCAAGTCAGTTTCGGACCTGTTGCAATTTACATCTTAGGTATAAGATAAAGTCAGTACCCATGTATGAGCTTGAATTAAAGCAATTATTTATCAAATCTGAATATGTGTTCCTTAGCAGAAACTCCCAATATCCAATTTGGGCATTTTATAGGTGGTCAGAATATCAGTTCTGTCTGACATATCCAGCATATACCGGTATGACTGATTCTTAAAGTCTGACACATACATACTAGTAGAAAGAATTTTTTAAAAAATTGTTTGGGAGGAATGGAACACATTCACACTACTTAAACAGTCTGATTAACACTGAAACTTACACACATTATATGCCTCATTCATAGAGAATTTTGTTTACACACCAGCATCATAGAGGTGGGTGTATATAGGATTCCTTGTGTCTATCCATTCATCTTACAATCTTGTAAACAAAACTTGTCTCACAGTTTTTGATGAATTGTGGTGAAAGTTGGTAGATGTTATTATCATCTGAAGATGTGCATATTGAGAAATCATTGTGCTACCACAGTTTTTGTAATGATTATTGCCTTTTTTGTACACCCTGTCTTAAGTTGGGTGTATTTTGTTACGGTGTTGTCTGTCTATGAATCCATCTGCTATGATTTGTTTGTCCAGCCCATAACTTTGTAACAGTTGGGGATTTTTTCATGAAACTTTGCTGAAGTGTACATCATGAACAGACAGTGTGTTGCATACCATAACCAGACCATCTGCCTTCAGGTCACGGTCACAGCAATGGAAAATGTAATTCTGTGACTTGTATCTTTTTCTGGAGTATAACTTTGGAACCACTGAAGATATTTTAATGAAAGCCAATTATATATCATGTATAGTTGGTCTGTTGCAATCCAGTTAATATATCATGTACAGATAGTGTATCACATACAATAGCCATACACCTGAAGTTCAAGGTCATGTCAATGGCAGCTGTGATTGGTGACTTGTATCCAAGTTTGGAGTATAACTTTTGAATCACTTAAGATATTTTAATGAAGCTTTAGCCAGTTATATATCGTGTATAGATGATGTGTCACATACCTTAACCCTGCATCACTGTGTATCCAACAAATTCCATCCATCATTTGTTGTCCATCTGCTAATATTTGCTGTTTTCATCTTCTCCAGAATGGCAAGACCAGTTTGGATCAAACTCGAGAAATGTTCTTTAGGACATCTTCTATCAATCAAAAATATGTCCAGGGTGGCTAATCAGGCAACTGTGTGCCTTCCATAGCAATCGGGTGAAAAAATCCGTTCAGCCTCTTCTCCAGAATGGCTGAGCTAATTTGATTGAAAACAAACTTGGCAGAAAGTCAACAAATGTGAGCCACATTATTCCTAGGGAAGCAACCCCAAGCAAAAATTTTGATCAAGGATATCCAAAGGAACATTTCTGCCAAATCGTATTCAAATTGGCTATAGGTTTTCCACCTCATTGCTATGGAAGCCACACCAGCACTAAGGATGTCACCCTCGATAGAATTTTGCTAGAGAATGTCCTATTGAAAAATTCTATCCAGGGTAACATCCTAAGTAATGGTGTGGCTTTAATAGCAACCAGGTGGAAAACCTATTTTGACTTCCCCAGAATAGCTGAGCAAGTTTGAATAAAATTTGGCAGAAATGTTCCTTAGGATATCCTCTGTTGAAATTTTTTTTGGGGTGGTTTCCATAGCAATGGTGTGGATGGCATTTGTTGACTTCTCCAGAATGGCTGAGTCGATTTGAATTAAACTTTGCAGAAATGTTCCTTTGGAGATCCTGTAGCAAATTTATTCCAAGGCAACTTCTCTATCAAGAATGTGTCTTCCATAGCATCCAGGTGGAAAACCTGTTTTTAACAACTTCAGAATGGTTTAGCCAGTTTGGATCAACAGAAATGTCCCTTAGGATATTCTCAACCAAACTTTAGTCCAGGGTGGCTTCCTTTGCATTGCCATGACTTCATAGCAACCAAGTGGAAAGCCTATTCATTACTTCATCTCCATGAAACAAACTTTTAAGTTACATCTTAGGAGAATTTGATGCTGCTGGTAAATATAGGTTTACTAGCTGATGCCTATAAACATGATCAAAGCTAGAGACATTACTTTTCAAGAATCTTCCGTAGTATAACTTTTAGCTTGGTGAGTCATATCAGGCCAGCCTGGGCCTCTTGTTAGACCCTGTAATATTTTTGTACTATCAATCTAGGAAAATCATGATTATTTTTGGTTGGTATTCTTATAAAGATTTTGCAAATATGATGGTCCCTTGCTGTAAGAAACTGTTTGTGGTTGATATGAATTAGTTGTTATCAGAGTCTATTCTAGAATGCATGACTGCATGATTCACACTAATTTGAACAAATCACGCCCCAAAAAATCATATTTTCAAGCCCTGCCTTGATTTTTTCATTAAATCCCTCCTATATTAAAAAAATTCCCCCTTTTGTAGCTCTACTGGTCATAGACCAGAAGAGCTTATGGGATGGCCTGTTGATCGTCATCCTATGTCCTATGTCCATCCATCTGTTAGTACAAGTTTTTATCCCTACTCCTTCTAAACTACTTGGAGGATAGTCATGAAACTATACATACTCATTCATTCCAACGTCTAGTTGGTCCTACATGAAAATCGTGCTGATCAAAACATCCAGTATGGCCACCACTGTAGCTATCATGAAAATCTTATCGCTACTTTTCCTAGATGAAAAGTCATATCATCATTGGGTTTTCACCAGAAGACTTCTTGTAATGTTATAGTTGGTGCTAAAAAAAAATGGTGCCAATATGACATCCAGTATGGCCACCATAGCCACCATCTTAAAAATGTTATTGCTACTCCTACTTCACCAGAAGACTAAATATGATATCTAGTTGGTCCTAAATAAAAAAGGTGCCAGTTTTACCTCAAATATGGCTGCCACAATGAACATATTGAAATTGTTGTCACTAATTCTCCTGAATGGATGGTCATATCAAAATGGGGTTTTAACCAAAAGTCTTCTAATGTTGTCTAGTTCATCCTAAATGAAAATGGCATGATCTTACATCCAATATGGCTGCCACAATGGTTAGTTTTAAAATGAAAGATGGTTTCAACACTCACCAGTTAAAAAAAAAGAAATGGTCTTATCTTGAATTCCTGAAAATTCTTTTGGACAGTAGAGTGTCAGTCTCTTTAAGGGATGCTTGTTTTCAAATGGAGGAGGGAATTTCCTCCTAAATTTTCAGTTCTAGAATAGACCCTGCATTATAATGAAGTATTGTTATAACAAGGTGTTCTTCTTTTGTTTAAGTGCTTTAGTGGGTCCAATGTACACCCCAAGCAATTATTAATAAAAAGTATAAAAATTACAGTATGATAGAACGTATTATAAAAATTACAGTTTGATAGAAGGTATTCCCCTTCATTTTGACTGATTATGAATAATTCTTTGTGATTTTCAATTGCAGTTGGAAAGACATAAAAGGCTCGAGTGCTCCAATGTAGTAATACAGTGTGAGTTTCGGTATCTTGGCTGCCAAGCAGAGGTAAGAATCAAACATCAACTTATGATTAGCTTTGCATTGTGGATAATGTGGTGGTAATGTGCTTACTTTGTATCTCTGCAGTCCTGAATATGATCCTTTATTACTGCATGGTAAGGGTGCATGGTTGCCCATTCAAGGTTAGTGGTTCATTCTGGGTTTTCTAGTTCTTAGGTTCCTCCACTTTTGAAGAGCACCTCATGCCTCACCATAAGCAATGGTATAGGGAGGATCAAGTGTTCATTTGGTAGGAAACTTATGAGTTTAATACAAGCAATAAGTGGCATATTTTATTTTTCAACCAGTTACATGTATTTCATGTCTAATAAGTACAAGTGTGGGATCATATCATTGCAGAGTCTTTGAGTTACTCGGTGACATTGAGATGTTACATCACTTTGTGAGTAATTCAGTGTGAGTTACTCAGTGACATTACTATGTGGCATCACTTTTTGTTGTGTCCCAGTGTTACTCAGTGAATTGCTATGTGACATCATTTTGTGTTGTATCACAAAAAGAGTTAGTCACTGATATTGTTATGTGACAAAACTTTGTGTTGTGTCACAGTTGAATTGTGTTATGTCACACTGAGTTGCTCAGTGATATAGCTGTGTGAAATCACTTTGTGTTGTGTCACAATGTGAGTTACTTAGTGATATTGCTATGTAACATCACTGAGTTACTCTGTCACATTGCTATATGACATCACTTTGTGTTTTGTCACAGTGTAACATGAAAGATTATGGGATGAAGTTATGACACTAATAAATGGGAACAGTCATTGATAAAATATTTAATGTGTCTTCCAGATGACCCGGATGAAGATGTCCCAACATCAGTCTCAGGCAATGGTGTACCATATCAGCCTAATTGGAAGAGGTCTTTTCGAGCTTTATAGAAAGTTTTCCTTTATTCAAGCTTCATCACAGGGACAACCCAGGCAAGTATGGAATTCACCATCGCTGGGGCATCAGCAAGCCGAACTTTCTGGAATCTCGCATTCTGAGGTCTGTCATAGTCTGAATGAACGCACAGACAAAGGCAACACAATTTCTAGTTTGCCACCCACTTTACAAGGTGTTCACCAGCTTCAGGCACTGTTTGAAAGCGTGCAACTTCATATGTCATCAGTATCTTCATTACCATCTACCTCGCAACAACAGGGTGAAGTCCTTGATCAGTTGACACCTGGAGCTGATGTGACTGTGTTGCAAGGTCAGGGTATTGAGCAGCAGGGTCAAGATCAACAGGATGTGCAGTCAGTGTATAAGAGAACATTATCTGATGTCCAGCATCCAAGCACAAGGACCCAAGAAGGATCAGAACTCAGTTTTATGTCAAAGCCTTCCACGCATAAGGATAATGAGGGTGTTGGTGGCCTTTCATTTCTATGTGACCCACAATACGTGTCCTTCAAGGCCCAAAATGATTATCAGGATGAGAGTTTAGCAAGACATGACCAACAGATCATGTTCCTGCGAGACAGAAATGAGTACCTGGAGAGAGGCAGCAAAGATATGAAATTAAGAATAAAACAACTAGAAAATACAATCAGTGAATTTGAAGGACGATTCGGAAATGGAGAGTTTATCTGGAGGATTAAAAATTACTCAAAATTACGAGATGAAGCAATAATTGGTGATAATACTGCAATACATAGTCCCCCTTTCTTTTCCAGTTGCTATGGATACAAGTTGTGTATTCGTGTGAATTTAAATGGAGTTGACTCTGCCAAAGGGACTCATCTTTCAATATTTATTCACTTTATGCAGGGAGAAAATGATGATTGTTTAGAATGGCCATTTGCAGGCAAAATAATTCTTTCTGTATTAGATCAGAATTCAGTTTGTGAAATGCGAAGAAATGTATCAGAGACACTTGCTTCAAAGCCAAACCTTGCTGCATTTCAGCGACCCACATCTCAGAGAAACCACAAAGGCTTTGGATATATGGAGTTTCTGCCCTTGAGTGTTGTCAGTGCCCCAACATCTACATATATAAAAAATGACACTTTGTTGATAAAAGCAAAGGTTATTTCATCTGTACCATAAACGGAGTTAATGACATTTATTTTCAATACCATGTTTGTAGGTAGAAAAAAATCGAAACCAATGGGGAAGTTGTGATAGGGATGTCAGGAACAAAGTTTGCTGATTCCCTGATACAAAATGTATTCTCTCTGGTCTGTGTTTTTTTTCCGTTTCCCTCCTTCTTGTCCACGCATATTTGAGAGATTTTCTTTTCTCGCCAAATAGTTTTCTCAATTTTACCCTGGGTTAGATAACAGTCTTACCTTTGTGAAATGATAAAGTGTGTACTATAAAGTGTGTAAACTAACATTGAGAGCATGATTTTACAATATTTATGTATCTCAGGATTCAATAATAATTTCTCCCTTGAATAAAAATATGAAGAATTCCAAATGAAGACAAAAGGCATCATTACCAACTCAGGCTACTTTTAATTATGTGGGTTTTAACATGGTATTTATAAATTTTCCCCACTTTATTGAATGATTTTGGATGTAAAGGAATTGTATGTTATATTCAGGTATTTTTAGCGAAATGTTCAGTCTCTGTATATTTCTTAACATCCAAAGATCACATTTCTTTCAGTTTAGCGAGATTCACTTTAATTTAAATGAAATTGGACAACAGTACATCAAATACCATATTTGTGCATGTGTAACATATGCCAAGCAGCAAACACTGTTGTCTCGATCTGCTTTCCCATAATGCATAAGCAGATCAGACCTGGAAGTCATATGCTGTCCCATAATGCATCAGCAGATTAGATCTTGAAATCATATGCTACCCCATGGTGTGTAAGCAGATCTGACATGGAAATCATGCTATCCCATAATGCATCAGCAGATCAGACCTGGAAATCATATGCTGTCCCATAATGCATCAGCAGATCAGACCTGGAAATAATATGCTGTCTCATAATGCATCAGCAGATCCAACTTGGAAATCATATGCTGTCCTATAATGCATCAGCAGTTCAGACCTGGAAATCATAAAACTGAGCTTGAGTCTGAACTGAAGATTTTGTTTTAACCAATCACAAACAACATTATATTTGAAAAGTTGTATGATTGGCTAATGACAAAATCTGATTCTCAGACCCAGCTCAGTTTGTGATCTCCAGGCAAGAATCAGTGCTGATCATCAGCTTATGATTTCCTGTGAACAGCATAGACCCTGATATGTCAGTATATTTTGGGATAGCAAATCTGGGTTTATTGAACACATTTTATACACATGTAAATAAAGTACTTGACATTACTCTGATAATCTTATTGATGACAATTGTCCAAATTATCACAGTTTGTATCTTTATCAGTCTCTAGAGTAGTCTGGAATGAGAGTGCTCTGTCCGATGGAGGCAAACAAAATTTATATACTTTTAAATGTTCATACTTTCGCATACCAAATATTGCAATCACGTATAAAAATGTTCACCAATTACCAGCTGTTTTATGAGACTGAAGTATGTCAAAATATGTTGCTTTTTTGATTTCTTGTTTTGTTTTACTGTGTATGAAATATGAATTCTTGGATATTAAAATTTTCATTATTGCAACCTTACAAGTTTGCTACATTTTTAAGAAAATTTAAGTATTGATCCAATATTTGCTGCAAAAGTAAGGCCTGATTTGTTTTTAAAAATGAAAGCAAAAAAAATTTCACTTATTGTCATGAATAAAAGGTCATCTTTGGTCCTTGCTGAAATAACAGTTAAGTGCAGGTCCATAGAATGTGATTTATGAACGAAGATTTTCCAAACTTTTGATTTCAATGATTTGATGTTTTCATTTTATAGGAGTATAGGTGTGCCCATCCCTTTTGGTAGGCCTTATTTTATAGGAGTATAGGTGTGCCCATCCCTTTTGGTAGGTCTCATTTTATAGGAGTATAGGTGTGCCCATCCCTTTTGGTAGGTCTCATTTTATAGGAGTATAGGTGTGCCCATCCCTTTTGGTAGGCCTCATTTTATAGGAGTATAGGTGTGCCCATCCCTTTTGGTAGGTCTCATTTTATAGGAGTATAGGTGTGCCCATCCCTTTTGGTAGGTCTCATTTTATAGGAGTATAGGTGTGCCCATCCCTTTTGGTAGGCCTCATTTTATAGGAGTATAGGTGTGCCCATCCCTTTTGGTAGGTCTCATTTTATAGGAGTATAGGTGTGCCCATCCCTTTTGGTAGGTCTCATTTTATAGGAGTATAGGTGTGCCCATCCCTTCAAACCATACTCATTTTATAGGAGTATAGGTGTGCTCATTCCTTCAGACCATACTCATTTTATAGGAGTATAGGTGTACCCATCCCTTCAGACCATAAAGTCCTCCATTCTGTCCCATCATACTCCCTTTTGATCACTATTTGTCACCTCCCCTCTGTCACTGATCTTCTTTTCTCTGTCACTGACCTCTTCCTCTCTGACCCTAACCTCCTACTCTCTGTCCAAAATAACCTCCCCTTGCACCCTATTTCCTTCCTATTGTCCCAAACCTCTTCCTCTATGTCCCCTACCTCCTCCCCACAAGGCTCAAACTAGTTTCAGAAAAATGGGAGAGGTGGCTTCTCCCTTAAGGTAAAAAGGGGAGAAGTGAGAGAATTTGAGAGAGAAATGGGG
The DNA here is from genome assembly GCA_029931535.1 of Margaritifera margaritifera. Classification (NCBI taxonomy): domain Eukaryota; kingdom Metazoa; phylum Mollusca; class Bivalvia; order Unionida; family Margaritiferidae; genus Margaritifera; species Margaritifera margaritifera. Next base: position 5,169,359 of record JAQPZY010001631.1, read on the forward strand.
AGAAGTGAATAGTAAATTATAATTTTGATTCACAAGTGTATATTTATCAATTTAAAATATCATTAAATATGGTCTTTACATGGTCAGAAAAAAATATTTTTGAATTAATTATCTTGAATAGAATGCTCTACCCATACTTTAAAATTGAAGGTTTATTTACTGCACATTTTATAATTTATTGTAAAAAATATTATGTTTTGAAAAAGTATGTTCCTAAATACATGTACTGGTGAAAAACTGATGTAATCAAATAAATTATCTACATATATCCTATAAAATTTTTGAAAAGCAACAATTTCATGAGAGCTATGCAGAAATATGAAAGTTTGATTATTTATTTATTTATTATCTCATTATTTATTTGCTTGTCAGCTTGTCACTCAATAGTTTCTTGTGAGCATAATTCTGGAACTTGTTGACATTGTTGATTTTAATGAAGATGTAAAGTTGCCCTATTTGGAATACTTTAAATATTACCCCACAGTCAACTTTGCATAGGTCTGTTTATGCACTTATGGGTATTTCAACACCTTATCTTTTATAATAAATTATTTCAGTCAGTGGTAATCTACTGAAATTAATCTTAACTCATGAAGTCACCTTGCTGACAACCCACTGAGGGCAGTGGGTAATTATGAAATGTACTAAGCTGGTAATTACATCTTCAGATGGGACCAATTATTGATACAGATGATTCATAAGAGGGTATCTGTGTTCTATAAGGGTCCCAGCTGTGAATGTGATGCATATTAAGGGTCATGGGGATGCATTGAAAACTAAATAAGGTGCTTAAAGAACTTTGGATCAATGAGAAACTGGCAGAGAGTAAGAGGGCATGACAAAAAGCCATATTTTATTGGGGGGGGGGGGTTTGTCTCCAAAATTTAAGGGCGAAGTGGAAATCACCCACATGTATTTAAAAGGTGACTTTTAAGCCAAATTAGAAATTCTACTTGCTTTTTCACCTGCTAGTTTGAGCCCTGTCCCACTATTGCTAATCTCCTCCCTTTTGGACCCTAATCCTCCACTCTGTCTCAAACGTCCTCCTCTCATTTGCACTAAAGTCAGCACCTATGGCTATTAGTGCAGATCTCTTTTGGTTCCCACAGATAAAGTAATGTATGCATTATATACAAACTGAAATGAGTGTGCATTCAGGGGTTCATGCTGACTGCTTTTAAAATGAGACCTGTAATTCATTGCCTACCTATAACCCGCAACACGTAAACACACTAGGGCAGTAGAGTCATTTTTTAGCTCTACTGGTCATAGATCAGAAGAGCTTATGCAGTCACCTGTCATCCAGCGACTGGCATCAGTTAACAAAAGTTTGTTATTGCTACTCCTCCTAAACTACTGGGAGGATTGCCATGAAACTTAATAACAAATTCATTGAAGAGGTCTAGTTGATCCTAAATAAAAATGGTGTCCCTTGGACATCAAATACAACTGCCACAGTTGCCACCTTGAAAATCTTGTTATCACTACTTCTCCTGAATGAATGGTCATATATAAACATGGATTTTACACATAACACTTCTTATGCTGTCTGATTGGTCCTAAATAAAAATGATACCAATCTGACATCCAACATGGCTGCTATGATGGGTATCTTGAAATCTTGTTATTTCTAACCCTCCAGAATGAATGGTTATATTGACATGGATGTTTCACTTAAAGACTTCTTATGATGTCCAGCTGGTCTTAGATGAAAATGGTGTCCCTCAGACAGCCAGTATTGCCACCATGTTGGCCATCTTGAAAATATTGTTATCACTACTCATCCTGATTGGAAGGTCATATATACACTTGGTTTTCACTAAAAAGTTATTATGTTAACTTACTCCAACATGGCCACCAAATCTTACTATTGCTACTTCCTCTAAATGGTTGGCCATAGCTACATGGAAATTCACAAAAAGAAGTATCTGGTCTGGTTGGTCCTAAATGAAAATGGTGCCAATCTGACATACAATATGGCTGGCATGATGGCCATCTTGAAAATCTTGTTATTTCTACTGCTCCTTTAAGATAACAGTAGCGATATGGGATTTTCACTAAAAGACTTCTTATGTTGTCAACTTGGCCTTAGTAAAAATGGTGCTGATCTGACCTCCTATATGGCCACCATGGTAGCCATCTTGAAAATCATGCTGCAACTATTTCTCTTGAATGGATAGTTGTATCAACATGAAGTTTTCACTAAAAGAGTACTTGGTACTAAATGAAAATGTTACCAATCTGACCTTCAACATGGCCACCAAACCTTGTTATTGCTTCCTCTTCTAAATGGATTGTGGCCATCTTGAAAATCTTGTTATCTCTACTTCTCCTAAACAAATGGCCATAGTGATATATGACTTTACTAAAAGACTTGTCGATCCTGAATAAAAATGGTACTGATCAGACTATAAATTTGATGTCCATGGTGGCCATTTTGAATATCTTGTTATAGTTACTTTTCCTTAATTGATAGCCATAGCTACACAGGGTTTCCACTAAAGACTTCTCATGATATGTGGTTGGTCCTAAATGAAGCAAATGTCGATCAGATCTTCAATATGGCTGCCATGATAACCATCTTGAAAATATTGCAACAGTTACTTGTTTTGAATGATGGTCATACAAGACATGGGATTTTCACTAAAAGACTTCTTATATCTAGTTGGTCCTATGCCGATCAGACCTCCAACGTGAGGGCCATGGTGGCCAGCTTGAAAATCTTGTTATCACTTGTCCTCTTGAAATGTTGGTTATATTGATATGTGGTTTTCACTAAACATAGCTGGTCCAAATTAAAACGACGGCCATGTGACCTCTTAAAACTTGACAAATCTTGTAACAGCTACTTCTCCAGAATTTATACCGTATTAATTTTTTTTATTTTTAAAACCCCACTTCTTTCTTGCAACATATATATAGTTGTTCTTGTATTAAAATGATGTTGATATAACCCCCCAAATGTGACTGCCATTCTGAAAATCTTTATATGCCTACTTCTCATGAATGGATGGTGGTATTGACATGGGGTTTCACTAAAACACTATAGCAGTATGTAGCTAAATCCGAATGAAAATGGTTCACATCTGACCATCTCAAAATATTGTTATCAACTACTCCTCTTGCATGAATGGTGGCATGGACATGGGGTTTTTACTGAAACACTTCTTGCAATATTGAATTGGTTCTAAATGAAAATGGTGAAGATCTAACAACCAACATATCCATACTTCTGTGAAGGAGTTTTGAAAACTTGGCCTTAATTTACCTTGAGGCCAAGTCAAAGGTCATAGCTTGCATTTGTATACCTCGTTTTGCTTATGAACACAGTGACTTGTGCATATACAAGTGAATCGTGAATTGTGTATACCTAATTTTGACATTGCTCATTGTTATACAACTTTCTGTTCCTGAACTTTAACTTTCTGATACATAGACAAATAGATTAGCTGAGGGCCTCAGTGGTGACTATATACATTTGTATTCTAATTGAGCTACCCTCATTAAATACATTATTAATATTATTATTATTATTATTATTATTATTATCATTTAGTTGCAATCCAATGAACAAGTTGAGAGTGACAGTAGTCTGACTTTGATTTGAAGGCCAAAGATGTTGACTAAAGTTTCTAGATGTACTATCATGTGAGCATGATAACACAAACAAGTATGAATGGATTGTTAGCATTTAACCAGAATTGTTGATATATCTGAAGAATACTTTCAATGATACCACTTCAATAATTTAGTTTTCCCCAAAAATATCACTTATACATTTAACCAAACTTAGCATGTGGTTGTATCTTGACATTGTCTGAGACAATTCAGTGATATTCTGCTCATGATACTTGGTTTAAAGTCAAAGGCCATTAATTTTTTTACTGCCTTTACAGGTATATTGTGAATATGTTACATCAACATTAGAAAATTGCTTTGTTACCAAATTTGGTATGATGGAGTTTGTTGGGGATACCTGAAATGGTTTCGGAACTCAGCAGTTAAATATCAGAAATGGTTTCAGTACAAAGCAGTTATTTAAAAAGAAACAGACTTATCTTGGATTCCTTGAAATTTGTTTCAGCTAGTAGAACATCAGCCACTTTGACGGACTCTTGTTTCATAATAATACTGTTTACTGAGAAGTTTCTTTAATATATTCTCCCTGATGTCATTATCTTCATAAACCAGGAACTCATATGGGGTGGCAAACTCATGGTGAATATCACGGAGGTCTTTGTGTTGCCATTATGTTGTACAAGAGAAATATGCAGGTTTGGACTAAAACTTAACTCTAAATTCCAGCAATCTGATTGGCTGAATTTTAACTCTTAAAATTGACCAATCATATGTCTAAAGTCTAGACTTAACATGGAGACTTATACTGCTGAAGTTGGGGGCCAGAACTTGAGCTCTGGTTCTTATTCATGCTAGCCAGCTGCTTATCCATATGAGCTAAGATTCTATTTGACAGCTAGCCAGTGCTGTAAACAAATTTATAGTACAAAATTTTTTTAAAAATTGATTAAAAAGTTTGAAAATTGTCTTCATTAAATTCCATTTATGGTGGCTACATGATTCATGGGTGGACCTGTGCTTAATTCTTATCCCATAATATTCACCTTTATCTGCATTATAACATGACTTCAAAGCTACATGATTCATGGGTGGACCTGTGCTTAATTTTTATCACATAGCATTCACCTTTATCTGCATTATAACAGGACTTCAAAAAAATGTACATAATGCTGTGACATATCACATAGCAGGGTCACAGAGTAATGCAAAGTCCTTTATGCTATGTAATAAATAAAATATAAAACTTATATTCATGAACTCAGTTAATTTAATATTCTATTTACTGTGAGCAACTCATTACAAATTATAGAATCACACACACACACACACACTGTATGAGACAATGCTGTTTTGGTCACTGGTTTTGTCTTTTTTAAGTGTCCAAGATTGAGTTGTGTTTAAATGTGGTGAAAGTAAATAGTGTCATGCTGTTTTGAAAGCACTGTTTTAAAACATTTCCAAGCACCTATTTTGACCTTATTTCCTGGACAGTAATTTCATATAATGACCGACACTCAATGTTTGTAAATTAATGAAGCCATATGGTTGCTAAGAATTCATTTCATTCAACACGCAGCTTTTTTCAAACATTTATAAAGGTTTCTAAACCATTAACCTGTTATTACACAATGTTAATTTTTGATACCAGGCCCTTTACATCTCAGTGACGTTTGTCGATGCCTTTCATGACAAACCCATTTAAAATACAGAGTACTACCAAAATAAATTTTTTACATCCATAACTATCACCTTTATGGCTGACAAAAGGAATCTGAAAAGTTAATATTTAGTTTACTTTCAGGAATAAAGCAACTGTGCAGTTCAATCTACACTGATTCATTCAATGCCACATGTGCTTAGTATTCCATAGTTGCAACATGTTGTCATTTGAAAACTTTAACATTACAGTTGCAAGAATTTTTTATATAGAGAACATGCCATTCTTTGAACCAGTTCAGTTAACAATTTTCAAGGTTTCACCAAAATAGTGGAAGATCCGAGCAAACTTTGAACATTTCAATATGTCATTATGCACAAAAAATACTGTACTGACATATGTTCACTGCTACATCTGCCATTTCAGCAAGATATTACCAAAAAACTGATTTCTAAAATATATGGAATTTTGATATTTCAAAAACATTTAGCTTCTAATTTTAATAACTAGCGATATGAAAAATGGAGAAAAGAAGTCCTTGAATATTTGTCTAATTTTAGAAGCAATGAAAAACCATTAGTTAAGCGGCATGGCAAACAATGCTCAACTTCAACTAATTGGTAGTGCATGGTTATCACCTTAAAACAGGATTTGTCGTGTGAGAACATGTTTCCATACTTTTAACTGTTTATTTAATGTCACATATCATTTTTAAATCATTATCATAATCTATTGAATTTCACAAGACAGTTGATGCATGATAACCTAGAGTCCCTCAGTGAGTGAATCAAGCACTGCATAGTTCATTAAAATCGTTACATATCGATTGCAAATCAGGACTGATTTCATGCTCATTTGAGTTTCTTTTATCCTGGCGTTTAAAAGATCTGCTAAAAACTTATTTTTTAATCATCACCATTTTTACACTAATGCTGCCAAGAACATATTTCAGGTTGGATTCCTCTTTGATAATTAGACTGGTAGCAGGGTTGACAGGTTATCAGAGTTTGAAGTAAGAGAACCTTTTTTTGTATAGAAAATTAAGGGAAGTATAAAACTAAGCTAAAACTGTCATTTTCTTTAATAAGGGCAACAGAAAAGAGATAAAAAATTTGATATTGGTCTTTAATAACTTCTTCATAAAACAACAATGATCAACTACATGAAGATAAACAGATAGTAGGTGTATGACAGTTTATCATTAAGTTTCAGTGTCATGATTTTGCACAATAGAAAATGTGTAGGGTTTTAGTTTAACAATATATTAAAATATTCTTTAAAATTCCAATTTGGAAAGCTTGAGAAAAAAAGAAAGACATTAGTCTTGTCTGTGCAGTCCAGAGATATGATTTCTGCAGCAGGCATGAAAGAATTTGGTCATCGAGTCTGAATGGCTTATAATAACATGGTAACCATTTAAATAGTTTGACATAAATAAAATAAGTTATCCACTCATTAATTGGCTTCATCTTATAAAGTTATTGTTGGCGACTATTTCAAGATATCATTATTATATCCCGTTTATCCAATTTTTGCTTCACACATTACTTGCAACCTCTTGTGATATTAGTCCTAATATAGTTTACAGTGTTTTGTTGGTAATTACAAGAGACTGTCAAACATATTCTTTTATGAAGGTCTACCAAGACTCTTTGCTAAACAAAAGTTAGTTTGCTAACAGTATGTTTGTAAAATAAAGTAATAATTCAGTTTATCCATAAAAGCAAATGTATGCATTGAGTTGGTATATTTATTTAAGTTGTCAAAGGTCCCATTTAATTGGTCTTTTATGCACATTTTAGCCATTTACTGAAGTAATGTCAGTAAAGCTCAACTAAATGTGTATACAAAAGTACCATATGACTAGTCTGTACAGTATTATAATATGTTACATGTAGTTTTACTTATACCATCTTTTGTAATATATATCCTTGTAGTCTATAAACAGAAGTACATGTATACAGACAAAAGTATGGATGATTTATTTGATTCATGGACATGCAACATATCTTTGTATCGGCAGATAGTTTTTGTAGATACAGGCTGTTTATTGGATGACATTAATTATGCATATTGTAATGTTAACTGTTTATAGATATCCATCAGTTTGTTAATAAAGAATGTACAAGTAGTGGTATTAAAATTATTTTCTCGAAATATTAATCTTTAAAAATATCTATTATCTGAATCAAGTAGTTTCTACATTGCTAGGAAAGAGAGATGTAAGGGCAGATGGAGCAGAGCGGTAGACAGATTCACACATGCAATAATTTTGCTTCAAGAAGAGTTGTGAATACTTTTGTTTCATTTAGTAATAATTTAAAAAGTACACTGTGCAATCTTAAAAAAATAAGATCGTCAGAATTGCTCCATATTCTTTCTACATCATCACAAATGGGAGCAGAGTCATTAGATCTGATTTTAATCAGATTAGTACAAAATGTAAATCGTATTTCTGACACTGCCTTCAGCTTTCAACATCTATATGTCAAACCTGCAAAGTTTTTTGTATAGTTTGCTGTGATGACACCTTCTATGGTATTTTGTAACATTTTCCCCTAATATGAGGTACTTTGTTGCAATATTCAAACAGCCACATGTCTGGCCTGTTTTTACACTATAGGGAGCTACATCTTTTAATGAAAAGTGACTGGAAGCCAGCTAAAATAAGTTTCATGTCACTGTTTGGTTTTCTTTGATTCTCCACATATCTTGATATACCATGTATCAAAAGGAAACCTTATATGTATATCCTGAAACAAAAATATACAGCTTAGCAGGAATTAACCTGCATAAAGTAGCAATGTGTCATAGAATGCAAGATTTGGCTCCTTCTATACAATATGGAATATATGCTTGACAGTACCAAACTGTCCAAATAAAACTTTTTTATTTGTAATGTTATAAAAAAATGTCAGTGACAAAATTTATTCAGGATGACTATCGCCAGAAAAGTTCCATTTTTATAGCACATAAACTAATGTCACTAATCAGATTTTAAATATGTTGACAATTTTGCAGAAAACTAAGTCAGTAAACTATGCCCAACACTTTCATAGCTTTGAATAAATAAAAATTACCCATCACCCTTCGGATATGGGCTTATATCATCAAGATCTCACAGGAGTTCAATAATGAGCTAAATGTATTCATATAAATGATGTAATCATGCATCTGATTGGCTGAACTTGTTATATGTACCATTCATGATGCCATATTTCTGATCCATGTGGTGATCATGCATCTGATTGGCTGAACTTGTTATATGTACCATTCATGATGCCATATTTCTGATCCATGTGGTGATCATGCATCTGATTGGCTGAGCTTGTTATATGTAGCATTCATGATGCCATATTTCTGATCCATGTGGTGATCATGCATCTGATTGGCTGAACTTGTTATATGTACCATTCATGATGCCATATTTCTGATCCATGTGGTGATCATGCATCTGATTGGATGAGCTTGTTATATGTACCATTCATGATGCCATATTTCTGATCCATGTGGTGATCATGCATCTGATTGGATGAGCTTGTTACCACTCTCGAGACTGTCCTTCTGATCTGATTTTGATTAAACTTCATAGACATAAATCATCAAGATCTTAGATGGGTACAATTATGAGCGAGATCTACACATATTAATAAGATGATCTTACATCTTTTTGGCTGAGCTTGTCAACACCTTAGCAACTCTATATTTGATCCGATTTTTATAAAATTTGGTAAATAGGTTTATATCATCAAGATCTCCCTGGAGTTTGATAATGAGCAAACTTCATTTTTTATTACAGGTGACATCTATGCATATATACGAGGCGATCTTGCATCTGATTGGTCGTGTTTCTTACAACATGAACAGTGTTTCTGATTTGATTGTAATCAATCTGGGTAAATAGGCTAATATTACAAGTATCAAGATGTTGACAACTTTTACTAGAAGAGAGACCTATGCATGTTAATGAGGTAATCTTACATCTGATTGGCTGAGGTAATCTTACATCTGATTGGCTGAGATTGTACCACTCTAGAGACTATATAAGATTTTTATTAAATTTGGTATATAGACTTATAACATTAAGATTTCTGTTGAGTATGATTAAATTTGGTATATAGTCTTATAACATCAAGATTTCTGTTGAGTATGATTAAATTTGGTATATAGACTAATAACATCAAGATTTCTGTTGAGTATGATTAAATTTGGTATATAGACTAATAACATTAAGATTTCTGTTGAGTATGATTAAATTTGGTATATAGTCTTATAACATCAAGATTTCTGTTGAGTTTGATTAAATTTGGTATATAGACTAATAACATTAAGATTTCTGTTGAGTATGATTAAATTTGGTATATAGACTAATAACATTAAGATTTCTGTTGAGTATGATTAAATTTGGTATATAGTCTTATAACATTAAGATTTCTGTTGAGTATGATTAAATTTGGTATATAGTCTTATAACATCAAGATTTCTGTTGAGTATGATTAAATTTGGTATATAGTCTTATAACATCAAGATTTCTGTTGAGTATGATTATGAGCTAGATCCGCACATATTAATGATATGATCTTGCATTTGACTGGCTGAGCTTGTCAACACTCAAGCAGCTACAGCAAAACTGATTAACAACAAACCCGGTACAGAGACCACCCTGCTATAATGATCGCTGATCTAAAAAACAAAATATTTCCTTCAGTATTCCTATGTTTCACAATTCCGGAACTAAGACGACCCCACTATTATGGATTGCAGCCAATAATTCCAAAACCATTTGAGGATTTCAAAGGATCTTGCTACATGGCAAAAGTGACCATCAAAGTCACTTGGTCAATTGTTGATGTCGTATCTCTACAATACCATGCACTCTCCTGGCATAGCGTGGTTTCACAGTATATTTCTTATAAGATTTTGATCAAACTTGTTAAATAGTCTTATATCATCAAGATGTTGGAAGAATTTCAGTATGAGCAAGATCTGTGCATATTTATGAGGTGATCTTGTATCTGATTGTCAGAGCTTGTCTCCACTTTGGAGATTAAATTCTGATCGGATTTTGCTCCAACTTGGTAAATATGCTTCTATCCTCATCATCTCAGACAGGTTTTATAATAATTGGGATCTGCACATATTATTTTGTATTTGTTTTGTGGGTTTGACGCCATTTTTCAGCACATGATAGGCTATACAGGGGAGTATATTTGTTGGAGGAAGAACCACTGACCCACAGGAAGCTACTGGCAAGCTTTCTCACATACCCACGTTGGCCGAGCTATGACTCGAATCTACGCGGACAGAGGTGAGATGTGAGTGATCTTTAAAGGCGAGCGCCTTAGACCACTCAGCCACCCGCAGCCCCTATTATTTTGTATCTGGTTGGTTGAGCTTGACCTACAGACCTACAGAGACTTTTTCTCATCCAGTTCTATAAAACCTGGAGTTAAAATAGATTTACATCATCAAGAGTTTGTATACGAGTTCAATTATGAGCAAGATCCTATGCATATTATGCCTTTCTCTTTAGAAAGAATTTTTATCAGACTATAGTAAAATAGGTATAACTGACACAGTATAAAGTTTGGGAGATAATTTACACAGAGTTGTGTTCTCATAATACTACATAAGCCTGCTTAGTGAAATGGTAAGTTGTTAGTTAAGTAAGCAGATAAGTGATATTGGGCCCACTTGGACCTCTTGTTAAACTGAAGATTCCAATTTCTGACCCTTGCAACAACTTTTAAACAGAGCTTATAACCATATCTTACAAATACAAAACTGAACGAGTCTTATGAATGCACTAACATTCTTCTGACCGACACACAGTAATTTCTAAATTTTTGCAGTTCAATATATTTTCAAACAGCTGCAGCATTTCAATCTGACAGAATCTGTTTAATAAGGCAAATATTTGTAGTCATTTAATGAGAATTTCTTGATGCTAATGATCCATTACCTAGATGAAAAATATGAAACTGGAAACTACTTGATTCAACCAAATTTCCAAGATGGCAACGATTGGAGTTGTGTGGAACATCATCGAGACACCATTTCAGACAAATTTGAATAGTAAAAATGTTTTTTAGCTTCTTTATCATCCACTGAATGATAAGGAACGAAAAGTAATAACAAGATTTTGCAGTTGGAGTGGTTTGAGTTCCTCCATGCTTATGGCACAGTGTCCATACACTTTTATCAAATATAGTTTGTGTTACTAATAGCAGTAACAAGCTTTATTGTCTTACTGAAATTAGTTACAAACAATACATCCATTAGCCAGGGGAGGCAACTCAAATTAAGATAAATGATGGCCCTGATAGTAGTTGTCTCCCCTAGATATGTTCTTTGGAAAGAACTTGAAACAATAGTAGATGCTTTTAAGAGGAAATCGCACTAATTTCTCAGATACTGTTTCAATTTTAATATAAATTAGCTAGTGACATAAAGAAAACAACAAAATGAGAAAAAATATAAAGATTATTTATAGCAGCATGTTTATGATAGTAAAATGATCCATAAATAGCAGTATCTCTGTGAAGTTATGTTCTTTCATCTGACTTTATGTGTCGCTTCAACCCTTCAAGCCATCAGTATTCTCATGGTCTAATTTATTGTGGCAGTGGGTTGGTCTCCTCAAGATACATGAACCCATCAAGTTTCATGGCTAGAAACAGTAGCTATGAAATGTAGCTAAATCATTAAAATGCAAAACTTTACAAAATTACTGAACATGAAAAAGCACGTCACTTTAATCTGCTTTGGTGGTGCTGAGGCACACTGCTTAAGACAAATGTACCCACAAAGTTTCATCAATATAAATGCATTTGTGTCTGAAAAATGGACTAAAAGCAAAATCCCAAAGGTAGCAATAGTATGCTTTCAATACTTTAAAGATCTGGTAAATTACAAAAGCCATTCTTTACCAAATACTTTATGGTGTACCGTTTGTACTCGCTTTTAAGTTGAGTCCAACGGCAAACAACATAGACCCTGATCTGACGTTGTATAATGCGCCAGCAGATCAGGGTCTATATTGTTTGCTCTACTAATTACTCCAAAGAAACTGCATAGACCCATATCTGCTGGTGCTTTATGTGATGACAGATCTGGGTTTGTGCAGTTTGCAATTTGACTCAACTTATAACCGAGTATATACAGCAGTTATTAAAAAATTTACTTCCTAACTGCATCAATAAACACCATAAAAATTTAGTAATGTAGATCTGTATGTTTACAGATATGACATGATAAATATCATGCATATAATCATCATACATGTACTGGCAAACAATATACAATTAAAAAAGCAATATTCAATTGGTTTGAATCATTTATTAAAATCATTTTTATTTTATCATTGCAACTAGTATATAGAAAAATATATCAGTAACAAATTACCATTTCTCTCTCTCTAATCTGTGCACATAAGAAATGTAAATGCAAACATCAGCAAAAGTGATCAAAAGTGTTTTATGAGGATAAGGCAATAAAAAATTTGATTTAAAGTAGGTCACAGTGACAGGATTCAAATTGTCTGACATAAATCCCATAAATATGACATGCACTGCACGAATATCTACACAGATTATATTGAAAAAAAGCACAGAACCTTGTAATTCACTTTTATTTTCGAGGATAACAAGAATCTAATTTTCCTCCAACGATATGCACAACAAAAATAAGAAAGATCTTAAGGGTTCAACTACAACATTTCCAATGAAAAAACAACCATCTGAATAGACATGATCTAAAAATAATTATTGCATCTGAATTGCTATAAACATACGCCAGAAGGATGAGGTGACTGACTTTGCTTAAATGAAGCATTTCTACAGAATCCAATCAGTATGCAACTGAATACATAATAAAGAAGACACTGCTTATGATAACCTGGCTTCAAGGAATTTATACCGCAAATAACTAACAGAAAACTAAATGATTATTTAATCTATATATTTTGTCCTGTTTTTCATGAAATCTGATGTATTAAAGGAACAAATTTCACTAGCCTCTTGGGGTTTCTAAAAAACAGGTTTTACTGTATTTTACTAGTATTGCATGAGGTTTGGTTTGCTTTGGTTTTGTGGTTTTAATGCCATTTTTCAGCACTTGATAGGCTATACATGGCAGCCAGTATATTTGGTGGAGGAAGAACCCCAGAAAACCCCAGGAAGAACCACCAACCCACAGGAAGCTACTGGCATGCTTTCTCACATACCCACATTGACTGATCCGAGACTCGAACCTACACAGACAGAGGTGACATGTTAGTGATCTGTAAAGGTGAGTGCCTAAGACCATTCGGCACCCAGGGCCCTTAGTATTGCATGAATAAAAGAACTTGAGAGTTATAAAAAAAAATGAAAAAAATGAAAATAAAATAAAATAGAGCCAATAATTATGACTTGCAGTTCATTACAGTGCATGTAGTACAGTTGCTTTTCAACTGGCATTTGATACAATTTCGAGTAGAATTGCTTGTAACTCAAAGTATCCCATGAATAAAGATTCCAATATAGACCATGACCTTGGAATAATTCAGCCAAGGTCACTTAACTTTGACCCACTATTTGCTGATGGTTGAGAATAATGCAACGTGCATTTGACTAGTTTCAAAGTTGATATAAAAATGCTGAAATTGTAACTATTTATAAACAAACATTCTACATAATGCTGTGTCATGCCTGTGAAAAAGAAGCTAGTTCTGCTAGAGAAAAACTTTGTCACAAATAATTAAGATAACAATTATGTGACACTGACTAATGACACCAGCACCAATCAACAGATTTGTTATGTATTGCTTGTTTTTGTGTGCCAGACAAAAAGGACTAACAGGAAGATATGGGAAAATACTTAGAAAATTGTCTTTATCAGCAAATGAGAAACTGGATTAGAAACTGAGATCACAGGATTTCTGATTAAATACATTAACATTCTCAAGTTATTCATTCATCATGATTATGTGAAATCTACAGCAGCATCAGTAGTTAAATCATACAAATTAAGATATATATGTAAACATGGCTGCATCAGAGTATATGACCTAGAGTTTGCTTCCAGCTTCGCCATTCAATTCCACAATAATCTTTCCCATGCTTTTCTTGCTGTACAGGTACTGAAAAAAAAGATATAATAAATTATCATCTGCAAGAGCATCATGCAATTAATAAAACAAATAAAACTGAGCATGTGTTATAAAGAGCTTACAAATATCAAGATAAGTATTGTTATTAGTACTCCAATATTCCTTTTATGGCACATGACTTTGTTGCTTTACATAATGTATATTATCCAGCAAAATAAATATAAACATGTGAATTTCAGCTTTCCTTTTATAGTATACACCAGCTTATAAGTCGAGTCCAACTGCAAACAACAAAAACCCTGATCTGCCGGTGCATGATGTGATGGCAGATATGGATATGTGCAGTTTGCAGTTGGACTTAACTTTTAAGCGAGTATATACAGTACTTCCATCAATACTTAGTGCTGTACACAATCAAAAAAATTACGAAAATTTTGTGCTTTTTGAAATTCCTAATTAGTTGCTTCAACTGCAATTAAGATGGCATCAATCACAGTGTTTGTAACTCTAACTTGAATTATTGATCCCTATAATAACTTGAGATTGTGATCATCAAATGGATGAAAATGAGAGCTATGTTTAGGTCCAAACTGTACAATGTATCTCTAATGTATTTACAGGGATACCAACCCTTTCAGAAGTGAAATAGGAATGCTCACTTTAAACTAGAGGAATGGTGACCAATTTGCTCATGTAAATAATACCTCAATCACTCTGACATTCCAACCCTACCCCATTATGGAGAGGAGTCTAAAGTAAAAAAAAAAACTCTGAAAAATGTGTGAGCACAATGATTTGTCAACATGCATGTCATCGGATGATAACCATAATATGCAGTATGTTTCACAGCAATCAAATGAAAACTGCGAGTAGTTGTATTTACAAAATTTTGTCATATATTGCATCCAGTTGTAACTCAAAAAGAGCAATAAGTCCTACTAAAATCAAGGGAGCATGAAGATTTGTCAATATGTGCATCTTTAGACAATGTGTATACTATGTACCAAGTTTCACAGCAATCCATAAACAAGAGTCCCTCAGAGGGACTGATGCTCTTGGTCAAAAAGAATTTCTAGCGATTCAACATAAGACCATTTTTTCTTTTTAACAGCAGAGTGTTGAAATCATCTCTGATTTTCTCGAGTTATAAAATTTTCAAATTAGCCACTGTGGCAGCCATACTGAATATAAGATCAGCACCATTTTCATTTAGGACAAACCAGACACCATTTGAAGACTCTTGGTGAAAACCCCATGTTGATATGACCATCCATTCAGGAGAATTAAGGACAAGATCTTCAATATGTTCCTTGTGGTAGCCATATTTGAGATCAGATCATCACTATTTTCATTCAGGACCAACTAGATATCATAATTAGTCTTCTGGTGAAAATACCATGTCGATATGACTTTCCATTTAGGAGAAGTAGCAATCAAAATGCTTTTAAGATAAATGCTATGTGGCCTCACTGGATTTCAGATCAGCACCTTTTCATTTAGTGCCAACTAGACATCATGGTTTGGTTTTGTGGGTCTAACGCCATTTTTCAGCACATGATAGGCTATACATGGTGGCCAGTATATTTGGTGGAGAAAGATCCCAGGAAGAACCACTGATCCACAGGAAGCTACTGGCAATCTTTCTCACATATCCACCTTAGCCAAGCCGAGACTCGAACCCACATGGAGAGAGGTCAGATGTAAAGGTTAGCACCTTAGATCACTCAGCCATGTGGGGCCCCTTATCATAGTAAGTCCTCTGGTGAAAAATCAATGTTGATATGACTTTCCATCTAGGATGAGTAGCAGTACAATTTTCAAGATGGCCACTGTAGTGGCCATATTGGATATCAGATTGGCACAGTTTTTATTTAAGACCAACTAGACACCAAAGAAGTCTTCAGGTTAAAACCCCATGCTGATATGATCTTCCATTCAGAAGGAGTAGCAATAACAAGGTTTTCAAGATGGTTGCTGTGGTGGCCATACTAGATGTCAGATTGGGACCATTTTCATTTAGGACCAACCAGATATATTAAGCAGTCTTTTTGTGAAAACACCATGTTGATATGACCATCCATTCAGGTGGAATAGCGATAACAAGATTTTCAAATGGCCACAATGGTGACCATATTAGATGTCCAGGCAGTAGCATTTTCATTTAGGACCAACTATGCATCATAAGAAATCTTCTGGTGAAAACTCCATGTCAACAGGACTTTCCAATCAGGAGGAGTAGTGGTAACATGATTTTGAAGATGGCTGCCATGGTGGCCATATTGGATGTCAGATCAGCACCATTTTCATTTAGGACCAACTAGGCAATCCTCCAAGAAGTTTAGGAGGAGTAGCAATAACAAACTTATGATGATTGACAGACGGACATTCAAAGACAAATGACAGACAACTGACCATCCCATAAGCTCTTCTGCTCTATGACCAGTGGAGCTAAAGATTGCAGGAGCAAAGTGATTTGTTGATATGTGCATCATTAGATGATAAACATAGTACATAGCAAGTTTCATGGTAATCCATAAAAAACTGCAGGACAAGTCGCACTGACAAGATTGTGTCATACACTGAATTTAAGCTTCAGGCCAAGGGTAATAACTAATAAAAGTTGTGGGAGAAACTTGATCTGACAATATGCATATCTTCAGATAATGACCATAACATTTACCAAGTTTCATAACAATCTATCAAAAGATGCAAGACAAGTTTGTGTGCACAAGATTTTGTCCTACACTGCATCCAGCTACAAGACAAAAAGGACAATAACTCTTAAAAATTGTGGGAGCAAAGTGATTTGCTGATATGAGCATCTTCAGGTAATGACCATAATATTTACAGAGTTTCATAGTAATTCATCAAAAACAGTGGGACTAATTGTGCAAATGAGAGTGTATGCCAGACATGTGAATGGATGGCGACATGGATTATTATATACTCCCATCAAGGGTGTAACAAAAGGAATCTATTCATAAAAATAGGAATGCATCAAATTTTTATCCAACAGTTTATTTTAAGCATTAAATCTTACTGATTTAAAGTGTTTTTTTGTCAAGGATTAATCCTCAATGGCCGCTTCAGATCAAAATCTTTCTTTAACCTTCTCAGGTGAATCAGGACACTAAACAAACATGATTTCTTATTGGTAAATATTCAATTGCTTTTGTGAAACACGGCCGAGGTACACTTTCATAAAAGAATTAGAATCAGACAGGACAAGCATTTCTGTGATTTAGATATACTGATGATCAAGTTGCAGTTTGTCTACTTAAAATTATATCTGACCTGAATATCAAAACCTGAGAGAAGTGATTGTAATGCCATAATTTGGGGCTCAAACTTGGAATGATTTCACAAAAATTGGAATGGTTGGCATTGCTGTATTTACAGTATATACTCTATTTATAAGTCGACTCGATTATAAGTCGACCCCCCCCCCCCCTTCTCAGGGCTACAAAAAGTCAATTTCTCCTTGACCCTCCTATAAGTCGGGGTGTATTTTGCAAGTCAGATCCGTCTAAAGGGGTGACTTGTCAGTGAGTCAGAGTTGCACTTTGGAAATATAAACAAGCTAAACTGGGTGGATGGATGGATGGATGGATTGATCAATAGATAGATATATAGACATGAAAAATAAAAACAAAACCAGTGTAAAATACAATGATATTATTGAGTGAAATATGTCACAGATAAATTGACAACTTACAATTTGTCCATCTTTGTGTAATAAAATCCATTGAAATCCATAATGCTTGACATTTTAAATCCATTCATATGATAAATCCATGAATTCAATTATAGGTCACATACCAGTATAACATAGTAGTTCAGAATGATCCGATTCACAATATCCCATAATATGTAAATTCCACACATCTTACAAATAAACAATAAAAGTTAAGTCCACATTTTTGTGATTCACAGTATCTATAAATGTCACTATCTAATGTCATCTGGTACAAAGTCCAAGAATTATTCCTCGTCTGATAAAGTTCTGAAATCCTACACTGTCATCTAGTCATTATAAATCGTCGTCGTCTAGTTATCATAAATATCGCTCGACTCTGATTCCTCTACTTTACTGTCATATGCGGGTGCTTATGCAGACTGAGCTTGGGCTCTATAAGTAACACTTTGATTGTGTTACAACTACGGGTAATGTAACAAAAGAAAAGACTCAAACAAGCTTTCAAGATTTAAAATACAAATATTTAATTTCCTAAAATATTAAAATATTTCAACAAACAATCAAAGTGAAAGAATTAAAAATAACTTACAGTATAGAATAGCCTTAAAAGTCCTAAATTGTTCTAAAGTTCACTGATCCGGAAGTTAATCCAAATATTCCGAATGAAGTAGGTTCCGAATGAAACCTTCACTGTTCTAACGTGTTAATAAGAATCAATATATCCAAGTGTTATAAATTTCAAATAGTCCTCGTGAATATGGAATATCACAAGTTCTAGAAATGTTTCTGATAATTCCATGGAGCTGTATAATTATTAAAGTTTAAGACACAGTACTAATCCAGAAGTACTGTATACTTATATATATCACAAAAGTAGAATATCCACACACAAAATGAACTAAATTCGTTTATGACCTCTCAATCCAGTGTAGCTATGAAGAATGCTAGAATGCTGCTATAAATCCTATTATATAGTCTCTTACTACGCAGAATCGAAATAAAACCCATACTACGTGTTTGATCAACATCTGGGTATTTCGAAATAATTTCCTTCTAAATTACAACCCTCTCCGAACCAATCAGAAACTAGGTTATGCGTGACATCGCCAAAGTACTTGTACCCTGACATTATTAACAGTCAATAAAGTATTGACTCTAAAATAAATCATAGAATCTAGGTCAGAAGTTCATACCCTCACGCGCTGGATCACGTGACATGACTAATGCTTCAGTGAAATATTGATCCAATTTACCATATGTGTAATCACGGCAAGACGACAGCTGTTAGACTAAGAACAGAGATCATAAACTAATAAACTATACCATTATTAAAAGAAAAATAATATATAATTCCGTAACAATTGTAAAGTCTGAAATCTATTAAAGGATGCAAATGAACACGTGTCAATTGTGGAGCAAGATCACAGGGAATTCAAATAACCACCCTCTGCTACAAGTATCAAACTTTGCGGCTTGATCAAAGGGTTGTCATGTGGGAAAACAAAGAGTGTGGTGCCTTTACAAGCTAAGGGATTAAGGTCAAAGTATATGCACAGGAAGTTGTAGAACTCTACTTGGCACTGAACAAGTATTAGATTCGCAGCTCGATCAAAAGAATTGTCAACTTGAAAACAAAGTGAGTGCCTTTACAAGCCAAGGACTTATCGGCCCACATGCAGATAACTTGGAAAAATATCACTTGGGACTTAAATCTGACTTGTGGAAAAGGAAAATACAAATTAAATCAAAACTTTTATTGCATCAAGCACAGTGTTTATACAGCAAAACACAAATATTAATACAAATACAGGTTGTTCGGACTTGTATGAAAATGGAAGCAATATACTTACAAGTAAACACCCACGGTAAACAACATTGACAGATACTTCACTTTGCGGTAGGTAGTATTTAATTTACTGGTAATATTTTCAAATTATTACAATCCAAACAACTGTAAATACAAGTATTGGGCAATGAATACTGTCATGAAACAGATAAACACAGTGCATACCATATATGCATTACTGAATGGGAATAGTGGCATGAAAACGTAAAAATATTTGAATTGACTATTTTTATGTACTGCAAACATCTAGAGTTTCCAACATTATCCCTATATTTATAATTTTTTTTTTAATGTCGCGCTTATAAGACAACCCCTACCTGCATGAATCGAATTTTAAGTAAAAAAACGTCGACTTTAAGTGAGTATATACGGTAGTTATTATTCGTACAGCTGTACTATTTTAAAAAAATATGTTTTTAGAGAAGGAGAGAGAGAGAGAGAGAGAGAGAGAGAGAGAGAGAGAAAAAAAATGCATTGAGATGTCAATATGTGCTTGCCAGCATGTTAAAGTGCAAGCATTTCTGCAAAAAGATGTTTGGTGTGGTTGTTAATGCTGCATTCCATCAACAAATTTTTTTTAACTTAGATAATGGCATAGAATGATTTTACAGCTCTCCCAATGAAGGATAATTAAAAATATTTTGTAAAATTATGCAAAATATTCCAGACAAAAGGCAGAATCAGATGGAAGGCCAATAGTGTCCACAGATGAAATAACATGTACATAACATAGTGTGATCTCTGGTACAACGTTTGTCATGTACGTGTAAACAACTAGTGAAAAGGTTAGCATGGAACATGCAGCTGTACACAGTCCACCCATAACTGACTCAAGGGTTGGCAAACTCTCACTGTCCCAATGTAACTAACTGATGATTTGTGCCTTATTAATCACCTTGAAACTAATAACATTCTTTGTGATAAAAAAACATGGCTTCAGAGGAGCACGATCATGTGAAACTTAATTAGTGGACTTTGTTCATAACAAGACAAAAACAACAACACCAACATCCAGACTGGCATTATAATCATAAACTTTGCACACATATTTGATAATGTACCTCATAAAAGACTACTTAATAAATTCAAATACTATGGTGTTCATAGTAAAATTTTTAATTGGATTTAAGATTTTCTACATAACAGAACAGTGTAGTGTTGGAGGGAAATAGTTCTAACAACATCTTAACTTCTTCAGGTGTATTGCAAGGAACAGTTCTGGGCCCAATTCTGTTCCTTGTGTACATCAATAATTTTCATGAATACCTCAAACATGGTACACTCAGACTCTTTGCCAAAGATAACATAAATATGTGCACAATTAAATACTCTGATGATTCTCTTAAATTACAACAAGACCTACATACAGCTTCAAGACAGAAAAATGACTGGCTTAGGTTCTATCACCCAAATAAATGCTCTGTACTCTGTGTTACACAGAAGTAAAATCCAATAAAATATACTTATGTCCTTCACAATCAACCATTGCAACTAGTAAAGCAGGCATGTGCAACCTACAAACTGTGACTAAACCAGTTGCATTTATATCATATGGTGTGGCTTTAAAAATTGCTATCCAGCCTGCGCCCTGAAGGAACTTGCACATGGCTGTAGTAGTCATCAAAATACTTAGAATCACCATCCAATCAGACCTTTAAATGGGATACACATATCAACAATATCAAAGCTACTTTAACAAAATGTCTTGGGTTCTTGAAAAGTAACCTTGCAGCAGTTTCAAGGAGGCTAAGGAAAGAGCAAATCAATCCTTAGACCAAATTTTGAATAAAGATCTTGAGTTTGGACCCCCTCCACAACCTACATCAGATTAACCAAATTGAAACAGTACAGTGCTGACCTGCTCGATATGTCACAAACTGATATCACTTCACTAATTCTGTCAGTGATATGTTAACATGACTAAATTGGTCAACTCTTCAAAAGCATAGACTCAGTGCCTGCTTTATATTTTTCTACAAAGTTGTCCATCACTGTACTGCTGTAGTCCATCACAGAATCTGATCTTCAAAGACTCTAGAATTAGACAAACTCATAACCTTTCCTTTTGTTCCATTTAAACCACAAAAGACTCTTATAAATATTCCTTCTATCTATTAGAGTAATTAAGTGAAACTATCTCCTTGAAAAGGGGGTCACCACTGATAAAGTGGAAGAGTTCAAAGTGCAGATAGAAATACCTTGCAAAAAAAACTAACTGACAGAATATCTAACTTGTAAACAGTTTTAACTTTTTCATATTTGGAGTTGTTTTTTCAAAATTAAAATAAGCACTTCCCTAATGTGCACACAGCAGATAATGTGTATTATACCCAACTGAAAACCAAGACAATCATCTGGTAAAAGTAAATGTTTACAATCTAGGAAAAGCGAGTCTTGTTTTCAAAACCTTCGCATCACTTAGCGTAGTCAATACTATTTCTGGTCCACAATACCTGGGTTTTGCAAACATTAGAGAAGCTGAACTGAATATTATGGGTGGATTTTTGGTGGTAAAATGCAATTGTTTGACATATTTATAAACATCAAAGTACACATCAGTCATATTGGTTTAAACATAGTTTCTTGGAGGAATGCAGTTTTAAGTATGTCAGTTCAACACTACTTTACATCTCTTGCAAAGTACCGTCTGTACTCACTTATAAGTCAAGTCAAACTTCAAACTGCTCAGACCCAGATCTGCCATCGCATTATGTGCCAGAAGATATGGGTCTATGCACTTTGTTAGGAGTAATCAGTAGAACAAAACAATACAGACCTTGATCTGCTGGCACATTATGTGATGGCAGATCAAGTGTATGTTTTTGCAGTTTGACTTATAAACAAGTATATATGGTACTATGGAAATATTTTATATAGTAGAGGGCATCAAGGATGTTAAGAAAAGTTGTACACTGCAAATTTAGTTGCTCTTTTTAAATACAGATTTTAGTATTATTATTAATGATGAAACCAGCAAAAGACTTACATCTACAGCATCATACACTTTCTCCAGGGAACGGAATGGCCCTGATGCAGAATTTTCTCCCTTGTCTACGATTCCCTTTAATTTGCCCTCTTTACACAGCTTTATCTGCTTGGCAACGTAGGGGGCCCAGTCTTTGATGAAATGGTTCAGAAAAAATCCTCGAACACTTGCAGATTTTCCTAACAGCTGAAATACAGAATAAACCTTGAACATATTCATTGTATTGGGAACATTATGAAGGTATGTACATACATACAGCATATACTTGCTTATAAGTTGAGTCCAACTGCAAACTACTCAGACCCAGATCTACCATTGCATAATGCACAGGCATATCTGGGGCTATGCAGTTTGTTAGAAATATTTAGTAGAACAAACATAGAGCCTGATCTGCTGGTGCATTATGCAATGACGGATCAGGGTCGATGTTGTTTGCAGTTGGACTCAACTTATAAGTAAGTATATACGGTAGTAAAATTACTGGTAATTCCTATTTTGTATCTATGGTCTTGTCTAAATAGTTTCAAATATCTAAAACAAAAAATCAAGTACCAGGAAGAACTGTATATGTAAAAATATGTGTGCATAGATCTTGCATTAGTCTTGGTTGAATGTGTACAAGTTGAATAATATTAATGCCACAAGATGTAACCACTCATACATGTCCAAATGGCAGCACACGAGTATAATCCAAATTAAGTAAGTACGGCACAAGATGCTTGCTGCAAGTGGCATATTGTTTAATGGTTTCATAAATTTTATGCCTAATGACACAAGACCCATTTGTGTAGAGCCCAAATTTTATTTAGCAAGTGTTACGACTCTAGGTCTTAAAATAATATAACAGAAAGAAAGTGAAACCAACAATGTAAGTAAAATCAACAAGCAATTTATTTTTAGACAGTTAAAGTGAAAATTCAAAATACACTTACAGTAATAATAATAATAATCCAATAATCCCAAGTGTCCTAATCACAAGTCCAAAATATAGAATGTTACAAATGAATTCCAGTAGCCTTGAATGTCCTAATCTGCTAGTAGTCTTGAATATTCTGATATGCCTGAATGATGCAATCCAGAATATCTTTGAATAAATTCACATAAATCCCAAAGTCAAGTATTAATCCAAAATGACAATGAGCACTTTTAATAATCCAGTGAATATTTTAAATAAATAATTCCTCTCTCTGAATTTGCTCCGATTTTCACAACTGTAACATCTGATTACTAAAATAAATTCCTTAATAGGCTGATCTTAATAATATGAAGTTTAGTATAGGAATGAAATCTCAATTACCAAACCTGTATAAATATAAGGATAAGTCACCTGAGAGAATATTCTAGAATATGAGTAACTCTAAATGGAATTTTACTGTTGTACCAGATTTTTCTCATGTCAAGATATGGAAAATTCCAATCTAAGTACTAAATGCCAAGTAAACAAGTCTGACTTTGAACCCAAATGCAGTAAATCTGTTGTTTACAAAATGATTAAAGTACAACTTACCTCATGGACACATATTATAAATTCAATATACACAACACAAGACAGAAACATTGAGCCTAATCTAAACAAGAGTGCTGCAAATGCCACATGATATGTTCATCCTGTGACCTTTTTCCTATTAATGACCCTGACCTTTGAACTAGGGAATTGACTATTGTATGATATAGTGTGGACCTGGGTAGAGTTTGATCAAAATATCTGTAGGGTTAAAAAGTGGCAGCATGGATAAGGAAACAGGCCACTGGCTTACATTTATCCCTTGCTGTTACCGTGCCTTTTAGGCAGGCATTGAGGCTATGGTACACGATACACCATCTAGTCATAATATATACCTGGGAAAAGTTTCGTGAAAATCTCTTGCACTGTTACATAGTTCTGGGCTGGAGAAGCAAATATTAATTGATGGACAGTTGGATGGGCAATGCCATAACATAATATGCCAGACTTAAAAAGGGCATATACAAACTAACTATCACCTTAATGTGATTGAAATGTCAAGCTTCTGCCCAGGTGTCCATGGACATACATACAGATGCCAATGTCATTGCCATGTAAAGCTTCTGCCAAGGTGATCTTGACAAAAACTGGCTTGAGATTTGAGCTTCGATCTTTCTCACTCATGTGACAGAGAAATCGCATGGGTTTGCATTCCTTTATTTCTTTCTTGTCTAAGTCTGGCTGTCTTGGTATGGTTGTCTCAGGTAAATTACATACAATGATCTGATTACATCATAAATATGATCGGACATACTTTGATGTTTAGAATTAGCAAGTCAGTTGCATGACAGAATACACAAAGAATACTTTTTCTGTCCACTATGAAGAACAAATTGTTATTAAAAATAATGCAGGTGGTTGGCACTGGGAGAAGGAAATTCCAGTTTTTAGTTACATTATTTGTCTTTTTGATATTTTACCCATAAATACCATATATACTCACTTATAAGTCCAGTCCAACCTCAAACTGCAAAAAAATCTGCCGTCACATAATGCGCCTGCAGATGTGTCTCTACAGTTTGTTAGGAGTAATCAGTAGAACAAACAACACAGAACCTGATCTGCCAACGTATTATGCAATGGCAGATCGGGTTCCATGTTGTTTGCAGTTGGACTCGACTTGTACACGAGCATAGATGGTATGCAATGGTTTATGGAATGTCATATTAATGATGTCATGTGATAGAATATAGTGATGAAGAGCAGGGGATCTGTGCAGTCCAGATTCAGCACAAGGCACTGCATTGTTTCTTTTTTATACTTTGCTACATTCACATGTACCTACCCTTGGTTGTAATGTAGCCAATGTCTTAGATGGGGTGAATCCCAAGTCTGATTCATAGCCAGTGATAAAACCAATAACAATTACTCTCCCCCGAACTGCCAAACTGAAGACAAAAAAAACCATTAAGTAGCATTTTTTGTTGAAAACATTAGTGAGTGTTTAAAAGAAACTCACACTGCATAAAAAATAAAAACTCAACTAGTCACAAAGGATAAAATTATGGCTAGTGGTGGAATTAACATTTTTAATGGCAATTCAAGTGTACTACAGATATGTGGTCTTACGACAGGATTTTGTTTCTTTAGATAAAATTGATAACATCTTCATTGAAACTGTATTTCCAGTTTTCATGGGTACTACAGTTGAAATTTCCAGCATTTTTTCTAAAGCCCTACTTTGGTTTGAAAACTCTACAAAGTTAATTATTGACCTTACCTATTCATAGCAATATCAAACATATCACCACCAATAGATTCATAGACAATGTCGACACCATTCTGGAAATAAATGAAGTTATACAGAATTCTACAATAAAAGAAATTAAAAAGAGTTTTATTTTATTGCTAGTATCTATAAGGTCAAAATTAATAACAAACAGATATCAAAGAAAATTTCAGTTGTAAGAGGTACACACTTTTCAACAGTCTAATATCCTTAATCCAATGCAAATAATTCCTGTTCAATGTCTAATTAACTTGAGTTCTGGTTAAGCAGATAAGATTTTACATGACCTAAACTAAAATTATTTCCATCTTGGCATTATATAAAACTGATTAGATCAAATTGATTTGGACTATTAGGAATGCACTTTAGGGACCTACCATTTAATTTGCTGGGGATCAGGCAAGGGGGAGTGGTCTGATATTTCTTTGAAAAACATCTGGCTCCCAAAAAGCTTGAAAAAAATACTCTTGCTCTGATTTATAGAAAAAAAGAAATAATTCTATCCATCATATAAATAAAAAATTATCTTGTGATAAGAAAAAATTTAAAATATCCTAGTTGGGAACAAAATTCCAGCCCCCCCCCCCCAATTAAATGGTCGGTCCCTTATATGCTCTTACAATGGAAGATCATTGTGATATGTGGCTGACAATGGAGAAAGAAAATTTTTGGCTTTGAAGAACTATTGTATAGTTAATCATTATTAAAAACAATAACACTATACTTGCATGAATTCAAAGTGTTTAATCTAAGATACTGGCAGACGTAAAATAATCCAAAACAACAGATAAAATTGGCATTAACTTCAGATAATCCACATTCTGAGATGCACTGTGTATTACATTGCTGTGTAACCACACCCCTTTCATTCTGAGATGCACTGTGTATTACATTGCTGTGTAACCACACCCCTTTCATTCTGAGATGCACTGTGTATTACATTGCTGTGTAACCACACCCCTTTCATTCAAAGCAACAACAAAAATACATGTTCATATGTCCTACATTCTGAGATGCACTGGGTATTACACTGCTGTGTAACCGTACCCCCTTTCATTAAAAAAAAAAAAAAAAGACATGTACATATGTCCTAGCACTAGATAAAACCACTGTGTGTATGTTTATTTGTCATTACATCCTTTTGCAAAAGTCACTGAAAAGAATACACAGTCTAGTCTCATGGATCTGACACTAAATGTTACCATAAACATCAGATAAATATTGGTTAGATGGGTTTAATCTGAATTACCTTTACTAAATCCTTTGCAGTCACAACATGGTGTTCAGGCAACACTTTGAACAATAAAACTTGAACACCAGAGAC
The DNA here is from genome assembly GCA_029931535.1 of Margaritifera margaritifera. Lineage (NCBI taxonomy): Eukaryota > Metazoa > Mollusca > Bivalvia > Unionida > Margaritiferidae > Margaritifera > Margaritifera margaritifera. The sequence continues at coordinate 5,196,772 of JAQPZY010001631.1, forward strand.
AAGGCTATATATGATAAGAAAAGCTCTGTGCTTGATATGATGACAGATTCTATTAGAAAATATTTATTTAAATGTATCATACAATTTACCTCTTTGAAAATGTAGTCTGAGCACAACTATTAATTTAAATCACAATTTTTCTTTCTGAAAAAAAATATGTAGTGACTGACACAGGACTTTTAAGTATATGGTGAAAGTTTCAAGAATACTGGGCAAAAATGTCAAAGTTATAAAAGATTTGAAATTGTAAATGTCCTATATATATATAGAGAGAGAGAAAACTACATAGGCGCCCTATTCAACTCTTGTCTGACCATGAAACCATTCCAGTCAAGAGTGATTACAAAATAAGACCAAGCCGGTATTGGGATTGTTCAGTAGTCCACTGGAATGACTTTTACCTGATGGTTGATTGATGCAGCTGAGACATAAATTTTTGTATCAAAACATAAGTTGGGAAAACTGGTTGTGCAATAAACAAAACATGATAGTAAACTCACTTACAGGATACTCCTTGGCCAAGACGTTCCTTATGTCTTCCTTACTGTAGTTTATAGGGCGATCACAGCCCAGTTCCTGGAGACAGAAAGCATACATTCTTACATAATTATCTTGCTTGTTGAATCTGCCTTCATGATCACATTGATGTTTGTGTGTATGTCCATCCATCTGTCCATCTTCCCTTATCCAAGATTAAGCTCAATGTTAAAGTTACTGTAGTATCATTTATTTTCGTGGGGCTCAATTTTCATGGTTTTGTAAAAAAATACATTTTCGTGGGTACTTAAATTCGTGGTTTTGCCTGTCAAAGTTTGCAAATTACTAAGTGTTTAATTTCGTTGTTTAACCTCCACAAATATCCAAAAATTAAGAATAAAAAAGAAGAAAACTATGCCGACGCAAAATGTAGTGACTTGAATGTTTATAACAATACTTCCACATGAATGAGCACAAATCAAAGATCTGACAAGTTCAATACTTACACCGTGTTTAGTCCAAGTGAATAACATCAATGGAAGCTGATGCAGCCAACAACACTAAAAAAAAATACTACCACATCTATGATCACAAATAAAGTATGTGTCAAGATCAATCACTTACACCATGTTTTCATCTGAGTGCTCAACATCAAAGGAAGCCGACGCAGCCAACAACATTAAGTCAATCGGTTATTAAAGTACATCTGTATGATCTTCAACTTAAACCACTGTCCATAAAGGGAACAAAACACGTGACCAGCTGCCCTTTGCTCAATGAAATCAGCAGACAGTAGCAATATTTGATGTGTTTAGAGCCCATCAATGTGAGAAGATGCTAACTAAATTGAAAGACAGTACAACCACGGGTTTGTTTGTGCCTGCCTCATGTACAGACCAATTTCAACCACTAGACTTGACAATAAATAAAGAGTACAAAGAATAATTAAAATCACACTTCCACAACTGGTATGCTAAACAGGTCATGGAGGTCATCACAAAAAAAGGAAGATGTTACTGGTGACGATCACTGATTGCAACCTTATTAATCAAGCCAATTCGAGCTGAATGAATAATTGCAGCTCAAGTGACAATGAGTGAAAGATGGGACCTAATTATCAGTGGTTTGGAGAAAGCTGGATTTGTTTAATTCTGCAATTTGGGGATTATTTACCTGAAAAGCATTTGTGTGTACATTGAGACTTGATTGGCACGATGTCGAAACAGTGGCTTTGTCCGGAAATCAGAGAAGTGTGAGCTTTAATACTCTGCTGTAATTAGTGTATATACACAGTATTTCATTAATAATAGTGCTTCAAGCAACAGTTCTAGTATTTTACAGACTTGTAGTTCTTTTGGATTAAAAATGCATGGATAAAATGAAATGTGGTTTCAGGAGGATTTAAATTGTTCAACAACAGTTGTACTCGAGTGAAGGATCGATTTGAATAAATATAAAATTTAAGTGTCATATACTAGTATTTTTTTTATTATTTTTTCTTTCATTTTCAGCATTACTGGTGTTTGAATACCTTATGCTTTTTCTCGTTTCTCTTTATCCTTACTTATCTCACATATTGATTTAAGGCAGTGAGTGGAAATTACAGTTATCGGATATCTTATTGACATGTGCATTGAAACAATATAAAATGCTTTATACTTATTTTTTCAAAGGGTTAAAATAAAACACGTGTAAAAGCTAATATCTTGTTACCAAATTACATCATTGATGTTGATTTATGAAATACTAGTAGGTTCCTTAATCTCTAGGAATGACACACATTAAGAAAATGACCGGGGGGGGGGGGGGGGTCATCATCATACGTGGCTAATTTTTCGTTGGGTATTTAAATTCGTGGATTGGGCCAACAACGAAAACCACAAAAATTGGTCCCCCATGAAAATTTCTGATACTACAGTATTACTTTCCATTATGTATATCTTCTTTATCAAAATATTGTTTATACTCACTTATAAGTTGAGTACAACTACAAACAATATAGATCCTTATCTGCCATCACATAATACACTAGCAGATCAGGGTCAATGCTGTTTGTTCTACTGATTACTCCTAAGAAACTGCATAGACCTAGATCTGCCAGCACATTATGTAATGGCAGATGGGGTCTGTGGAGTTACAATTAAATTCGACATATAAGCGAGTATATATGGTAAATGGTAGGCTTAACAAATAGGAGGTCCCTTGTTTGACCTGGTTTAGAATACATTAACTTTCTGACATAAACTGTACTCACACACTGGAATTGCAGTGAAGTTTGAGGTCAGGTTTTCTGTGTTCACAAAACTCCTTTCTATACTTATTTGGTGTAGGATTTATTTATCATTGTGTAATGATAACAATCATACATGGTTTTCTGTGTACAAACATTTGCTGGATGTCTCTGGAAATAATACGAACACTCCAGATCAAGCCCTTATAGTGTGCTCTGGCAAACATTTGCACACAACAAACATTTATGACCTCTGTAATGCCATAAATTTTACAGAAGGTATCATACATGCCAAATGAGATGACTCACTTTGCAGAGAACCAGTCTAGAGTTGGGTGTCCTGGATTTGAATCCAAGTCTGGCTGTGCTTTATTCTCTCTGACACTTGGAGGCTACAAAGGATGCCACGTTTTGACCTATGTCAGCCCAGATGACTCACTCTGTTGAGTGCCTGGCCCCAGTTTCACTAAACATCTTCAAATTTCTTCCTACAATTGAGATTTGATAATATCCTTCTATTGCTTCGCTGGTAACAATGATTTTTTCACAGAACATTCAACATGCATCAGGGACAACAATACAGTCATACAATCTTGAGTTTTTCTTAAAGGAATCTTTCTTTATGTTTGAGGACATTTTGAGAAATTCTTCAAATTTTATGAATTCCTCAACTCTTCTTTTTCAAGATTAAGGATGTTTCCATGTGTTAAATTTTAAAACTGAAAGTGATTTTCCATCTACCTCTGATAAAAATACTGACATTGCCTGAAATATCATAAACAAGATAGTGTAAAATCTAAATTTTAGGACAAAAATTGAGTTTTAGTAGAAGAGCAGTCCTGGTCAGAGTCATGCATTATTCTCCCAGTGATATTCAATGGCTAGTGTGGGGTGTGGGAGCCACTTGTAGACCAGTGTGGGGTAGGGGAGCCACTTTCTGACCCAATGCATATGAAAATCTGCGTCTACAATATGTCCGATACTAGTGAAGATACATATAGATTATCACATTTGTTTAACTCTCAACTAAGGTATCAGACTGAGTGGACCATTTCACTCCAAGCCTGAAGTAACAGAATTGTTAAAATCACATGCACCACTAAGAAATTCCACAGCTATGCTTTTCAACCTTTCCTCAATACATCTGCAGTATGAGGAGGCCTGCAAGCAGAATCTAGTACCTCTACAGGCCTTAAGCTGTGCAGGATACATGAACACAGATTTATTTAGCTGATCCATCACTAATGAATAAGGACTCTTCATACTGTGGATATTGGAAAATGAATAAAAACACAGGTGTGGGGTATCTTCATGCTGTATGTTGTTTGAATAACTATCATACCAAAAACTTCCACATCTGAGCAACCTGCAAATCTCATACGGTTTTGTAATGTCATGGACCTTAATGCTAATGCCATACATCCAAATCAAGAGGCCACAGGTTGACATTAAGCATAAAAGTGACCTCAGTTAGGTCAATATATATATATATATATATATATATATATATATATATATATATATATATATATATATATATATATATATATATATATATATATATATATCCAAGTTTCTTATGTTTCCTCCTTTCTATTACTTTTCCAAATCCACTGATTTGTATGGGAGCCATGGTAGCTCTGTTGGTAAAGTATCTCATTCATAATCCAAGAGTCATGGGTGCAATACCTGACTCAGTGTGTTCTTGGGAAAGATACTGAGCTCACACTTCCTCTATTTGATATAACCAATAAACTTGATATAAAAATCTACTTGATATAACCAATAAAATGTTGAAAGTACCATTAAAAACCAACCAGCCAACCAACAACTGATATGTACACTTACCCTGAGAAATTTAACTTTGTCATCAGATGAACATGTCCCTATTACATGACAGCCCATATTCTTTGCCCACTGCACCTATGAAAAGATGTTAAAATACTAGGAAAAAATTAGCATGTTATAAAATGGTGGTAATATTTACACAGATAAATACCAGTATGTCAATTAGTCTCCGTCCTAAAGCTACTCTGAAAATAATAGAAATGTGTCAATATGACACAGATACCCCTGCCAATAATATGCAGGTGATGGGCACAGTTTTAAGTCAAAAATAGGATACCATCTTTTTGTAAATATTTTCAGAAGATGGTAAAAATTTAACTTGAACTGGATCTTCTTAATGAAAAACATCATACCCAATTTGGTTTCAGTCCATCAAGTCTTTCAAAAGTTTTGCATGGAAAAAAAATCTGATGCTACTGAAGGGGGAAAGCTTGAAGTCAAACAGGGGCTTTAACTCCATTGAATTCTGTTGGATAACAGAGAAATTTTAACATGACCTAGGTCTTCTTTATGTAAAGCCTCAATATTATCAAATTCCTAATTCTCCTATGATATTCCATGACATTATATCAAATTCCTAATTCTCCTATGATATTCCATGACATTATATTAAATTTCCATAATTTTTCCATGTCTGGCAAAGTCAAACATGTTTTTTTTCCCAATTATATCTCAATTTTTTTAGACTCGGGGATATAAGCATGCATTATAAGTGGAACTTTTTCCCATCTGCCACATGATAAATACACTTTGACTCAGTTCTGACATAAGCCTCAGGGTAAAAACTGATGACAATTGCAGAACAGACCAAATTTACCCACAAATTTGTAGCAATTACCTAATGTTAATGTTTGAGAAGAATAAGTTGAAATTGACAAGAGTAATGATAAATAAATGAAGAAAAGATGTACAATCAATTTATGACCTTCAACTTAAAAAGGAGGGACATTTCATAAACACTTTTTTCACACAAGAAATTAAGTACAAGTCATCTCAGAGCTTATTAAAACTTAAATTTTCTAGTGCAAAATATTTGACAGTCAGTTCAAGTCATTATTGTTCGCTGTGGCAGTTCATAAAAACGAAACTGAAAGGAAATATAATTTTCATGACTTTATTTCTAAATTCATTTTATAAATAATTTCTATGTTCAAATTCTATTTATTCCATGTCAACAAGTTCTCTTCATAGATTGTGTAATGCAACAGTAACATGTTTGTTTTGCATCTAAATGGTAACTAGTTTGATCCAAGGAGCCACCATATGTAACTATTATGGCTGTCCATCCAAAGACAGTACATTTCTCTAGGTTTTCTCTTCGACTAACTCAAGACACAATAACAGTCATCTAGAGTTATTGATGCAAGTTGTTAGAAAAAAAAGTATTGTACAATCAACATTAAATCAAATTTTAAATTGTATATTTCTATTCCTAAATGTTCATGGCAAAACATTTGACAACAAACTTGAAATGTCACACATACTCACAGCTATCTGACCAGTTCCTCCTGCAGCAGCTGTAAATAGACAAATAACCCCAAATCATGCACTATTAATAAGCAAACTAATAGAAAAAAGTCAAGCAAAACACTAAAACAGTACTTTTCATGTGCAATCAATAAGATTTAAAACCAGTACACTTACTACATTTGTAAGTTATAATTTAGTAAATCAATAACAACAGCTCTCAGAGGACAACACATCTCAACTATTCAAAGTACAGTCAAACCTGTCCTAACAGTCATCTTTACTTAGCGGTAACTTGTTCACAATGGCTATTCTAATCCCCCCCCCAAATTTCCTATATATATGTCCTGTATGTAACAGTTACCTGCCTTCCTGGGTCAGCAGCCAGGTGTTTCCTAACCAAACAATGGATTCTCTATGCCTTAAGCGGTCACTGGAGCATATCTACAGTGACTGCTCAGTCTATGCAAACTGAATTTTTGCTTCATGAGAAAGGTATTGTTTAGATAAAGGAATATCATGTGAATCGATGTGCAAACATTTCTTATCGCGCTTTTACTCATAACTCCAGTCATCTTGACAGTAACTCAAAAGTGTCAATATGTCAAATTCGAAAGTGAGGCAGTTTTTATCATTAGTAGAGGGCTGAAGCAATTCGTTTCCTGGATGGTGGAAAAAGTAGTCATGCTATCACAGCACAAATGTGCCCGAGTGACAGGCATAGTTCGATATCTTCATCTATTTGCCTGTGAATTAAAGCTATCTCTGAAGAAAAAGTTCGTCTTTGAGAAGAAATACGAGTTACATCCCTTTTTATTAGGGCCAGGGGTCATTCAATATTTAAAACTTGTCTGTAAAGTCAGGCAAAGTTCCGGTTCATGGGTCACAAAGAATAGCCACATACGACTTCTTTGGATTTCCTATTCATCACAGGCATCTCACATGAACCGACTCTCTTTGAGCAACTGGCTTATCCAGATGTTATTTTTAAAGCATGAACAGCTGTTTCCAAGTGAAACTTATGCAAGTTGGCTGATGAAAGAGTCTATTTTAGAGTCATATGTCAGCTGTAAGTCAATAGCAAAATTATTGTTTTGTCATGGTGCATAAAACAAACTAAGATCGGTGATTATTTGATGAATTTATAGTATGGATTAAAGTGAGCAGAATACAGTGATCCTGTGTGTAACATCAATTGGAAGAGAACATATATGCGTATTTTATGATTTTGTTGAATAGTGCACATAAAACAATACTGATAACGTAATAATAATAATAATAATAATAATAATAATAATAATAATAATGATAATGATAATGATATTTGGTGCATGATATTTATTCAACAACAAATTTTAAAAGGTGAACCCGTGTACAGAGGTCACCTGTGTACAATGGACAGTTTTGCCTTTTCCCATGGGTGGCCGCTGTTGACAGGTTTGACGTTAACTCTTAATATCAGGGGTGGAGAATGTTTCAAAAAGCATGGTTTCCCACCGGACTATCAGACTGCAAAATTTGGTTATCCACAGAAATCATTCAGTTGTCCAGTCAGAAAATTTCTTATGCAATTCCAATGAAAATGATTACTCATCAGTAAATCAAATTTTGTTGCCAGATGTCTGATAAAATTATACATTTCATTTGTCAATAAATGCTATAAAAATGTATGATTTAATCAACACCAGAATTTTAAAATTTATGATTCATCAGATTAACTTTATGCTCTTCGAGGACACATAACTCTAACACTGACACACCTTCTAGGTCATGATATATACTTCCACAATGTTTCATGAAAATCTCTCCAACTGTTACAAAGTTATTTGCCAGACAAGCAACTTTTAATGGATGGATGGACATACAGACAGACAATGCCCTAACAAAATATTCCTGACTTAAGATGGATGCGCACAAACAGTGAAGGATTTGCATTACACCTCGCCCTCGATAATTCGCACAAAACGTGGTCCAAAAACATAGCCTGCACTATAAGCAAGGGCACAAGATAACGAAGGACCACCAAAAAATTAAGAAAGGGATGCCATCCCTGCTGGACATCCAGCCAGTTTAACGGCTGATTAGTCGTTTTATAATCATGTTGGGAATAATTGTCAATAAAGAGCTTTTTCTAATGAAGTTGTTCGCTTTTTTTGTATAAATTACCTTTATTTTCGAGATACCCAACCTCTAAGAGATCGTTAATGACATTACTCTAAGAGGTTTCAACAACCATCATGTGTATGCAAAAATATTGTGTATTACATCACTGCTTTTTGTTGTTGTTGATTCACAACAAAACAAGATTTCTTTTTTTTTTAAAACTAGGGGCATTTATTTCATGAACAACCATCAACGTCAAAACTCAATTTTTTTAATTGTTCTATTAGTAAAATATTGATGCAATGATATCATTGCAAGTAATAGTGAAACTTCTTCTCATATTGGAGAAAATCTCCGAGTGCCAATTCAGGAATGTTAAGTTCACTACGAAATTCTGGAACTAGATTCTCCATAATGAACCGTATCTGTGAAACAAAGCTTTTAATTCACCAAGTACTCATTTAACTTGGTTGCCTTGTTATCTTTGATCACATGTGTGAATGAGTAGGCTAATTGAAGGTAGTTTAATTATATTACTTACATAATAATATTTATAACAGTGTTCGACTGATCAATTGAAATGAGTTGACCTGACAAACGACCATGACCGCTAGCTCTTACGCAGGTAGGATTTGCATGCCTATTAACTTTTCTTTTATTCCACCCTCTTTATTTGATTTGATACAAAAGACATAATTAACGTGATAATACAAAGCAGGTCTGCTTTTAACTGAGTGCAACAATACAACAAATACTTTCACAAGTCGGAGATCAAAATACGGTCAGCACTTAATTAGGTTCTCACAGAAACGCTCATGGACATAACTGTGATTGACATTTTTCATGTTTGAATACAATTGGGTATATTGCATTTATGATCATTACACCGAAACTGAATTAAAAGATAGAACTAAAACACGAATTTCACTTGACAGAACTTATTTAATTGGTATTTATTTATTAAAGTGTTGCCATCAGTATGCATTAGTGACATTTTCATTGATCAAAATTTCATTGAATATTGTTATTTACAGTTTAATGAGAATGTTGTTTGGAAATAAAATTTAACAAAATATATGACTTCTTATTAATAGCGGAGAAGTTCATGATATTGAGTCAAATTTCTGGGTATTAACCACCATTATTTTTAACGATAAAACGAGCAATATACCAAGGTTTCATTTACCAATTTTGATCGCGATTTTCTTCACGTTCAACAAATAGGGACAAATATTTTTGGTATTTTCTAGGTAAAAAAAAAGTGGGAGCCATGCCTGACCCCACATTACAAGTTTGTTCACAAGTTATCTGGGCACAAGTTATTGAGGGAGTGATGAACTGTGTTCAACATTGTACAAACCTGTAACTAGAACAGTCTCTCCAGGCTTTATATCTCCAACCTGACAAAAAATAAAAATAAAAAAATCTCAGAAATTATTGTTCTATATATTTTAATATAGTCATCATGAAAAATATGTTATATAAAGTTAGTGCAAAACAACAAGACTTGGGGTAATCAGAATAAGTAATCATTTGTAATTCATTACTAATTTTTGAAGTAATCACAAGTAATTGTAATCAAACTTTTTTTTTATTACACATAATTGTAATTTAATCAATTAAAGTCAAAACTACCCTGTATGCAAGATTACTTCTGATTACAAAATGACATTATCATGAACATGGGATTACAACAGATTTTAAATTCTTTCAAAACTGAAGGATAAAGAGGCATGTAGTTCATTTTGGAGGGTTTTGGCATTTTAGACACAAATTTTATGACAGTCACTCCAGTTTTACAACTAGCTTCATTTGCCTGGTTTCATGTCAGCATGTTTTGTGGTTCTACATGACATATGCTCATAATAATTAGATGTTTTATGTCAGCATGTATTGTGGTTCTACAGGGCATGTAATGTTCATTACAGATGTTTTATGTCAGCATGTACTGTCGTTTTACAGGACATGTAATGCTCATGATAATCAGATGTTTTATTTCAGCATGTATTGTAGTTCTACAGGACAGGTAATGCTTATGACAATCACGTTTTATTTCAATGTGTATTGTGGTTCTACAGGACGTATAATGCTCATGATAATCAGATGTTTTATTTCAATATGTATTGAGGTGGTTCTACAGGATAAATAATGCTCATGATAATCAGATGTTTTATGTCAGCATGTATTGTGGTTCTACATGACATATAATGCTCATGATAATCAGATGTTTTATTTCAGCATGTATTGTGGTTCTACAGGACAGGTAATGCTCATGATAATCAGACATTCCACTCCAAATATTTACAAATGCAAATGAACTGAAACCATATTTCCTGTTAAATAATACAATATTACATGTGCTTTGGATGGAATATAACATAATAAAGTATATTCAGACTCGATGATACAGAAGTGGAATTAAAAGGATATTCAGTGTCTATCACTCATTCTTTGCTGCCACATTTCATATGACCAATAAAGAACTAAAAATGGTTAAACAGTGTTCCTGGAAGAAATGTTTTACAGAGGGGGGAGGGTAGTTAAGGGCACTTCTTAATGTTAAGGGCACTTATTGGCAAGAAGGGGCCTTTGTCCTAAGTTACAAGATCATACTATTATTTATGAAATTTACATTGTTATTTTCTTCTCAAATTATAATCTAACAAGTAGAATTTATAAGAAGAAAAAAAGTTTAACAATGTGGAATTATTTTTAAAAACATCAAGAATAAAGATACAAAAGAGTAAGCTGACAACTTACACTGTGTATAGTGGACTGATTACTTTCTATACATTATCAATAAATGAGAATACTGGTATGTCAGTAATATATATAAGATTTAAATTAAAATGTGAAGATAACTGGAGAAAACTTCTTCACCTTTCTAGGTGATACTGTAATGGCAATAAAGACATCATGTCATATCATTTAACAGCAAAGATATCACATGAATGAGATTTTGATGACTTATAATCAAATATAGTGAAGCTATGAATACCCAAGTGAGAAAAAAACTGCAAATACTTATAAGCAATTGTAACATATATGCCAGTAAGCATAATAAAGTCAAATTTGGCAGTAGTAGCAGACCAATATGTAGTTTTGTGTGTGTGTGTGTGTGGGGGGGTATAACTAATTTTATTTATCTAATACTTACCTGCTATTATTGTGTTGCTATATCTTTTCCTGGCACTATTCCCCAATCCAAGGTGATTATTCCCTCCTCCTTTTAGGTCTAGAATAAAAAAAACACATGATCCCAGTCTGATACCTTAGTCCACTTCCAACAAATAGAATATTGTCCTTCTTTTACTCAGTGACCAGTGACAGACCTTCTATAACTGTCACTTGACACTTTCCACACTGACCAGTACTAGGTCAACTGGTGCCTGGTGACCTGTGACAGACCTTTGATAACTATCACCTGACACATTACCCAGTGCCCAGTGCCTCTGTGCCCAGTGACCAGTTACTGTGCAAGTTGATGTAGACCTTACTGGGGAGTCTCTGTTCTGGGAACTCAACTCCAATGAACAAGATTGCCTCGATTTAAATCCAGGTCTACTTGAGGGAGATGATGACAGTGCTTTCCTTGCATTGGGAAGGTTGGACTTGCTACTGGGTGCAGGCAATTTCCCAATGCTGGGAAGTACCTTGGATCCCTCCCTCTTGGGAGGTGACACCTTCCTACCAAGTGTCAGTGATCCCAATACCTTCCAGTGTTGCACACAGGATCCCAAGGGAAGGGGAGATTGTGTCCCCCACCCTCCAAATTTGGAGGATACACAACATTTTAAAGGGACAAAGGAAAATAATGGTACATAATGCACTAATAGTGCTAAAAAAAATGAGATAATCTTGTTTGTTTCTAAAGTTTTGCCACCTTAACTTTGAGTCTGCACTGTACTATCACATTTTCCTTGAAAACTTACATTATTGCAATAAAAGTTTTATCATGTGATCAAGTAGCTCATTAAAACATTAACATGATTGAATATCTGGTTAACCTGAAATGAGCTGCACCATGGAATTTTCCGTTCGGGATCTTGCTCTCATTTAACTTTAGTGTACACTCATTATCTACCAGCATTTATTATAATAAATACTTCTGTTTTCTAAATTACTTTTTTTTTTCCAAACTAACAAAATGATTAATTAAATGAAAACTTGTGTATTTGCATAAATTTAGTCTCTTGTGTCATTATTTCGACCTCAAAATATATTAAATCTTCCTCGCCGTTGGGGTAACTTTAACCTCGAAAATATGTTACACAAACAACCGTCAAACACTTTACATTGCAACTCAGCCAACTAGCACAAACCTTGAATGTTTTCATTGCCTGATACATTGTTTTAAAATATATATTCATTCCCATCTTACAGTTTCATCACCTTTCGCTACTTTGGTCATTGCTAGTGCCAACAGAGACATGGATGGACATTCACAAATGAAAAGTTCTAGGCGTATTTTTCAATTTTTTTCTGACAAAAAAGCACACCCTAGGGGAAACCCATGAACCCATGCAACACTGCCTTCTAGTGGGAGCAGGCAACTTCCTAACCCCAAACACCTCCCTTATGAAAGCTGGCAACTTCCCTAAAATGGGAAGTGCTGCAAACCCCTCCTGGTAATAGAGGGGGTCCTCAGGATATGAAGAGGAAGAAGTAAAACCCTTCTTCCTGGTTCTAGAGGCCTAGCACCTATCCACCAAGTCCCAAACCTTGTTGGACCAAAAACAACAAATGGGGCAGCCATCCGTGCGTACAAAAACGTGCTGCATGCTTAACAGGCGGGGTGGGTTTCCCATGTAGCCTTTTTATACCTACATTTACCAACACCTTGAGGAATTATTCAATGCTGAAAGAAATATAAGCAAAATAAAACAATAAACTGGAACAACAAAAGGGTAGAAAGTGCTTACCCTAACACCAGTTACAATTAAAGGGATGAAACACTAGATGCACTGTTTTGCTAGCATGGTACTTAAAAGCCTCAAATTCAACAAAAAAGATTACATATACACGAAAATAAAGCAAGGACTGGGGAGAAAATAACAAATACAAGACAAAGATATATGACTGACAGCAGAACTGCCAAAAGATGGCTTAAATGGTGATGTGCTGAGCACTCAAAAGACAGATGTATAAATGCATGCAGTCCAAGGAAAAGAAGGATGATATTGCAATTGTTGGAAGTTGATTAAGGTGTCAGACTGGGATCATGTTATTTTTTTTTTTTTAGACCTCCAATTATTAATTGGGAGAGAGAATAATCTCCTTGGACTGGGGACTAGTGCCAGAAGAAGATATACTAATGCAATAATAACAGGTAATATATTACTACTATTAAAATACCTACATCTCTGTAACTTAAAATAGAGTTAGAGAGAATTCTTTAGTGCACGAGTCAGCAATACAAATTCTTACTTTCAATTTTTCATGTAGTACAGTAACTAACCCAAATAGTTGGAATCCCCAATTTTCCATACACAATATTTTCAGAATTTGTATGAATTTTAAATAGTACATAAATTTCTGGACACCAATCAAGTCATTATTGGTAAAAGAACATTGAAACATTATCATGCAAGTGTTCATTATTGGCAAGCAAAGATATAATGCAACCTGGTGTACCTATCTAGACACTGTACTTGCTGGGCTCATCAATACACAATCATAACAATAATGATATTAATCTTACTGACAATATTTGGGAAAATTTTCATTCATACATAAATTATCTGGAGAGAGAAAAAAGTAATATTTTTGTCTGGATATTTGGGTCAATGACGGTACATTTGTGCTGAAATATATGGTAAAAGAAGCTACTAGCTCTAGTGCTGCTTGTATATTTTGGCTTCCTTTGCAGTGAATGATCTAGGCCAAATATACAAAGTGTCAAGACAGTCACAGGTTTTTATTGTTCAAAGACTTGTGACACCTGTTAAGTTGTGTGTACTATATGCACCATTCCTTCCATGATCTTGTTACATTTTACATGTTGCATGTATCAGATGTGTAGGAGTTTTCATCCTCAGCTTTGTTTTCCCAAATTTAGGAATGTCATTACCTAAAAATTTTGAACCGTCTTAATTGGAAAAGTGTATATTGGTTCATTATCTCTTCTTGAATTAAAATGACAGCTTAAGGATTGAAAGTCTGTGGACACCTGTAAACATTGTCATCCAACACAAATTGGATATTTAATGAAGAGCTGTTGTTTGCCAAAAAGAATGTTATGGAATGGTTGTGCTTTGCAACCTTTATGATTTTCCAACTGAGAAAGTTAGGTCAATGTTCTTCACTTACCATGCATTATAGATGTCTATGGAAATGGTAAGGTTTAAAGTTGCATTTTAGTTTTTATGAAAAATTTTGGATTATGCTCAGAATATTTAGGTTTTTATATTTATTATTTAATGTGGCTGAAAGAACATGCAAAGTTATCTTTGGGGTTAGTGAACTTTAATGAGATAGATTCTTTCAAGCTGAACCTCTTGCAGTAATACCTTTGATGTTATACTGGTAGTTAAGTTTGGGTGAGACCACAGACCTGCCACTTGAGTTAATCTGATTAGAATGTGGTTTGCATTAAATTAAGCAAGTGATTCAATTTTGAAAAAGAATTAAAACAACCATATCAACTAGTGAGTCATATGGAAAATGACTTTATAGTGTTTATAATGATGCTAATTTGGCAGTTCAAGAAAGAAGAGGGGTGCACAGTGGGGGCAGAGGAACAGGCATTTTTAGGGGTGGGACAGGGTGCTGCTCTATTTTTTTTGAGCTGAAACACTGGTAAGGTAACGAGCAGTTCAGTGGTTATTACAATAAATGTTATGTTTAATTGGAAGTAGCTGTTCTTTTTGTCGAAATATGACTTTTAGTTTTTACATAGAGTTTACTCTGTCACTCTTAAATTGCATAATATACAAAAATACATGTGAACTTATGAAAACTGCAATCATAAGTAAATGATATCTGATTACATTCGAAAAATGTAATTTAATTAATTACTCTGCCCCCAAGTGAGCAGTTGTAATTGTAATCAACATTTTAAAAGTAACTGCAATTTAATCAATTATATTTGGAAGTAATTGCCCCCAGGTCTGAATACAACATAGATTTTCTGGCTGCCAACTATGCAGAGCTCTAACTGATTTTAATTATTTAAGTATATCCTTCCGTAAAGCTTCTATTCCTTTGATAATACAAAAATCATCAAGCTCTACCAATCTTCATAACTTTAGTTCCCATTTATCATTTTCAATGGCAAATACTGTTAATTCACCTGTATTTGTGAGGTAACAATCCTCATGCATTTGTGGCTGCTACCAACAAAGGATTTAAAGATCATATGAAAAATGATCAACCTATAAAGAAAATATAGCATATGTACAAAATTAAGTACAGAGGAAAACGACATTTTCTTAAAAACCAAAATGATACACACAAAAATAAATGAATTGACAGTATATCTTTTTCATACAGCAATATCCCAATACTGAAGTGTTGATAACTGAATTCATACAGCAATATCCCGATACTGCAGTGTTGAGAACTGAATTCATACAGCAATATCCCAATACTGAAACTCACCTTGTCCAATGCTATTGCAGCGGTGCAGCCACTGACTAGGAAAGGGAGATAATCTGGTCTTAAATCAGGTATTGGTATAGCCATTTTAGATGATATAACCTACAACAAATAAACAAATATAAATCTTGTGGCTAAAATTGTCCTAAGAATCTCAATCATAAAGTAAAACTTGGAATATGAAACTCAATTACTGCATATAATAGAGATAAACCTCATTATAACATGATGGTTGGGGGTCCATGAAATGATGTGATATGTAGGATAAATTTTACAACACAATGTTCCTAACCAAAGATAAAATGTTACGACTGACCCTAGGGAGTATAGATAATTTTACATTGTTGTTTTAGTCCACAATATCTTCCAAAGTTAAAGTTTCAAGGAACCAATTTTACCAAAAGCAGATATCAAATTCATTAAAAACTTTTCTCTTTGTTAGTGATGCAAACCAGAAACCACAAAGCATTGTCTCTTAGACTGTACAAAATATGTTACCTTCAGAAACTTAACAATAGGAATACTGCCCCATATTACAGATATAACTTCATTATTAATGGGTAAGCCCTTGCAATTGGTTGAGGGCAACGAGATCTCAAGGCAGTCCATAAGTTACATAATTACAACGAAAAGATTTGCTTAATCACTACTTATGTCTTCACTTTAAGCTGTTATATCTCCAGTACATATTTTGTTATTATAAATATTAATCATCTGAGGTGAATTTAAAAGTCGTTTATCTACCCCCCACCCCCACTCCATCAATGACAACATCTTCATAGTTTTTCTTTCTATTTTTTCGTTTCTCTTTTCCATTTGTTGATTTGCAAGTATACAGTAACATGTTTCTGCTGGAAACACTTATAAGTTACTGTCTGACATTATTAGAATATTGTATGTACAATTTTCTTTTAATACCTCATTAGCATGTTTCAATGCTTGCAATATTATGCCTTCATTATTCATATCAGCCACATTATAAAAGTAAATATTATTAACGAGGAGAGAGCTATATATCTATGATTCGATTTTATGTACTTTCCATGATGACTTCTGTAAACAAATACTGTTTAAACCAATACAAACTGGCACATTGTCAGATAGTAAGAACCCTAACTAGTGGAAATTAATATGTGAAATGATGATTCTTAATAAAAAAACTTCCTTTAGGTTCCTAAATGAGCACTGAGTGACACAGGGCAACTGAACATCCATCTTGTTTTGTTGTTAATTGATGTATGTGTTATGTTTAATGGTACATCAGCACATTAATGGCTATATGGTACCAATTAAAGGTAAAGCTCTAAAAATGTAAATATCAAGAATTGCACAACAAACTTTTGGAAGATAAACCCTTCCAAATAAATATAAACATGAAGTACTACAAAAGATAAAAATGTAAATATAAAGAATTGCTTAGGAATTAACCATTAACCATTCCAAACAAATGTAAACATGAAGTACATGTACCACAAGATAAAAGAATGTAAAGTGTCTAACAATCAATGTATAGGGAGGTCAATGCACACTCGATGATGAGATGGTGTGATTGTACATTGATACCAATGAGGTATTTTCTGTTTAGTGATGAATAACAATTAAAATCACTTACCAGTAATTCTTGGTGGAGACAAATATGTGGGTTATGTTTGGACTTATATTTTCAGGGTCAACTTAAAACTTTTACATCTCCAAAGCAAAACTAAAACGAACAGATAGCAGGCATAATTTTGAAGAGTATTAATAATGCATAACACTCTTGACTAGTCCCTTGTCTCAATTAAGGTAAATGACATTCAGGCTGAGCTTAATTTTGCACTGGGAAACATTCTAATCCTATCTCAAGCAATTTATATTACTGCTTGAATGAAGATAATTTTCTGAAGACACTTATTTCATTGTTACATAGAGTGAATTAAAATCCTAAGAACTTTTAACTGTTCTCTCTATGTAAGTAATGATTATTCAACACTGAATTCTGTTTGACACAATTTTTGCAACATGGATGTTACGCTGACCGAATCAGATATAATGAGGATAAACCGCTGCACAACTCAACAGAAGAACATACAAATACTCAGCTAAGAGATGGCTACAGTGTAGAGGATTTATTTATTTATTTGTTTATTTATTTACATCTAATCACAATGAATCAAAAAGTAGCACATAATGCTTGACATCATTTATATGCACATGTGCAGCTCTATACATAGCCAAAAGTGGTGAGAATAATATTCATGAAATTTTAACAATAATTTAATATAATAATTTAGTATTATTTACAACAAATTAATATAAAAAAGCAGTTGGATCAAAATAACCACAGACAAGGAAGAACATCTTCTCTTGAATATTAAGAAGCAGGTTTTTGCATAATTTTGTATTATAAATGGCCTGGTAAAAAGAAAAATAATCTGATCATTTTGAAAAAGTTTATGAAACATGTTAAAAATGTCTGAGCCTACTGAAAATAATTCATCTCTAAACTCAGAATATAGTGGAAAAATTAATTATGCATTTCCAATCATTAATATATTTGGTACAAACACTTTCTTACAAATGCTATTATTCATAGATCTTTTTTCAAACATTACATTATTGGATATGTCTAGAAAATTATTTAAGTTATCTGACATCAGATACTTTTTATTCTAAAGCACCCATTCCTACAAGTATTTCCAGCTTTTGAAAAACAATAAATGAATATACGCTTACTGAGGTGAGAATCAAGCACATTTACTAGTCTTGACCAATAAACATTGGTTGTCAACATTGGGAAAGAGACAAAAGTTTATTCAACAGTGATTATAATTCATGCTATCAACTGAAAGCCTTATCATTATAATGTTAAATAATTGTACACCATGCAACAGGTCAGTGCACAATTTCAGGAGACATAACAGTCAATCAAAACTGAACTGTATGTAACTAAAAATATTACATCATAACATCATATTAATTTTAATATACAATTATATTAATCATTAGAATTTTTGTTCAGTTTATTATCAAAGACAGCTTACTTTGGAGTTATGCATATTTTTTTAGTAAAAATTTTGGTAGAAAATATGACAGTGGTCTCAGTGCATCTAAAAATATCTGTATATCACAACAATTAATTAGAAATCTTAAATTAAAACTTTACAATCAAGAACTAATGAAGAATGTTCTATTTTAATTGATACATGGTTTTACATTTAGATGTTCACATTCAGTCAATGATATTTGTGTTCTTTTTCCAAAGATAGAAGTTTCTTCATGTGATAAAAAGACATAATTAATACTGAAATATACTATGCAATGTACTTTTAAGGCTGGTTTACTTTCCAGAGCAAAATCTTGTAGGTTTTTCTTCAAGGTAGGCTTACTTTTTTGAGGCTGGCTTAATTTCAGATTTTTGTTTTAACTTAACAGGTTTTGACAAATTAATTTGTGAAGATAAATCAAAATAAAAGCATATGTTGATACTACTTTTAACAAGTTTGTCTATTTTAATGTGTCTGAAAAAGATGGCAGCTGCATGGTGCATTCTGGGATGGGTCCATTTATAGTTATGGCTGTTGATTAGTAATCAGTGCTATTTATATAACCATGGGGATTAAGATAGTCCCAAACTTCATGTTACAATGAAGCATGTTAAAGAAGCACAAGCTCTCTCTTTCTCTTGATATCCCAAGACTGGTATTCATACTTGTATAAAGTTGAAATATTCCTAAACTTTATTTACTGTTCATCCTCTTTTGTTGCTTACTTGCATATCAGTAAATGTTTTTATCTAAGCTACATCAACCTCAGCTTTGACTGGTCAACTTTGCATTTTTATAAAATGAAGTATTACACTATTATAGCTACATCAATCTCTTTTAAAAAGAAGTTAATGCAGTCACTTTTTGCCTTAACAGGCAGTATTATAAATGAATAGCATGAAGAAGTACCTTGTATTCACTAAAGGCCCCATACTGGGTGTACATAACTGGTTGGCCTGTAGTTAATGTGGAGTTTGGTCCTGCTGAAACTACCTCTCCCATTGCCTGAAATATGTGAATAGCAGCATCTAGAAGTCAATGACAGAACAAATTTACCAACCTTTGATAAAGGCAGAAAGTGAACAGCAAAAAATAACAATGATAAACTGCAACACTAAAATGTCAAGTCAGCTACAGTAATGGACAAAAATGTAATTTCAAATTCCTAGGGATCAAAAGTTCACACTGAGGGACTCACTAAAAATATTTGGTAAAACCCTGTTTAAGTTGTTATCTGTAAATATAGGACACCTTTATAAACAGACCTGATAGTACATATATCTCCAAATTTTCAACACATGCTTTACCTCAATATATAGCTCCCTTTCAAAAAGAATGTGCTCTTTGGCTTATATCTATGACTTTTATAAAGATTAGTTACGATAGGCTTTATTTAATCACAAAGATCAAAATATAGCTTTTCTGTATCCTTGGTTACCTAATACTGATTCCTTAAAGTCTATCTGGATGGAGTAGTAATGGAAGCAATCATATGTGGCTTTATGACAATGGCTCTATTGATGACAATATTAAAAGAAGCTGCCAATGACATCCTTCAAGCCTAAGTTCAATATGGCAAATTTGTAAAAATATTTTCTGACAAATAAAACAAGTGTTCCTTGAAGGGGCTGACACTCATCTGACTCAACAAGAATTTCCAGGGATCAAGATAAGACTCTTTCTTCTTTTTAACTGTGGAGTGTTGAAACTATCTCTGATATTCTTGAACAATGTGTGGTATCGTAGTTTACATGCTATCTGAAATTAATAACTGTTCCCCATAGTAGCAGCAACATTAGATAGGGACCGCTTTCTAAGAGAGAGGTGGCGATGTGATCCATCATGGAAAATATCAGATGTGTATTCTGAACGTGTGTGAATAAACCCTGTGTGCGTAGCAGCTTGAGACTTCCTTGTTTTAATGACAAACAATAACATGATTTTCAAAATGGCCACTGTAGCAATCATACTGGATGTAATTGGCACCATATTCATTTAGTACCAACTAGACATCATTATAAGTTTTTTGTTGAAAACCCCATGTCAATATGACCATCCATTCAGGAGGCATAGCAACAATAAGATTTGCAAGAATGGATGGAAGGCCTGGAATCTACCAGTGGAAATAGGATGATGTGGCTTTGCAGCACAGACCTTTTGGCATGCCTTGGGAGTCACTGGGATTACAGGACCTAGCCGCAGGAATTGAGTCACCAAGGTTGGCAAACAGGCTGAGGAAGCCTCAAACTGGATTTGGTGGAAGAGAGAGGAGCGATGGAAAAGCTAATCGGTTCTGGGCTGAGTCTGATTAACACTCAGTCGGTGCACCCCTGGAGAGCGTTCTGGGTCAGCACCAAAATACTCTGGGAAAGGGGACCCCCACATGATGATGGAACCGGCTGCAGTGCAGAACTGGATTCATAAATATTGTATTTTAAGGATTTTACTGGGGGTTTTTTTTCCTTTATCTTTGTTTTGTATGTACATACATTGTTACGATTAGGGGTAAAGTAACAAAAGAAAAGACTCAAACAAGCTTTCAAGATTTAACAAAATTATTTAATTTCCTAAAATATTAAAATATTTCAACAAACAATCAAAGTGAAAGAATTAAAAATAACTTACAGTACAGAATATCCTTAAAAGTCCTAAATTGTTCTAAAGTTCACTGATCCGGAAATTAATCCAAATATTCCGAATGAAGTAGGTTCCGAATGAAACCTCCAAGTGCTGATGTATTAACATGAATCAGTTATATCCAAGTCTTATTAATTCCAAGTAATCCTTGTGAATATGGAATATCACACAAGTTCTAGAAATGTTTCCGATAATTCCACGGAGCTGTATAATTCTTAAAGTTGAAGTAGCAGTACTGAATCCAGAATGTACCGTATAATAATAATACCACTGAAGCAGAATACCACACATACAATGAACCAATCTCATTTTTATTACCTCTCAGGCTGACGAACTAGGACAGAATGACGAACGCTTCAATACATCTTATTATTTAGCTTCTGACTGCACAATCAAATAAAAACCCAATTATTCTACGTCTCAAACAAACACATCTGAATTTGATCTTAAACTCTAATTTCTTGGTCAACAAAATGAATCATTCCTCTGTGATTGTGAAATCTAGGTCAGAAGTTCAAAAGTACAAATTCTCATGTGCTAGGTCACGTGACATGACTCGTGTTTTAACCGACAATATTGATTTTCCCAAGACCAATGTACTGGGTCACATGTACTATATATGTACTTTCTGCAAGATGACAGCTGTTAGACTATTATGCAGAGATCATAAAACTATACCATTCTTTAAAAACAAAATGATACATAATTCTGTAACAACATATATACCGGTACATTCATCCATTTGCAATATAGTGTGTTTCCTCTTATATTTCTAAATACAGACTTGAAATCTCGAGGAATGATTTTAATAGATTCAGATGCTTTTATTTGTCCTCAGAAACACAGGGCTGGGAAGTCAGGGTGATGAAATTTGGAGAAGGAGAACACAGCCACCATCCTCTTGTGCATTGTGAAAGCTATTTTGAGAAAACTGTGAGAAGAATTTTTTAGTTATGCATGAGAGGGCTCTAAGATGCAGAGGAAATACTTAGTTGTCCAATTAAAATGCAAATCTGTCAAGTTTTAAAAATCTACTAGCATGATTGGACCCATTCCCCACTTTTCATTTGTTATCTAAAAAAATTTGCTGAATGTGAAGATTTGGTGCTGCTATTTCTCATGAAGTAAAGTCATATCTGATAGAATATGTTAAGTAGGAGGTAACTGAAATGTATGCATACTATCTCAATTCACACAATATTAGGACTTAACTTCATAAAAAATAGCTGCACTAAATCTTCACAACAAGCAGAGATTAGTGACCATGGGAGTGGGAAAGAAAATTAATTACTTTGGCATTCACAGTGGGGAACAAGAGTACTGCAAATGATACAACTGCATTGTGACCTTTTCCTACTAATGGCCTTGACTGTTATATGGCAAGGTGTGTACCTGGGTCAAGTTTCATACAAATATCTGTTGGGGTTAAAACATGATGGCTTGATAAGGAAATCGACCAATGACCTACATTATCCATTGTTGTGACCTTGACCTTGTGGACAGTGGATATGACTGAATATGCAAGACACTATCAAGTCAAGATATATAACTGACTAAAGTTTCATTAAAATATCTTCACTGATTCAAAAGTTATACCTGCACATGGACAGAGGTTATTGATTTATATTTTCTATTGCTGTGATCTAGACGTTCAGGCAGGGGTGGGTGGTGGGGGAATGGTATGTGACACACTGTCTAATCATGATATATGTATAGTAAAATTTCATTAAAATATCTTCAGTGGCTCAAAATTTATACTCCAGACAATGATACCTGTCATACACCACCATAGATTTTTCCTTGCTGTGACCTTGACTTCGAGGCAGGGGGGCACAATTTGGTATGTGACACACCATCATGATATATAATTAGCTAAAATTTCATTAAAATAAATTCACTGGTTCAAAAGTTAAACTCCAGACAGGGATACAAGTCACAGTTACATTTTCCCTTGCTGTGACCTTCACTTGAGGCAGGGAGGTGTGGCTATGGTTACGAAACACACCATCTATACATGATGTATAATTGGCCCAAGTTTCATTAAAATATCTTGAGTAGTTCAAAGTTATACTCCAGAAAAGGATGCAAGTCACCAAATAACGTTTTCCCTTGCCATGGCCTATAACCCTGGAGCAGGGGGTGTTGCTATGGTACATGATATACTATTTAGACATGATATATACGTGGACAAAGTTTCATTAAATATCTTAAGTAGTTTAAAAGTTATATTCTGGACTGGGATACAGGTCACCTTGACTCTGAGGCAGGAGGCAAGGCTATGGTATGCAACATACTGTGTTGTCATGACATATACTTGGGCAAAGTTTCATTAAAATATCTTCAGTCATTCAAAAATTATCCTTGACTTTGAGGCAGGGGACTTGGCTGTGGAACATGACACGGTCTAGTAGTGTTGTTCCGATTATCGATTATAATCGAAAATCAGTTGGTTGGGTGAACAAATTCGCTAATCGATTGTGAAACTCCATAATCGATTGCATGGTAAGGGAGACAACTGTGAAGCGCTCGGCACAGACTAGTTCCCTCCCCTTGTTTGTCGGGAAGAAAACCGAGGATTCCGAACAAAATGTTTAAAACGCCGCCAAATATTATACACGTGCCATGGATGAAAATGATCCCCAAACAATATATCCATATCCTGGAGGAAAAGCTCGTTCTCGTGTATGGACATACTTTGGATTTTACAAAGCACAGGAGGGTCCACCGACAAAGGAGAATTTAGATACACCGAAGGTCATATGCAAACTCTGCAGAAAGGAATATGCAAACAAAGGTAGGTCCAAGCTATTTTCATTGAAATCAACCGGGGGATACATTTGTTTCTTTATATATTTGGCAAACACATACTCCAATGCATATTGTAAAAAATGAACAGTATTCTAATTTTGTTTTGGTACTACACCAAAACAAAATTATCATGTGATACCTCTTACATTGTTGGACTATGTAAACAGAATGATATAAGCCTTCTGATCCACTACAGTAGAGTTGAATTATTTATTCCCTTCATAACTTCCGAATCTAAAACCATACTCCATAGTTAGAAACTTTTAGGATAATTTGGAAAAAAATATGGTCGTCAACGACGAATGCGATTATTAGGCGACGGAGCACTCTAATGTAAAATAAAATAAATGAGCTGCAATTGTGAAGTTATATATATATATATATATATATATATATATATATATATATATATATATATATATATATATATATATATATATGCTGTCTACATAATGGACTGGTGACTGTTGTTTCATGGAATTCAGTATCTAAAATTTTAAATCCAGAGTTTTATTTTCATTAAATCGTTTGTGTACTTTGTACTTTTTTGTTATATAGCATGTGTTGCTGTCATTAAAATACTTCAAAATTTCTTTTGATAATAAAGCTCCATGTCATGTGAATATCATGCTTGAAATACATAAATGATCAGATTATCCTGCTATTGGGCATATATGATGGAAAAGAGATCTCTCAGGTTTGTTACAGATGTTCCCTGAGACATGTGACTATTTAAAAACAAAAAGAGCACATTTAAAAATGTTGCAGATTAAATTAAAAATATATGTGCAAATTTAATATTAATTTAAATCCTTTTTTTCTTGTCTCATTTTTTATAGTTGATTTGATTCAATTAATTTAATATACTTGTGCATAAATTATTTTGTTGTTTGCTTTTATTTCAGTATAAAAACAGTTATTTCAAATACATTCCAGGCAATACTACAAATATGGCCTTTCATCTTGATCATGACCACAAGGAAACAGCATCAACAAGAGGTGCTGATGTTCACTCCCCACCCAAACAGACTAAGATTGATGAGCAATTTAAGAAGCCAATGGAGAGAATGTCAGCTACAAAGCAGAAAGAAATTGATGATGCACTCTTGAAACTCATTGTTGGCAAAGTTCTTTCTCTGAGCCTTGTTGACCATAAATATTTTAGAAACTTTGTGATGCTTCTTAATCCAAAGTAAGTTTTGAATGATAAAACTATAAATTATTAATATTTATTTAAACTGACAGTGAGAAAACAAAAAAGTGTTAATCCATTTGATTCTAGACGTCAACTCTGTAAGGTGTTGAATTTTGAATTTTCATACCTAAATTAAGCAATGTTTCATTAAATATAATGTTGTCCTGTCTAATTAAACATTACATAAATTCATTGTTTTCACTATATTTAGACACAAGGAATATTCCAAATACATGTATGCCCTGTCTTGTTTGACTACCATGACTGAATGTTTCAAACTTTTCATTTTCAGGTATGAAATTCCAGGTCGTAAATCAGTGTCCTCCAAACTAGCTGAGAAGAAAGACCAGGTTGAGAAAAAAGTGAAAGAGGAACTACATGATGTTCTTGATATAGCTGTTACTCATGATGGATGGACTTCAATAAACACAGAAAGTTATAGTACAGTGACTGCACATTTTATTTCCAAAGATTGGGAATTGAAAAGTCTTGTGTTAGAAACACGAAAAGTTGAAGGCAGTCACACTGGGTAAAACATAAAAGAAAGCCTGTTGGCCACTAAGAGGCGATGGAGTCTTCCAACACCAACTGGAGTCACTGATAATGCAGCCAATGAGATAAAGGCTTTTGATTTACTTCAATGGACTCGATTTGGTTGTTATGGTCACAGAATCAACCTTATTGTCAAAAAAGCTCTAGCTATACCAGAACTGTCACGAATCATTGCAAAGGGGCGCAAACTTGTGACCTTTTTCCATCAAAGCGCAAGCATAAATGATTTGCTAATGAGTATGCAGCAGTTACTACTTGACGTAGGTGCTAGAGGACACAAGCTCAAGATGGATGTTCCGACTAGATGGAATAGCACTCATGACATGCTTGAACGACTGCTTGAGCAGACACCTGCTATTATGGCTATTATCAGTGACCCAAACATAAGCAAGTCAGCAGTCGCAACATTGAAAAACTATGTCTATACATTTGACGAACAAGCATTGGTTGAAAAACTTGTGGAAGTTCTCTCACCGTTCCTGAATGCAACAAACTGTTTGTGGAGACAAATCACCAACCCTTCATAAAGTTATCCCAATACTTCTTAAACTTGCCAAATGTATAGAAACGAATGTTAATGATCTACCTCCAATTGCCAAACTTAAAAATGTCATGAGAAAAGAACTTGAGAATAGGACACAGGACAAAGATATAGCTTTGTTGGGCTGTTTATTAAATAATACTATGAAGGGTCTTGAGTTTCTACCTGATAGTGAGCGAGCAGATGGACATGCTCTGCTTTTGAAGGTTGCTCTTGATATGGCTGATGTCAAAGTGAATGTCAAAGTGGAACCAGGGGCTATTGATGAACAGCCTTCAGACACATTGCCACCTCTACCAATAGTACCATCACTACTAAATGTCCAAGATGACACCAATAAAATTGTGGTTACACCTAGTCCACCAAACAAGAAAACAAAGGCCAATGTTGACATGGATGATTGGTTGCAAGATGTTGTTTGCCTTGGTGAAAGTCAACAGCCAATAACAGATGTCATCCACCAGGAGGTTTCCAGATATCTAGCTGCTGCTCCATCTGATACAATCTCACAATGTTACAGTGGTGGAAACAAAACTGCCAGTTCTACCCCCATCTTAGCTTACTAGCTCGGAAGTACCTAAGTATTCCGGCATCATCTGTATCCAGTGAGAGGGTATTTAGTCTGGCTGGACATCTTATCAGCAAGAAACGAGCTCGTTTAAGCTCTGGCAATGTGGACTTGATAATATTCTTAAACAAAAACATTGACTATTGGTAGTGTCGGTGTAACAAACACACGAATACGCAGTATTCTGAAAAATGATTTATGTGTTCAGTATTACTCAAACATTTGATTTGTATTTTATTGTACCTTCTGTTTAACTTGTAACATGGAAAACATTTTGATCTAGTCTTAAGAATTCTAGTCTTAGATTTTTTCAATCATTATGTGACTTTGCTGTTAAACTGTCAAGTTAATAAATGTAAACATTTTTTAGTGTTTTGTTTCAATTTAAATGTAAAATGTGAATGATTCGTTCATTGTTAGTGCAATAATCTGTATTCTGAAAAATGACATGATATGTACTAACCAAACCATTTGATTTTGTTTAATGTGGATAACATTTTAGTCAAGTTTAAAGAATTTTAGCTTTAGATGTTCTATCTTTACATGATTTTGCTGATAAATTGTTCTGTAAATAAATTTGAATGTTTTTTTAATTGGTGTTTTTGTTTTGTTTAAATCTAAACTGCTTTGATATTAGTATTAGTAAATAATGACAAGCAAGAAAAGCATGTCCTTCCATACTTTAAACAATAGACAAATCACATATGAATAAAAGTGTTCAGGGGGATTGCAACAGTCTTTCAGTTGCATAAAACTGATAATCCAAAGAAAGTTGCTTTTGTAGAACAAAAATAACACAATGCAATAAAAATGTAATATTCTTATGAGGTTAAAGTATATATATATATATATATATATATATATATATATATATAAGAGATTACTCTGGTACATTTATTAACATTTTGAACTCTTGAACAAAGATATAACTCTAACAAACAAGAATTAAAATTTACTTGTAACCGATTATAATCGATTATCAGTAAGTTGTGTCGAACCGATGATCGATTATGAAATTCTAACCAATTCCCATCACTACTGTCTAGTCATGATACATTCTTGAGTAAAGCTTCATGAAAATCTCTCCAACCATTACAAAGTTATGGACTGGACAAGCAAATGTTAACAGATGGATGGATAATGCCATAACATAAAACAACCAACTAAAGATGGGTGAGCTGCTTTACAACAGAATTCAAGCTCATTTTGATTTCATGTAGAAGACATACACATAAATCTAGCCAGAAGTCTGTATTAAAAGTATCTATAAATAATATTACTATAAAAAACCTTATACAGTAATACAGTAATACACTGTTTATCTGAACCAATGAGAGACAATGATTTTGACCAGAATAATGATCAGTCTGATAACGAATTTTAATTAACTAAACATATGAATTGTCAGTGGACACGACGGAAGTCTGTATGAGTGAACAATCCAGATATTCAGCATCACAATTATTAGATTATAAATTATGTTCTAGTGCACCCGCACTTCAAGTCTGAATTTCTGACAGAAATGTGGAAGATATATGCTACATAACAAATTTAATCATGCATCATATTCACACAAATATGTATGCATGAATGAGCATGATATAATTTTTACGTTTTTCCCTAAACAGAGGGGTAGAAGATGCAGTGTACCTCAAATCCACACTCCAAAGGAAATTTGACATCCCTATCATATCTTCCAGCAATAAGGTTGATTTCTGAGGCATTTATTCCTAGATACCTGAAATTTTAAAAACAAATTACAGTTACATGTTGCACGTGGGCAGCAAAAGTCATGAATTTGAACTGTGTTAAATTCTGCACAGCATTCATCAAGTTTTGCTATTTGTTGCTTGGTAACAAAACAGTTTATTTTTAGGTGAACCAGGCATGGGTTTCAAATAAATTAGCCAACCTGTAATATCAGGGGTAAATCACAGTCATATACATATACATGGCAAACATGCCAATGACACAATTGTGTTTAGGGCACAAAACAGTATCCATATTCATTATGCTTCCTCTACAATACCAACGAGTCATAAAATGCAGAAAGAGAGTGAGAAGAGAATTTTTAAATAAATAAATAAATGCACATGTCAAGTATCGTATGTACTTAATTTTAAGTCAAACCACAAACAACACAGACCCTGATCTACCATCACAAAATGCACTGTCGGATCAGGGTCTATGTTGCTTGTTCTACTGATTACTCCTAACAAACTGCATAGGTCCAGATCTGCCAGCGCATTATGCGTGTCACACGAAAAACACATTTTTTTACTCCCAAACCCCCTGACATGGTTGTGTCTAGAAAAACACAATTTTCAGTAATCTTAGGGAAAAATAAAAAATAAACTGAGAAAGATAAAGATCAATTTTTTTTACCACCACTGCATATGTCCCTAGCATGTAATCTTTATAAACAGTAAACAGTCCTGCTTAGCACCCATATAAAACTATCCTCGTAGCAGTTTGTACAATAGATTATCATAGAGGCACTTAAAAAGTAAGGTGATCACACATAAGCAACCACCATTTCACAGATTATTTAATTGGCTGTGAAAAGCAAAGGTGAAGCTGTGTTAACTCCTTTGAAGACTGCTGTGGGAGAACACATTAGGTTAATTTGATAGGTAAAGTAGAACAACCCAATTCTTTTTAAGTTATATGTAAATCAAAGAGATGCGTGTTGAAGAACAAAAGTTATTACACATCATTGCCTTCAATGAAAATGTTTAAGCCATCTTTATTAAAGATTATTGGCAAGTTCATGATAAGCAGCAATGTTTCTTTGAACTTGGATTTCACTCCATATATAAAACGCAAAAAATGATTATTTCAGTAGTCAGAATAGTGTACAAGAGTGATTCACTTTTGAAGGCAAAATGTAGCTGTGATTCAATAAAGGATGAGCCATCTGAAAAGCAAGCAAAGCCCAGCAAAACTAAATTTATATTTTTGCACACATTGCAAACACCATATAGACATCAGTCATACCGTTGACATAGCAACACCACTCAGCATAGTTGACACTCCCAAACAAAAATGCAGATGCAGAAAGATAGTTTTCTATGCTGAGAACAATTCAACAAGTCTGAACAACAGTAACTTCTAGTCTCTAATGAGTGCAAAGATGAACACAAATTACACTTGCACTGCCTTCAAACCCCCTACTGAACTATTTAACGCAGCAAAGACTGCATCCAATTAAAACTATATTTCACCATCCAATGGATTTTAAAAACAGATACTTGGTGCATTTTTTTGTGTATAATATCAATGTGGTTGTGATTACACAAGTGTTTGTGAATATTACTGTGGTGATATTACCTGACAAAGCTAAGTTTGCCAACTATTTTTTTTTTGGTAAGAGTATTAAGTGCTTTAAAGAAAACTGATTAGTTCTTTTCTTTTATTCAGATTTGAATTTCCAGTCATTTTCTATAGGCTTATAAAGTTATATGAAAAGATGCTTATTCACAACTGGACCATGTCGCTTTTTTTTCCCGAAACATTTGAGAACTGAGAGTCAAGAAGTAGAATTTGAGGTCCTGGACTCTCACTACCGAGAGCTCTAACCTGTTCCTAACCAAGATTTCTCCTTCTCCGGGAACCGGTGTCCGCTGCTCCACAATTTTAACCACGTCTCTGAATTTCTGGCTTCTAGAGGTTGCAACTAGTTTTCTTATTGTGCTTGGTAATCTTCTGGTTGCCATTTTCTGATAAAAATGTTACATCAGCAACAAATTCAGCACGACAGTAATCACTAAATAAAAATTGGGTTCGATGCAGACGGTAGATTAAGTGTTGTACAGACAATTCCTGAGACTCGGGGAAAGTCCTAAGTCCATCGTTTGTGAGAGTGATTTCCCTTGCAAAGGTTCAGGTAAAGTTCACAAAAAGCCAAAATACAGTGAGGTGGTTCAGCTCAATACTGGGAGGTTTATTTTTTTCCGAATATATAATTCATGCCTTCATTCATTATTAAATAAATAAAGACATAGATCGTCTCTCAATAGATCAATAAAATTGTAGATATAGACAAACTTTATTGCTGTCGAAATCAAGAATCTAAAAAAAATGAAATGCCGCCTAATTCGGACCATGGCTGATTCGGATCCGAAAATGGGTTGATTTGGACCAAATACCTGGCTGATTCAAACTAAATGTAATATTATATAATCAACAAAAACAATGGAACACACATATATGTTTTATTTTAGTATATATTTCTGTTTTTGCAAGCAAATAAGAGAAAGTTAAAGGTCAGTTTTCAGCTTGTAAATTTACATAAAATAGTACTTACGTGAAGATCAACTGGTGATTACTACTCTGAATTCCCTGTGCATGTTCGTAATGCGATTTTTAACCAAAAAAAATTTTAAACCAAAATAACTTTTCAGTTTTTACAATAAGAAAAACAAAGTTATTCTTTGAATTCATATCTACGAAAAACATATTTGAAACTTTCAACACTTTCAAACAGTAATGTGTATAAATTGATCCATGGCTTATATTGATTCCTGATGCAAATGTTTTTTTTTTTTTGTTGTGCATAATATTTAATAAATAAATATTATGTGAAGAGTTAATGATGAGCATCACAATAGTAAAACGTACTTCACTGTTATCATTCAATTTTTATCTTTGCAAGTGAAATTTTGGACCAACAAACCAACTTAGTTTTATTTCATTCTAATGTTACAACTCTAGGTCTTAAAAATATATAACAGAAAAGATACTGAAACCAACAATGTAAGTAAAATCAACAAGCAATTTATTTCCAGACAATTAAAAAAAAAAAATCAAAAGACACTTACAATTTGTGAGTTAAATTCCAAATAATCCGAAATGTCCTAATCACAAGTCCAAAATAATAGAATGCTCCGAATGAATTCCAATAACCTTGAATGTCCTGATGTACCACTAAGATGTAATCCAGAATGTATTTGAATGGGTTCACATAAATTCCAAAATCATGTATTAGTCAAAAAGTCAATGAGCACTTTAGTATTTCCAGTGAATATTCTAAACAAATAATTCCTCTCAAATTATATCTGATTCAACAACACAACTGTAATTACTAAAATAGATGCCTTGCAGACTGATCTTTAGAACCCGAATTCTAGAACAGGAATGAATTTGTTGACCAAAATCTGTATATAAATACACATGCCTATATGACCTATGCCACATCAGAATATGAGTAATTCTAATAGAAAAATACTGGCCTACCTGACATATGTCACAAAGTCTAATTGCAAAATGCCTATGTAAATACTGGCCTGCCTGACACGTGTTACAACTTACAAGCATGGACAAAAGTTAAGTATGTATTTTCAAATAACCATACAACTTACAATCATAAACAAAAGTTAAGTATATCATCATACATAACACTTCCCCTCACAAGAAAAAGAAAGATTTATGCAATAAAGCTTTCTTTTAAATATGCGTCTGATACTATAATAGTCAAAATTACTTAGGAAGATGTCTTATAAATGACACTCAGCCTAATTGCACAAATTAAGGCAATATAGTACTTCTATACATGTGAGAGTGCACCTGCGATCCCATTATCTTTTCCCCTGATGTGTCTAATGTCAGTGTTCTATTCTTGCAGCATTAAACTCTTATCTCAACAATCTCCTATTCTTATCTTTCATTTTGTTAATGAACGTTAGGGGATTGTGATCACTGAATACAATAACCTAAGAAAGAGCCAAGGTAACATACACTTCAAAATGTTGTAAAACCAATATCAAAGTCAAACATTCCTTCTCATTTGTGAAATAATTTTTCTGGTGCTTGTTTACTTTTTTTTTTTTTACAAATATAGCACACAGGATGATCCACACTATTTTTGTCTTCTTGAATCAATACTCTACCAACCCCTGCATCACTTGCATCAACAATCATTTTAAATAATTGGCTGATATTTGGTGCTGAAAGAACTGGTGCACTCTTAAGCATGACCTTTAATTTATCAAAGGATTCCTGACACTGGTCAGACCAATGAAACTTCGATTTCGCACTCAATAAATTTGTCAAAGGTTCGGCAATTATGGACAAATTTGAACAAAATGTCCGTTAATATCCAGCCATACCTAAAAATTGCATCAGTTACTTTTTACAAACAGGCACAGGGAATTCAGAGATAGCCTTGACCTTAGCTTCAACAAGTTTAACTTAACCCTGTCCCAAAATGTGTCCTAAAAATGTGAAACAAGCATGGCAAAACTCACTTTTTCTTAAATTAATCGTTAGATTTGCATCACTGAGTCTATTGAATAATTTCCAAATGATTTCTGAGTGATTTTCGCAAGTCACGCTGTAGATGATAATGTCATTGATGTACGCGTTACAGTTATCTAGACCAGATTTAATCATGTTCATAAGACGCTGGAATTGTGATGGAGAATTTTTCATACCAAAAGGCATCACTTTATATTGATAAAGACCATCTGGAGTTTACAAATGCTTTTGAAATTTCTTTTGCTCTTTCCGTGAGTGGAATTTGCGAGAATCCTTTCAAAAGGTCAAACTTGGTGACATGTTTCGCATTTCCAATTTTGTCAATGCAATCATCCATTCTTGGCATTGGAAATGAATCCGTTTTGGTGACACTGTTGACTTTTCTATAGTCAGTATACATGCGGAATGTATTAACTGGCTTAGGCACAAGAATACATGGTGAACTCCAGTTACTTTTACTTGGTTCTATAAAACCATTCTCCAGTAAATATTTTAAAAAAATTTCATTTTTTTTTTCTTCAAATATTCCTGTTTGAGAGGATTCAACCTGTAAGGATTCTGTTTCTCAGGTGTAGAATCTACAATGTCAACGTCATAATGGATTTTATTTGTTCGTGTAGGAACATCAGGAAACGAGTGCTCATACTCATGTTTAACGCTGTTTTAGTTTACTCCTTTCCTATTGTTGTAGATGTGACAATTTCAGGCCCAGATTGGGTAATATTTCTGAATTCCGAAATTTGGTTAAACCAGAGTAACTACGGTGAGATTACATTCCATCGTTGACATCCTTACTGTGTGGGACATGTACAACCAAATTGAATGTACTTAAATTACATTGTTATTTTGAGTTGTGCTTAAATATATTTATTTATAGAATCAAATCATATCTATATGTATTAGTAACTGCTAGCCGGATTAATAAAGTAATTTTTGAGTTCACAGTTTCAGTTTTTGTCGTTTCTTCTTTTCTGACCAGAAGTAGGGGACCCACATGATGTAACTGCCATTTGAGTCTGCTCAAAGAGGGCCCCGAGTGGCGTTTACAGTGTAATATACAATATAAAAATGAATTCTACGCAAATCTAATAAAAACATTATCATACACAGACATGTATATATATATATATATATATGAAGCAAATTTACTCTATGGGCCACTGTTTTCATAAATTTTTTCAGTGTTAGTAATTGTATTATTTCTCAATAAAATAAAGTAAATTATTTAAATTTTACACAAAGGTGAATGAGTTGCTTTGAAAACATTTCACTATTAAATTGACAATGCAAGATAAATGGTCTTACATTATTTCAAATGATTTTGATATAGAACTACGCCATTATCTCACGTAAAATCAGGGTTTTGTTTCTTTAAATGCTGTTTTAAACCGGTCAACGTACCTGGAAAATAATGAGAAATATAATATTTTAAACAACTGAAAAGGTTACACTTACATCTAAGAGGAAACTTCATAATGTTTCACATGGTCCAAATCAGCCCGTAATATGGTTCGAATAAGCCTGGTCTGAATCAGTCATGGTGCGAATCAGCCTGCACCTGCACCCCCACCTGAAAAATAAATAAATATAAAACACTTACTCAACGACCTCTTTCCGCCGACATGTCAGCGCCATGTACTGAAACCATTTTCTGAAACTGTTTTCGTAAACTCTCCAACTTGAGTGAACACTCTAAGTATTTTATTTAAAAATCTGAATTAAACATTTTTTCTTATTTAAAAAATATTAACAGTTTTACGTTAATGTGAATGTTCTTTATGGTCTTTCTTGTACTTTTGTTTTCTTCTGGTAGAGGAGATATAGTGTATATTGTAACAGTTTGAAATTACTCTTCGAGACAGCCATCTGACAACTAACTACTATGCAGAAAAGACTTAAACTCTTTTTTCTTCGTACTCCAAGTGCTGGAATTTCCTCCTTTCTGAATGTCATCCATCTCTGCCTCTGGATATATTCCGAAACCTTATTCGACTTAAAATTGCAAAGGCTTTTAACACAAGCAGTTGAAGTTATCCTGGTTTACCTGGCCCTCTTTGGTTTTCATCGCTTTGCAATGGAAAGCCAAAGCAAGTTGTTAATTTAGATACAGTCTGGGCAGGGTGAGATTATCAAAAATTCAATATTTTTCAGGACAAAACGAGATATTGCAGCATTTTGCAGGCTGACCTTACTTATGACCATTCTTTTTCATTTAGACTTGCATTTGATCAATAAATCAATATATAAATCAAGTAATCAAGAAATCAATAATATATATCTTAATGGTCCAAATACCAACAACAGAAAGTTATTATAGGGCAGTCTGTTTTTACTATACATTCGGTATATTTAAATTTTAAAACTTATTTCATGATATCAGATTTGAATTTTTTTATATTAACACTATTATAAGATATTACAAATTTGAATTATGATATCATACATTTATATATTTTTATTAAAAAAAATAATTCAAATTTCGAAACATTTCCTGTTATATGTTTGTCCAGTTGGTCAGGGGATAAAGAAATATATGAAAATTAAATCGTACAAAATGTTTTTCCTTGTTGTACTGTTTAAACAGTGTGAAACTATATATGCCTAGAAAGTTCTGCAACTAAAACTGTTTGACACTTTTGTTGAGTAATTTGCTATTTGAATTTTGCATTTAAAATTTCTGCTTGTACATAAAATTCTTGAAATCCTATAAGGCAGAGACAGTATACGGTTGTATTAGTTCATAAGTAGATCTCCGGAAGGGGCACATACTCACCCCTCCCCGGCTGTGCTGTCTTTTATTTTAATATAAATAAAGGATCATACTGTTCAGCAACAGGCCAAGTCCTTGTCCCCTTTTCCTTAAATAACAAAACTATTCTCCTATTGTATCAGGGGTGGATTTATGCTTTGGGCGGCCCAGGGCACTTCAGCTTTGGGGGCCCTGGGGCATTTAAGATATAGATCTACAAATACACCCTGAAAGCTGTCCTTAAACTGTCCTTTATATGTGTATAATTATTAGGCTAAATATTAGACAGTTTAGACCTATGTATATATATATAGTTTATTTAAACACATGTAATTTTATCCACGGCAACCAGAGGGCCTCCATGACTAGTTAGACCCAAGGCACATACCCCCTGCGCCCCCATCTTAATCAGGCACTGTCTCGTAGTGCTTTGTTTGTTTGACCATAAAGTGGACACTGATTAGTTTTGGCCATATGAGGTACAAAGTTGTAACAGTGAACAAATCAAAGAGTTAAATATAGTAAATCTATTTCCAGAAATGCTGTAGATTAATAGATTAGTTAACAGTGGAATCATTAGTACAACCATTTACATAACATTTAAGTAAATAAATTGCAAGCAAAATGAACAACATAATTAATTTACCATGCAGCATTAAACTCAACTCTTATGGCAAGTTACAGTATGCTTTTGAAGAAGATATTTAATTTTGAAATAGATTCCCCACTAAAATGTGTATGGAAAAAGTACTAAAATTGATTATTCCAATTTCTTAGAGTCATTTTATGATTGACTATCTAATTGCACAAGGGATACTACCAAATAAAATAATAAAGTAGTTAATCTCTTTAAATGGTAGATAAATTACCTAACGACCATGGAATTAATTGCAGAGTGATACAAATTAATGAAATTAAGGATTATTGAGTTAATGAGATAAAACATTACAGAGGTGACAGAAAAAGTATAAAACAGTATGTAATTCTTTTAACAAGTATCAAGAGGTACTACATGTATAAACAAGTATCGAGAGGTACTATAAACAAGTATCAAAAGGTACTATAAACAAGTATCAAGAAGTACTATAAACAAGTATCAAAAAGTACATATAAACAAGTATCAAGAAGTACATATAAACAAGTATCAAGAAGTACATATAAACAAGTATCAAAAGGTACTATAAACAAGTATCAAGAAGTACATATAAACAAGTATCAAAAGGTACTTTAAACAAGTATCAAGAAGTACTATAAACAAGTATCAAAAAGTACATATAAACAAGTATCAAGAAGTACATATAAACAAGTATCAAAAGGTACTATAAACAAGTATCAAGAGGTACTATAAACAAGTATCAAAAGGTACTATAAACAAGTATCAAAAGGTACTATAAACAAGTATCAAGAGGTACATATAAACAAGTATCAAGAGGTACTATAAACAAGTATCAAGAGGTACTATAAACAAGTATCAAAAGGTACTATAAACAAGTATCAAGAGGTACATATAAACAAGTATCGAGAGGTACTATAAACAAGTATCAAAAGGTACTATAAACAAGTATCAAGAGGTACTATAAACAAGTATCAAGAGGTACTATAAACAAGTATCAAGAGGTACTATAAACAAGTATCAAGAGGTACATATAAACAAGTATCAAGAGGTACTATAAACAAGTATCAAGAGGTACTATAAACAAGTATCAAAAGGTACTATAAACAAGTATCAAGAGGTACATATAAACAAGTATCGAGAGGTACTATAAACAAGTATCAAAAGGTACTATAAACAAGTATCAAGAGGTACTATAAACAAGTATCAAGAGGTACTATAAACAAGTATCAAAAGGTACTATAAACAAGTATCAAGAGGTACATATAAACAAGTATCAAGAGGTACTATAAACAAGTATCAAGAGGTACTATAAACAAGTATCGAGAGGTAATATAAACAAGTATCAAGAGGTACTATAAACAAGTATCAAAAGGTACTATAAACAAGTATCAAGAGGTACTATAAACAAGTATCAAGAGGTAATATACACAAGTATCAAGAGGTACTATAAACAAGTATCAAGAGGTACTATAACAAGTATCAAGAGGTACTATAAACAAGTATCAAGAGGTACTATAAACAAGTATCAAGAGCTACTATAAACAGATTAAATATCAAAACTAAAGATGAAGACTCAAAAGTAATAAATTTTAATTGTATGCCAATTACATATAGAGAGGATATTTGCTTGAAACAAGTGAATAACGGATATATTTCATCGAGTGGGTGAAAATACTTAAGTTTTTCACCCACGAGATGAAATATATCCGTTATTCACTCGGAGCAAGCAAATATTCTTTTTATTTTATGCTCAAGCGTATTGTCTAGCAATTTGTATAACACACTGAAGTAGCTGATTTTTTACTGCATCTCGCGCGATAATGTCAGCAGTTTACCGTTTATTTTCTGCTCTGTTTTGTGTATATTTGCACATAAAATATCAGTAGTTACATAATGCTCCTTCCCAATTCAAGGCAAAACAGCCTATAAAAAAAAAATGAAAAAAAATATACAAATATTGATCCATTGCTGGATTTGAACGTGGTTGGCCTGTATGCAAAGCAGCCATCTTAACCTCTACACCACGCAAGCGTCTTAAGAAAACTTTTGAAATTTCATACTTATAATGTTATCAATTATATTTTTTCACTGCAGTGAAATATCATAATTATTTCACTCGGAAAATCCAGTAATTCACTGCCTAGCATAAAATAAATCTTTATAATATCTCAAGCAAGTTAATTTGCTTGATTCATCATTTGTTTGTTGTTTTTTTTAAAATATATAATTACAGAAATATTTGTAAGAAGTCATAGTGATTTTAGTTTTAAATTCACGGAGAAAGATGAAAAAGATGAATTACTAGGTCAATCACTAAATAATGAATTAAGCTTGAACAACAATCGTATTACAAAGTTAGCAGAAAAAAATCTGTTGCAGCTAATAAAGGTTTTGTACAAAAACGTGTTTACACCCAAATCCGTAAGACTTTAGAGTATAATAATTTTAAAGTTTTAAAAATACAGAGAGAAGAAGTTAATAATAATACTTAATATCTGTGGATCAGAGTATCACAGAAATAGAACTACAACAACCAATGGATTATAACAACAAAGAGATTTCAGCTGCACACGATTTATTTACCGAGAGTATAGGAATTATATCAACTGCTTTACAAAGTTTACAAACTGTTAGAGCGTAATAAAATATAAGACCTTTAGAAAACACACAAAAATGATTAGAACTAATTGAACAAAGGATAAATGCTGAAATATCAGCCTTAGAGAGTGACGTGGGGGAAATAAATAAGTCTCTAGAAAATTATAACACATTGCAATCACAACTTCAATAGTTGCAGAAAGAATTAAGAAATGAGAAGAGAGATAATGATGAATATATTAAAGTTAGTTAATGAGTTTAGAGCTGGTATGAAAAGGTTGGAGGACAGATTGAGAGCTGTCAATAATCTTTCACAATTACAGAGGAATAATGTCTTTGAAGAAATCAATAGAAAGATAGAGGACTTAAAGAATAAGGTTAATGTGAGTGAAAGTATGATTAGATCTATGAAAACTACCAATGATTGATCTATTTTATAGTCAAGCAATAAAATAACAGATTTTAAAGAACAGGACTGAGTGACTATCAAAAATGAACTATCTGCTGGAATAGAAAATGTTCCAACATATAGTAAAGTATATACAGCTCAAGATCTTCTTAATATTGGTGTAGTATAAGGAAATATTGACGAATTAGATAAAAAGGTGAAATGATTAGGAAGAGATTTTTGATGGCATGAAGGGAAAGATAACAGAATCATATGAAATTGTTAATGATGTAAATAAAAAATTGTTAGCATTAAGTGAAAGAATTGATACAGCTCAATCGGAAATAGTGAAATCAGTAACTAAATTAAACACAGACATGGAACTAAAGACTGTTTCAATTAATGATATTAATAAAAGGTTAAATGATCATAAATACCAGGTTGAATGATTATAATACCAGGTTGAATGATTATAATACAAGGTTGAATGATTATAATACAAGGTTGGATAAAGTTGATGATGAACTACCTCAAGGTATATTATTTTCTGATTTTCGTTATGCACCCATAGGTGTTATTTTGTGTTAATATAACTAAAGAACCGTATGTTTATTCAAGATATGAAGAAGGTAAAATATAGAAATTAAACAGTTTCGCTACATGACAAACAGTAACTACTAGTTATAGATTTCATGTTTTGATGAATACAGTTTATACCTTATAGAGATCCCCGAATACTATTATGTTTTTAAAATAAAAAGTCGGGTTTATATTAAATTTTATAAACTTAAATGCACAACCTACATATGATTTAAAATTGTATATTGTATTAATGGTAAATTATACAAGTCTTTCTTATGCAGTAAATAAGAAGGAAGATGTTGGAATAACAAATTTACCGAGAGGATCTCAACAAATAAAATATTATAGAATAAAAGAATCGAAAACATATAATTCAGAAGAAAACAATCTTTTATTTGTTTCAGTTAGAGCAGTTGGAGATGGACATCAGGGTTCTATAACTTTTTATTTTAATATTTGTCACAAAATTAAAAATGTTCTATTATTAAAGATGAGGATGAAAAGATATGCCAATTACATATATCTTTAAGATAGCTACAGCAAATTATTTTCCCAGTTCATCGTTATTTTCTTTACATAAATATCAGAAATATCATTAACCCCTTGGCTGATATCTTTAAGAGGTCCTGGTGATTTAACTTTTTAAGTACTCAGGAAAATATGATAAGGTAAAGGAATTAGATACTAGGGAACTAAACATGAATTATGAATGTATTATAAATATAGGAAAACCGTCAATATTAAATGATGTATCTACTAGACAGTACGCCAGATTTTTGCTACTTATTGTCTACAGTGTATTAGGCAAAACCTTCACATTCTGCACTGAATCTATTATTCAAGATAACAGCAAATGAAATCTAAGTTGGGCAATATGTAGTTATCAACAGTAGACTTTTTCAAGAATTTAATAATCCTGACAATAAGATATTATAATTATCTGAGAATTATTATAAATTGATATGTCATGACATAAATCCCCCAATCCCAGGAAAATGGTCCAAATTCAGAAAAAAATTATTAAATTTTAAAGTTATGAAAAATAGACACTTTTTGAAGTTTTGTGATAAATAGATATATTTAGCCCTTAAATACGAAAAATGACTCACAAATGTCTAAACAAAAAATTCTATGGGAACGAGGCACATATTGCTCATTTGTTTGGTTATGGATGTAATACATTATGTAAGTTATATTTTTTTTATAATATCAGCAGTAATTTTTATTTCTCTTCGAATCATTTTAAGAAAATTCATAATGTATTGATGATTTAGCTTTCTGATATGGACAAACTATGCGAAAATGCCACGAATAGACCGTTTTTTTTTAAAAATTGCGCTATGGAAGTTCTGTTCTAAAATGTCAAAGCTTAACGCCAAGTAATTGAAACTGTTTTGAGCGAAATCCGATCAAAATGATTTTATAGAAGGCACGATTTTACTTTGTAAGTATTAATATGTAGTTAATAAACATTTTCTGTGTTCTGAATTAGTTATGGTGAAATTGTTAAGCAACCATCAGAAAAATGGTATGGATGTTATAGGCTCTTCAGTGACAAAAATAAAACTGAAAAAAAAAAGAAAAAAAAAACCCAGAGGGAATGTATAGGGCGGTTTTATGAAATTCCAAGATGGTATTACATCGCAAGAATCATAAAACAGACATATAATTTATGCAATTTTACTATGCTTTATGAAAGCTGAAGTGCTGTAATTGCTGATGCGACAGGCAGAAAATGCAATATTTGCAACTTTTGATTGTTCTACATATAAAAAAGATAAATATAGTATACATTTTATTGAATTTAAAATATTAATAAATGCCATAACTTTCATTGAAAAGTTTATTTATGACAATATATTCTATCACTTTTTTTCTGTGCAAACGAAAACCATCAGTGACGGAATAAAACCGTAGTTGGACCATTTTTCTTGGACTGGATGAAGTACGACTTATAAGCATCAGGACTTTAAATATTAGATAGATTAACTGATTATTTAATAGATTTAATAAATTAATTGTATACATTAGATGGTAGATTAACGTTAATTTTTCGAAGGAAGCTTTAAAAGTAGACAGTGGATAAGGTATAGAATTCAAGGTGAAACTGTGATAAAAGTTAATGTACAACTGGGGCATGCAAAATTTTAACTTTATTGGATAATGGGCTTATTTAAAGGGCGAAGCTATGCGACATTAAAAAGAATCATTATGTTCTAACCTTAAGATTACAAAACTCAGTTATCTTAACTCCAGTAAGGGGCGCGGCATGTGTGACGTCATAATAATTAATATAGAATTATTTGATAAATAGAAATAATCAAACGGGTAAAAAATATACGAATGAATATTCATATTTATAATTCACTTACTAAATATCTGAGATTAATAAAATTGTGGGGAAGGCGCTGGCTTTTTAGCCTATGTTTTTTGTGTGCAGGAGGTGTGGGTGGCTCTGTAACAACTACTTAAAGGTTGGTGGCACAGACACATATAGTTTATATCACACATAAGTAACGCTTGATGGTGATTATTTCTTTGTTTTGTTTGTTTTAATTAAATGAAAAAGAAGAAGAATGCATTTTTCATTACCTGCACTAGCTGTTGGTGGGTTTGTGTTCTTAATTATGTATATGGAGGGCTGTGAATACGTTCAAGGTGTATATAAAGAAAGAAAAAAAAAATTTAAAAAAATTAAAGACCGTGACAGAATAGACCCAGACCCACATATTAGTTAGCAGAAACATTGCCTAAAGATAAGGTTCAATTTCTTTATTAAAGGGGTTATTCTCATCTTAATAAGATAAATTGTAAATGGATTAAAACAATAAATAAAATAGGAGAGAGGCGCTTACTTTTTATCCTTTATGTTATTTTGGTGTGTGTAGGGGTGGCCCTCAAAGCAGTCCTGACTTCCCTTCTGGGCTGTTGACTGTGACCGACCACTGAGTCAGGAGTTACACTGATAGTTTTTTTTTTGAGGGGGGGGGGGGGAGGGTAAAGAAGCCAGGTGTTACACTCATAAAAAGTGGGTCAGTGGCCTAGGTATTTTAGTAAAATTTTGAGGACCAGTAGCCTGGGGTGAAGGTCAGAGCTTATGGGCAAAGGTCAAAAGTTAGAGGGTAACAGTAAGAGGTTAAATGGCCCAGAAGATACGTTTCATATAATGGATCAGTGGCCTAGGTTGTTTAGTAAAATTTTAAGACCTGTGGTATAGGGTGAAGGACAGAGGTTAGATGTGCTCAAACCTTACTATTATTGGCTCTGAAGGCACGTTTCATATACTACTATATCATATTTACAATTTCTTATCATAAAATAAAATTTAACATAATAACATAAATTATGATATAATAAAATAACGAATAATTAGTAAAACTGAGCCTCATAATTTTATGAAGTTTCTTATATCATAAAATGATATTTGATATAAAAATTGAAAATAGATATATAAAAAAAGAATCTATTATATGATATAATAAAATAGGGAATAAAACAGTAAAGATGATACCTCCACATTTTATATATTAAAACAATACGAAATAAAAAGTAAAAACTACATCCCGAATTTTATTCACCATGACGTAAGTTGATTTTACGGTAATATGGCCGCCTGTGAACAATGACCTTTGACCCCCGCAAAAAACTTAAAAAGGTTATTGCCAACAACATGGCAGGTGCCCGTTGCTTTCTAAACTTTTCACCAAAATTCAATCTAGCTTCGGTGTGTCATTTTCAGCAGAGGATCTCAGAATCTCATCGACCTATATGTTGTTGTTTGTCACACAAAATACATTACTCGGGCGCCACAAAATCATCATTTGATGAGATCTACAGGAGGTCTGTCAACAAACCTGAAGATTTCTGGGCCGAGGCGGCCCAAAACATTATCTGGGACAAGAAATGGAAGCAGGTTCTCGACAATTCTAACCCTCCATTCACTAGATGGTAAGATTGGTTTAACGCTTTCCAGCCTCTGCACATGATATACCTTTGTAACTCGGGTAGTAAATTAATGCAGTAAGTCCTGCACTTTGAAGTTGGTGAATTCGTATCCCCCGACCCCTGCATAACCTGGATATTCAAGGTTACATTCGGGACAGATCATTTAATTTTCAGAAGGGGGTGGGGGGTTTTCTTTTGAGCTAGGATATTGTTCTTCTTTTTTTTTTTTTTACCTCCAGTTAATTTTGTTT
Organism: Margaritifera margaritifera; assembly: GCA_029931535.1. NCBI lineage: Eukaryota > Metazoa > Mollusca > Bivalvia > Unionida > Margaritiferidae > Margaritifera > Margaritifera margaritifera. The sequence continues at coordinate 5,241,204 of JAQPZY010001631.1, forward strand.
CCAACCAATATAATGAATATATAGGTTTTTATTTTTGCTAAAAATATGAACTAGAGTGTTTTTTTGTCGAATTAGGAACGTTTCGACCCAAGATATTTCGTCCCACTTTAATGGTCATTTCACCCCACTTCAATGGACATTTCGCCCCACTTCAATGGACATTTCGCCCCACTTCAAATGGACATTTCGCCCCACTTCAATGGACGTTTCGGACCATGACATTGTATGTTCTGACATTGTTTAATAAATAATCATGTTCGTATAAAACGGTGTTCTTTTGAAATTATAATTATTTTTGAAACAAGTCTTTGAGAAAATGCATTTTTTCTCCATGTATTGTGATGAAGAGTATAGAAAAAAAAAGAGATAGTAAGACAAGTTATCCTCTTATCAGAAGGAGATAGTGTAATGTTTGTGTTTTGTAGTGAGAGGTGATTCAGCAGAGGGAAAGTTTATACTAATATATAGCACTGCTTCTAGAACACTACAGATAGTAATAATAATAATAATAAGAAGAAGAATAGGCTTATACTTAGACTATTCGATTTACTGACCCATTTCAATTTGTTTGATTTACATTCAGCCTGTTATTATATCTGACAATATTTTCCCCTTTTTCTTCGTTTATGTACTAAGACTGATCAGAAAATGAATCTATCGTTTACAGTGATAATTATTTTCTATACAGCGATACTTTTATTTTCGCACTTACGAAAACTGATTAAATTCCTTTGTTGGTGATGGTCATTTGCAATAAAGGAGTTCAATGTTTTCTTCTTTGTTTGATTAACAATTCTGATATTATTGTTTAAAATAAGTCCACAAGAGTTCAAATGCATAAACTTTTATTTTAAAAAAAATGGCATGTACTTGGTGTCCACTGAACGTGGGGCGAAATGTCTTGGGCCGAAATGTCCATTGAAGTGGGGCGAAATGTCTTGGGCCAAAACGTCCATGGGGCGAAATGTCCAGGTACGTCCATGAAGTGGGGCGAAATGTCTTGGGCCGAAACGTCCATGGGGCGAAACTATTTGAAATCCAGAATATGTTTTTCAAACATATCCCATCAACAACCCCCCAACCCAATAAAATGGTCAGTCCTTTAGGTCTGCAAGTCCCCTGCTATTGTACTAAAGGTGGGGATCAGCTAAATAGCAAGGGACTTTTACAGCTAAGGTAACATTAGCTACAACCTACAGTAGGGTAAGCTGGTAAAATTTCTACTTGTGGGGTAATTCCAACCACTATCATATTGGTGAAAATATAATGAAAAGACAAAACAAGCCAATATTATGTCAAAATTTCAGTTGCAGTCAGATCCCACCCTCTCCCAGTAATATTGATCAGTTGGGTTAATCCTGACCACCCAGGGGCTACTAATGAGCAAAACAGAACAGTTTCATCTAAAAAATTAGCAATTAGCTTCAGATGGAAAATAAAACTTCAGAAACATCAATTCATATGTTTTCTTAAGAATTCATATGAAATTATGTTTTTCAAACCTTTATTTCTCTTTCCTCTTTATCTGTCCCCTTTCTCTTTCTTTTGTATCTCAACTACTTGGACTGTATGTTTAGAAAACGGTTTAATCCTTGAATAAAATGTATCTTAATAACTTGCAAATTTATTACAGAATTTAAAATTAGAATATACAGAAGTGTTTGAATAATACTTGTGTTGTAGTGGTCGGAATTGCCCACTTGTTGTGGACAGAATTATGCACTTCATGTGGTCAGAATTAGCCAATTGAATTTGATTGAATAAAAATAACCTTTTGTCTGTTTAATTTATGGTTCCACGTGATATTCAATGTAAAATTTAATTGCTTAAGTTTTCTCTTGTCAAACTTTGACTGGCTTACATAAAATAAACAGTCAGATATGCCAATGTATACATGTATAGGAATAAGAATCCCAGAATAGGTCAGAATATGACCTTTTTACCCTAATTGAGAAGTGTGTAAACTAGTCGGAGTTTCCTCTGACCTTTCCCACCCCATGTTAGACATTTATTCAGTTTTGTTAACCCAGCATAACTATGCATATATCTAATATGGACTGGAAAGGCTAGAGCAGGCTTAGACTATATGTAAGCAAGCGATGATTGTCATTCAAGTTAAAAAATGACAAAAGTTTGTTACTGGGAAAAAGGCAAGTCGTTTATAGTAGAGGCTAATTTTATTATAGCATAGCTTTAAATACTTGTCAGACTTTTCTTCTTTATCCAGAATGGAAGTTGGAATTTTATCTTTAATGTTATAACCTTTGTTTCTCTTACTTTTTTGTGCAAGCCCTTTCAGGTTGTGGGGGTATGTAGAATAGGCTCAGACTCTCCTGCATGTCATAAGAGGCGATTAATGGAGGCAGTCAGTTTGCCGTGGGATGTATCCACACACTGGTCAATCATAATACACCAGCAATGGTGGGAGCCGCAGTAGCTTAGTTGGTAGAGCGGACTCGTAATCCAAGAATCATGGGTTCAGTACCTGTCCAGGCCAGCTTGGGTTGGCTGCCTCTGTGTGTCCTTGGAAAAGGCACTTAGCTCTCATTTGCTTGGCATGATATAGCCAATAATGTGTTAAAAGTGCCATTAAAACAAACACAAGCAAAACAAACCAGCAATGATGGTATTGTCCCAGGAATGATATTTCTATGCACTGGCAATGAAAAAATTGGCAAACTTTGAAGTCTCAGAAAATGACCAAGATATGCTGTCACATAATGCACCAGCAGATCTGGGTCTATTCAGTTTGTTAACAGTAATCAATATAACAAACAACACAGACCCTGATATGCCAGTGCAGTATGCAATAACAGATCTGGGTCTATATTGTTTGCAGTTGGACTCGACTTGTAAGCGAGTATAAATGGTAATAGGGTAGTGCATCAATCCTAGGCCAATGCCCTGACAGCTTCTTGCAGTCTAGATTGGATGAGGTGAGATGCCTTTTTCCACTCATCTTCACTGGAGCCTTACCACTCACTGACCTTATGCTCATTGCCTTTTGGCTCCTCACTGCTGTTTGGCTGCCATATGAAGGATGTGCAGAAGCAGGCAGCACCCTTTGATTTTAATCCAGTGAGTCAATCCAATTAAATTAATGAAAGGCACTTTACCGACATTAGTGGTGGTTCCCTTTATGAATTAATTAATCGGCAGTGATGAATCTTTAATTTTTAATTGATTATACAGAGGATTAACTTCCATGTCCGATATTGCGTTTGAAGCAAAAATATGAGTGAATTACACTAATTTAGCTGTCTCTGTTCATAAGATGTATGTTATGATCACTTTAGAAGTAGTCGTAAAACAAGGTGATATCTCCAATGTGGATAAAATGAGTTTACTAAATTATTTTTGCAAGGAAGTTAATGAGGAAGATTATGAGAAGGAAAATTCATGTGAAAGTTGAGTGGTAAAATGTAAGACTGCTACAGAGTGTGAGATAACTGTTTGCCCAAGAGATATAAGCTAGACTCAGTGGCAGCAAAAAATGTCAAATATGACACTACTAAGACACAGAGAAATTTTCAGCCACATTGGGTTGATAGTTATCCCTGGCTTGAAGTTATAGTTGCTGACATTCGACTAGGAGAGGCCCTTTCAAAACTAAATGCGACTGAAAATGAAATAAATGGGAACTCTCTTTAATACAGCGTATTGCCTAGCCCGTATATGGAAAACCATTTTCTGATATGGAAATGCTGTGTGCACTTCAGGAGAAGAACAGTGTTGAAGTTGGTGCTAATTATAAAAACAGATTCAGGGCAAGAGACTTCGTTCTATCAATTGATCAAGTCTTCAGAGAAGAAGTCCTGCAAAGTCTGAATTCCAGTAAATTCCTTTCCATTCTTGCAGATAGTAGTACTGACACTACCGTTTTGGAGCAAGAAATAGTGCATATAAGATATCTGGACAATGGAAAACTGAAAACCTCGGATGTAACAAAATATATAATATATATGTTTTTGAAAAATTAAATTCTGTCAAGAAATAAATGTTGTACATTATTTCGTTTCTTCTTTCTATGGCTTAATGCACATACAACTAATCAAATCTTGACAAGAGATTTAAATTTTGGGACAAGTGAAAAGGTAGGTGGGTCAAGTGAATTTTCTGAAACCACTTGTCCTGCACAAGTGGATGAAAAAAATATTTGCTCATCCCTGCCCTCCCTTATGTCTTCCTCTTACATGGAAGAGCTTTAAACCAATCCTAAGGTGGAAAGTCTACTGTAGGAGACCCACTCTTCACAAACTGAACTCTTCAGGCTTATTCCAGGCTTTTCGTGATTCTGAGAGTCAACAGAAAGCATAGACTGGTTATAAAACTCGTCAGTTCAGATACATAGCCGTGCTGAAGTTCAGAATGGACATGGCACAGTCCATATGACTTTCTATCAAAAAGGATGAGTTTGTAATCAGTCTTGATATGACAGATGCATACTTCCTTATCCCTTTCTATCTGGCTTTGTGCCAGTTTTTTCAGTTTGTATTGAAATGAACTATATATCAATTCCATGTAGTCCTATTCGGTCTCAACCTCAGCCCATTGGCATTTATGAAGACCCTATACTGCATTGTCACTTTTTTCTGGTCAACCTTATCAACAGCAACTGCAGTCTACCTAGACAACATACTTCAAAAACACATGATAGGTTCAATTTTATTACAGGACATGAACAACATTCTCTCGCATTTCTCCCAGCTGGGTTTTCTGGTTAATTAGGAGAAAACAGATCTCACCCCTTTGGAGCGCTTCATTGATCTGATTATGGAATTCTTGACCCACCTCAACCTCATTTGTCTCCTTCCTGTATACATTGCACAGATTATCAAGCTCTCAGAGTCAGTCCTCAGCAGCTTACCCAATGCAGTAGCAGACTTGATCCACCTTGACCACCTTTTCATACACCCAATGCAGATGGCTCTTCTGGGTTAGTGATGCCCTATGTCCGGTTGTCTAAATCACAAAGTTGTGATCTTGACCAAGATGAAGCAGTTCCTGCCTCAGCAGCGAGACCAACAATTGCTTACAGCAGGAATTCCTTTAGAGAGACTCCAACCAGAGATTATGATCTGTTTGGATGCCAGTACATACCATTGGGGAGCCTACCTGTTGCCTCTCTTCACCATGCCGAAGCTAGGGGCAGGAGGATAGGTCCTTGACACCAACCTTCTGGGAATGAAGGCTATAATGAATGCCTGCCATTTCTGGAGGGACCTACTATGGAGACTGGGCAGGGCAGGGGTTGGGTGGGGAGGAGGCAGGAGCTTGGGACCACATCACCTGACCTCTGCATCCTGGACTGGGACTTTCTCGGCTGGTGCTTCTAGCACTGGATTATGGTCCATTCCTGGCAGGTTCAGTATCCTAGCTGACTCGTCAAGAAGGGGCCAGACCCTACACACTGAGTGGTCTCTTCGTTAATCAGTCTTTCATCAGATTTGCATATTGTTGGGGCATCCAGTGATAGTTCTCTTTGAAATGAGGTGAAACCACAAACTGCCCACCTTCATCTGTCTAGTCCTGGGCCCAGCTTTGGCCATGGATGCTCTGTCTGTCAGTTGGGGCAAGTTTTGGGGGCTATGCCTTTCCTCCAACTGTTCTGATACCAAGAGTGATACAGAAAATAAGCGGCTAGACCTACAAAGTGGGTGTGATAGCCCCTTTCATGTGGGACAAGTCTTGGGTGATTGATCTACTTAATCTAGTGATAGACATCCACAGGAAGATTCAGCGATGACCAACATGCTCAAGCAAACTCGGTCACAGGTTTTTCATCCCTGCCAGGACATACTCCTCCTACACGCCTGGGTCTTGTCAGGAGAGCCTTGTGCAGAAAGGAATTTGGCCCTTCAATTGTGGATAGGATCTCACAAGTTGGAAGGCCCTCAACTTTGAAGGCATATGGGGGAAAGTTTCATGTCTTAAGGCACTGGTGCAAGGGCAGCAACATTGTTCCTATGGAGGCCTCGATCTCTCGACTTGCGAACTTTCTTTTCAGGCTCCTTTCACTATCAGGGGCTACTGCTCCATTATTTTTGATATGTTCAGGCATCGTAATAGAGGGGATATCGGCCACGACAAGGACCTGTTGGACTTGCTGGCAAATTTTGACATGAATTTGGCCTCGTTACTCATCCTGTTCCCCAAGTGGAACCTTTCATGGGTTATGACATGACTTCACTCAGACAAGTTGGCAGGTCTGCAATACATTGAATGCATCAGCTAGCATGCACAGTCAACCTTCTTGAGGTTTTATCTCCAGGATTTAGCATCACAGAGAAGGGAAGTAAACCTTGTGGGTCCAGAGGCTGTTGTCCAGATGAGAATCAGATACTGTTAACGACAGCACAACCTTTTCATGGGCATATTTATAGCTTTTGTTCAATTCACATGGGTGTCATTTGTTTTTCATTATGGGTGTATTGATGTCATGTGTCGCATGATCATTGGTTGTGCTGCCTTCATTTTAGGGGAGCTGTTAAGAGGGGAGGTAATTTGTGAGTTTCTTCCCTTTGTCTATATGTTATTCGTATTTCCAGGAGGGTTGGATTTGAGGTTAGCATATTTTATTTCCTAATGTTAATGTAATTGGGTAAGAGTTCTCACTGTAACATAATTTCTTAAAAAAATTACTTTCTTGAAATCACCATTGCAACACATTCTTATGTCATTAAGAGACTAGCTTATATTGTAAAGTGGACATGCCATTCATGGTTTGTTTCTCACCAGCATAAACAGGGTGGCAGTGATTGCGTAGTTGTCAACAGTGTCAAGTTTTGCATTAAAGTTTTTGAAAGCCACATATCTTCTACATCATTTGGTGCATTCAGGAGAAACTCTTTGATAATATCACTGTAGGTCTAAAGTCTATGCCATGATATGCTAGGGTTCCTGTTTTTCTTGTCTCACCTGCTTAACATCATGGTGAATAATGTAAAATTTTATATTAAAGTTTGTGAAAGTCATATATCTTTTACATCATTGCTGCATCCAACTGAAACTTTAGGATAATATTATGATGGGTCCAGGGTTTATATGCTGATTTGCTAGGAATTCCTGTTCGGATTGTTTTGCCTGTTTTAGCAGAAAGCTTGGTTCATTATTGTAAACAATGTTAAAGTTTTATGTTCAAGTTTTTGAAAGTCACATATCTTTTACATCATTTGCTGCATTCAGCTGAAACATCGGTATAATATTACCAAAAGGTAAATTCTCATGTGCTCGAAGTTCCTGTCTCGATTGTTTTTGCCACCTTAAACAGAAAGCATGCTTCATTTCTGTAAATAAATTGAAAGTCATATATTTTCATCATCAGTTGCTGTATTCAATTGAAATATGGGATAAAATAAATTACTATTGGTCTAAAGCAGTGGTTCCAAAACTTTTTTTGCTGCAACCCTAAATTGTCCACCAGCAGGGCCTCCTGACCCTCAGGCTTATGATATGTTTTTTTTTTTATGACCCTTCACGACCCTATTGAGGACCCCCTGTGACCCTGATTTGGGTTGCGACTTGAGGTTGGGAACCACTGGTCTAAAGTTTATATGTTGATACGCTAGGAGTTCCTGTATTGCTTGTCTCACCTACTTCTGTAGAATTACATCATGGTCACCAATGTTAAAGTTTTGTGTGAAAGTTTATGAAGGTCAGATACAGGGGTTATCCTGACAAGTATACGGATGCAGGTGAGACATTGGTTTTTGCAGAATATTTGCTTTACATATACCCCCCCCCCCTGCTTGCAGTGGTAACATTTTGATTTGGTCTTGTCCATTTGAGAAGCTTGTCAGTAAGATTATGTATAAACCACTTAACATAAGACAAATGACATATTCTTAGCATATTTGTATCTATATGTAGATGACCAGTTAAGTATTTCAGGCCATTATAGCAATTGTTCAATTTTTTTTTTGTACACATTTTTGAACTTTTTCGGCCTTGGTCTTAAAACATTTTAATTTTGCTTGTGCTGTTTCTGTTAAACCTGTCTTGGTCATGAATCATGATGGTTTGGTTTGGTTTTGTGGGGTTTAACACTATATTTCAGCACATGATAGGCTATACATGGCAGCCAGTATATTTGGTGGAGGAAGAACCCAGGAAAAACCACTGACCCTCGGGAAGCAACTGGCAAGCTTTCTCATGTACCCCATGTTGGTCAAGCCAAGACTCAAACTCACGTGGGCAGAGGTGAGATGTGTGAGTGATCTGTAAAAGCAAGCACCTTAGAACACTTGGCCACCTGTGACCCCCATTAATCATGGGACATAGCTGACATTGTAGCTTTAGTATGAAATCAGTTAAATGTGACACACTGTTACAGTAACTGTAATGTATGGGTGCATGCAGATCTGTGGTTTAAAATCTGTCTTCTTGGAAATTTATATTTTTTTTCTTATGTCCAGGTTTGTAGGAGGTGAGCTGAACACATGTTACAATGCAGTGGATCGACATGTGGAGGTTGGAAATGGGGGGCAAATTGCAATCATTTATGACAGTCCGGTGACCAAGGATGTGCGAAAAATAACTTACAGAGAACTATGGAAGGAGGTGAGAAAATACTTTATTATAGGTAGTACCAGTATTTTCTTATGAATTTCCTAGCAGTCATTGGTCAGATTATACCCATGGTTAATAGTAAATTCATATGATAGCCTCATATTATGCCATGAAAAAATGCTCAGAGTACGATGTGAATTACAGATTACATGAACATTGTTGAATTTTGAATTTTAACATAAATCCATTTGGTCTTTATTTACAATGCATGGAGAAAAAAGAGTTATTGATCTTGCACAGTAGATTATTTTTGGATGGGAACATGTCACCAGCAATCATGCTTAGTATAAGAAAACATTGTGACATTATGATAGATTACACAGTTCATAGTTAAGCAAGACATTTGTGTGCTGTAGTGTATGTACTATAGATCAACAGATTGCAGTGTGTGTATTTAAATTTGCAACATTTAAGACATTTATCCCATCCATCCCTATAGCATTATATGCACTTACTGAGCATGAAAAGACAAATTTATCTGTGTAACTGACATCTATGGACTAAGCCCCTGGGTCATCACTTAACAGTTGAGATTAGGTCATCACTTGGCAACAGTTGAGATTAGGTCATCACTTGGCAACAGTTGAGATTCCCAGGATATAACCATATAGATATACACTTACTTTGCATGAAAAGACAAATTTAGATATATAACTAAACTTAGCCCCATGATCAATTCTTACTCCCTGGGACTGGACCCTAGGGTCACAGAATTTTGGGGTGGTTGGGACAAAGCAGGTGAGTGCCTGGATATTTGTTTTACAAACATTCTAGTTATTTATTAAAATAGATATATTTTTTGAAATCATTCTTTCTTAACTCAAGGCTAAAACATGGATGATTTATATAAATGATCTATGTTGATCCAGCAAATAGGGAATTTAATGTCAGGAAAAAAGACTTCGATAAATATGTTTTAACTTATAGCAATTTAGTTACACTTTATACCTGTATTTACATTGTATAAGTTTTATTAAATTGTTAATAAACAATGATTTAAAGCAACATATGCAAATAATTTGTCACCAGATTTTCTTGTTTAACTGAATCAATTGAAAGTTACCTTACATAAAAACAATTTTTTAAAAAATTTGCATCTAAGGTTGGGTGTGCAATGTATGTGTGAGTGTTTCTATTTTTATACTTGTCTTGCATAGAAGATTTTTTAACAATTTTATTTTTCTTATATTTCTATATTACATAGATTCAGGAAACTTTGATTTGGTGGAGCTTGTATAGCATATGTGGCCCATTTAAAATATATTTTTTTACAGGGCCCTTTGTGGCCAAGTGGTCTAAGGCACTTGCCTTTACAGATCACTCACACATCTCACCTTTTTTTCGTGTGAGTTCAATTCTCGACTCGACCAATGTGGGTATGTGAGAAAGCATGCCAGTTAAGTTTCAAGTGGGTTGTGGTTCTTCCCTGGGTCTTTCTGGGATCTTCCCCAACCAAATATTCTGGCCACCATGTATAACCTATCATGTGCTGAAAAACGGCGTTAAACCCCACAAAACCAAACCAAAATTTTTGCCTTTGTATTTTGAAGATTTAGATACCTTATGTACTCGCTTATAAATCAAGTCCAGCTGCAGACAACATAGACAGTTATCTGCAATCATATGATGTGCTGGCAGATCAGGGTCTGTGTTGTTTGTTCTACTGATTACTTCTAACAAACTGCATAGAACCAGATCTGCTGACGTATTGTGCAATGGCAGATCTGGGTCTGTGCAGTTTGCAGGTGGACTCGACTTATAAGCGAGTACTATGGTAGATAAATGTTATTTGCTGTCATTGAAGATCTTCTGCTTTTAAAGACTATCAGTAGATTAAATAATGCTGGTATGCTTAAACTTCAATCAATTATCTTGTAGGTCAGCCTGTTTGCAGGAGTGCTACAGAAGCTTGGGGTGAGAAAAGGAGATCGTGTCCTGATTTATATGCCAATGATCCCACAAGCTATTGTAGCAATGCTGGCCACAGCTAGACTAGGTGCTATTCATTCTCTTGTATTTGGGGGATTTGCTGCCAGGGAACTTGCAGTTAGAATTGAACATGCTAAGGTAAAGTTCTTTGATTTGATTCTGTTTGTGCCTGAGGTGAATGATACAGAGGGTGAGTGAGAAAGGGGACACAATATAAAAGGATATATATATCTTCTTTTCAACAAAAAGGTTGGTCAAATAGAGCACCAGTGATGTTGAAGCTTAAAGTTTGAATATCAACATCTTCATTCAGGGCTCAAAAAATGTTCATTTAGCCACTTGCCCTGCAGGGCAAGTAACTTGAAACTTTTACTCATCCTGCATTAGTTTTACTCCGTCAATTATGTTATTTGAGCTGAGACAAATTCAGAATGAAGAATGCCATAGATTAGAGACACCATTTTTTTTCTCTTTCTTTTTGGATAATTGGCTTTAAATTGCACTTGTCCAGTTGGCCAAACATTTTGAAAAAGTCTCTTGCCCTTCCTCACTTGTCACTCATAAATAGAAGCAGATGAGTGAAATTTTTGACCTGTTTGATGCAAATGCAGTATAGTACATACATGTGATTCTACCGGTGGTAGGCTATAAATACAGTTTTAAAGGCCGTCTACCGCACATACCATTTAGTAGTTTAAATCTGCCGCTTTTGAAAATTGAAAGAATTTTTTAAAAAAATTATCAAAAAACAAAAAAAAAACAAAAAAGACCAAACATGGTATGTTTACATGTTCTATCAACATATTAGAGAAACCAGCCAGAACCAGTCTACTGGGGACCTGAAATGCTCCACCACTACAATGACTGGTACAATGATGTGTGGCAGAGCAATAAGATTAGAATTGTTCAAGAGCAGCTGACATGTGTACACAGCAAGCTGCTAATTGATATCCTTATTGTTGGAATTTGAGGAGTTTAAGGCCAAATGCGAGATGTTTTTTTGAAGTGTCATAAGCAATAAAGGGATAAAAGGTGGTCCATGATGTCTTCTGAGCCTTTGAATCAAAGTTTGATGAAAATCGGCTGATCCATGGCTGAGGGGAGATAAAACGAAGAGACTGACCATAACAAATTATTTTGGCAGACACACTAGAGTAAGTACTTGGATTTTATATTTGTTTAATGGTTGTTGTATTGTTCAAGACATTTAAAAAGGACAGCTCTTACATATTTTGTTCAATTCGAAACGTGTGCTTTCTCCCAATGCTAAAAACAACTGGTTCAACAATGCCTGGATATCAGAGTTTAAGTGTGTACAGGTGAGTAGCAAAGGTCATGAGTTTGCATTGCGTGTTTCAAAGGTATGCATCTTTTGTATTTCATAAACTATTTGAAGTTTTCATGCACATACATTAAGTTCAAGCCCTAGATAAAATATATCAGTTAAAAATATTGTTACGACTCTATGGTCTAGAAAAATGTAACAGAAAGAAAGTGAAACCAACAAATCAAGTAAAAATCAACAAGCAATTTATTTCTAGATAATTAAGATGAAAAATCAAAAAGACACAGTAATGTGTATTAAAATCCAAATAATCCAATAAGAATTAGTGTTCTAATCACAAGTCTTAAATATAGAATGTTCCAAATTCACGGCTGTATCCTTGAATGTTATGATGTGCCAATGGTCTTCAAAGTCCTGATGTACTAGTAGTCTTTAATGTGCTGATGTCAAAATGAAGTACTCCAAAATATCTCTGAATAAGTTCACATAAGTTCCAAAATCATCAATTAAAAATCCAAAATCCAAAAGTCTATGAGCACTGTTACAATCCAATGAATATTTAAATAATTCCTCTCTTAGAATTTGGAATGACTTTCCACAACTGTAATAGCTCTTTACAAGACTGATAGTAATGTCGAAACTGAAAAACTGTCCACTAAACATGGTATATATAAAGATTGGTCACATGACAGATTATTCTAGAATATGTGTCATCTTAATGGAATTTTACTTGTATGGACATGACTTTTTACACACAACTCTAAGAATTTTCCAGTTTTATCTGTTATCAAAATCAACCTTGACCTCAAATTGAGAAAATATTGTTTATCAAAACTATCCTTTAGCTCAAATCTGAAGTAAACAACCTAATTCAAGGACACTAGTTAAACATGTTTTTAAGCAAATATTAAAGTCAAGAAACATGTATAATTTCCTAAAATATCTATAATATTATATAAACATCATACATAACAATATATTACAAGATAATTAAATTTAAAGTTTAGATAAATTATTCATAAAAGCATAAATACATCCTGTATGTTTTTTCATTTTTATTTGAAGTCTAAATCAGTCTTCATTTTTTTATATTTACAGTGGCAAAACTTGTCAACAGATTTTTGTATCTGAGCCATGAAGAGAAAGAAACCTTTGAGGATAAGTCTTAGGAATACATCTTAAGTCCAAGTCAGGAACTTCCTCCTCTGGGTGAACATAGCTTGGAAGAGTATTGGAGAGTAGTCAGCAACCTTATTAACCCAGCAACAGGGAAATTGAAGTTAGAACTTCTTTGTAGGCTGAGTGTGGTTGTCCTATCATAACAACATTCAAATGCTGATACAGACAGGACATTCTCCATTCTTCGCAAAATACAAAGTGATTCATGGGGATATCTGGACCAGAGAAATGTTGAGAGCCTGTTATGTGTGAAGCTTAATAATCACAATGAATGCCATCAGTGGTCACTAGACAGTGGTGTTGTGAAGGAAACTAAAAATGCTATTGGATTTTATAAAAGAAAAATCTTTGCAGTGAACTGTCAGATAAATAACTTTTCCTTTTTCATTATTTGACCATATACTGACTATTATTAAATCATTATTATTGTAACATTTTCCATCAGAATCAGAATCTGATTCATGTTCAAATTTGCTGTTTTATTATAGTATGAAGAGAATACATATTATGGCACAAAAAAGCACTTGTTTTGTTTTCCATCCCCTTGAAACGTAAATTTATGTCGATAAAAATCTACTGGTTTAGAGGCCAATCTACTGATCAAAATTTGTAAATCTACTGGTTTTAAATCCTGGTTCTGTCACATGTATGATAGTAGAAACTCTTGTATACAAATTCATTAAGAACACAGAATGTTTGGAGAAATGCAGTGCCCAAAGAAAACATTTTCAGACACAGGCCCAGGGCAAGTGGCTTTAAAAAAGTCACTTCCCCTGACTTAAAATCCACTTGTCTGACAAGACCATATTTGTTACTATTATTTTCACACACCCACCCCCTCCTGAAAAATTAAATTGTTGGTCCCTTATACTTGTGATATTGTTCATGAGACTGAACCCTCGTTCACATTCTGCTTTAGCGGGGCTGACAACTAGTGTGATTTCCAACAATTTCACAATTTCTGCATGCTCAGGTGTGGAATTGTGAATAATTGTGGCATACATCTCTGCAAGCTCTGAGTGTATGCCTTCAACTTTTCCTTTAGGTCAGCATAAAGTCTGTGTATTTCATCATGATCTGTAGGAATGTGTCTTCGGGGGCTTGGAGTAGTTTCTTTTTCTGAATGCTGCAGAAATCTCCATGTTTCTTGATCAAAGTTGAAAACAAATTAAGTCAGAGCGGTGTTGGTCCTTTTTTATATCAATCAATAAAAACAGTAGCTTCAAGTTGTGTAATTTGTGTGATAGTACTATGGATGTGGCACAATTACAGAAACACTCTGTATCAACAGAATCAGCAGCTACCAACTCTTTAAACTAAATGGATTAAAATATAATACAATGGATTAAAATATAATACAATTATCTCAGATCCTTTAGGGTGAAAAACATTGTATTGGGGGCTTTTATAAGTTGCTAATCCCCTAGCCTAGCTTAGTTTTAAAAAAAATCACATAGGTACCCCTTGAAATTTTTGAACTAGTGATGCATTACCAAATCAGCGTGAGTACTGGACACTGCATTATTATTCATTGCAGGACAAGTGAGCACTGGTTATAGGGAACCAATGGAATATGGAGAACAAATAAATAAGTCCTGTTCCCATTCGTAGGTCACATGCTTTATTTTATACACAAAGTTTATGGCTTTTGATACAATTAAACCGACGATCTTCATAAGGTGGAGGGACCTAGAAATGGAGCCCTAGCAGGGGGCTGAATATGAATAATTTACCAGTGTCTTTCAAGAACTTAAAAATGAAAATGCAGCATTTCATTGGTGGGCTCAAGGTTACTTTCAGGCAAATAAGATAACACTTTTTTGTGACAGGCCCAATGGGCAACTCACTTAGAAAATGGGAATTGCCCGATGTAGATTTAGATATGCCCCGGGCTATCCAATTTTTTAGACGAGAGTTTAGATTAACAAGTTTTGGTAGTTCCAGTTTCTGTATGAAGTCGGAATTGTCTGTATGAAGTGGGAATTGTTTACAAATGACCAGTGTCAAAATGATATTTAAGTTCTTTTTTCATTGTATACAAAATGCTTACTAGAACCTGGTCATTTGACCTTCCTATGATAATTGCACATGTTAATGTAGAGTTTGGTCTCTGTATTTGTCTGGTTCCTGATCCTTGCATAGCTACCAGTATATTTAGTGGGGGTATTTTTTGAACAACATGGGACCAGCCAACTGCACTCTTAGTGCTCCATTTCGCATCAACAAAGTGGTACATGTGTCCTGAACTCTAGAAAAAGTGTTGTTCTACAGTATACACAGAATAGCCTGTTTTACGTTTGATTGAGAAGCCATATCCGTCATAATTCAATAAAATGCGAAAACTTTCCAAATTTGCACCAATATTATTGGAAGATGCAAATTTTGATAAGTGGTAGCTTAAAACTCATTACTCCATGTCAGTTACTGACAGCCAGTGTATGGACCCAAACTGGTACATTATAACGTGAGAGAGCTGTATTATTTGTACCTCCCTTCTCTGGGGGCCCCCTTAGAGGAACTCTAAAATTAGCCCCCCTTTCCCCTAGAGGAACTTAAAAGGTCAGATTTCATAAAATTTAAATTACGATGACAGTTATTATATAATTTTTTTTATAAAACTTTACATATATTTATTCATAACAGGAAGACACCACTTAAATTTTCCCTGAATATTTTGTTCAGAAAATAATATCTTTATAGTCACAATTGTGTATTGATGCACACAGCAAGTACAGTGTTGGTCAGAAGTGGTCTAGGTAGGCTACGTTGCATTATGTCCTTGCTTTGCCAAAAACACTTGCTTGATGTCGGGAAATTTGTTGTACTATTTAAAATTATTAAAAAAATTCAAAATATGGAGCACAGAAAATTGGAGGGTCTGGTTATTTAGGTTAATTAACGTATGTAAAGAATCTGAAGTTATGATAACCACAGGTCATGCTCAAGGGTAGGTGGTAGTGGTGAATGAGTGCAGCTTAGGGTTAAAAATAGTACTGTTGTAGAAATTAGCAGTGGTCTGCTAGCCCAAGGCTAGTAAATTTCCTGTTGGACTAGTAGTTTTCATACTGTCAAAAGTCCGATGGCTAGTAAAGTTTTAGTTGTTGCCAGTCAACATTTATGGGAAGGACTAGCAAAGCTTCAGCAGGACTTGTAAATTTCTCAATCTACTAGTCCTTCTGTCGACAAAGAAATTTATGTTAAATTCTAGGCCTGTGTTAAAAGCATTGGGATTTTTTACGGTGAACCATCAAAGTTGCTGTGGTTTCTATTACCTCCCTATAAGTTAAAATGGGCTGGATTTTGAATTTAACGCGATACATGGTCAGTCTCAACACTTTTTTAGGCCACCTGGTTGTAAGACCAAGTGAGCTTATGGTATGGCCCTCTGTTTGTCATCCGTTTGTCAACATTTTCTTGTTATCACTCTGAATGCCATGTTTTTCATCCAATTCTAGTCAAAATTGGAATACAGGTTTATATCATCAATGCCTCAGAAAAGTTTGAATATGAGTGAGATCTATGCATATTAATGAGGTGATCTTGCATCAGATTGGCTGAACTTGTTACCACTCTGGACTCCGTATTTCTGATCCAGTTTTGATAAAACTTGGAATATATGCTTATACAGTCATCAAGATCTTGGATGGGTTTGATAATGAGGGAGATGCATGAATATTAATGAGATGAAAAAATGGGCCCATGCCATCAGGATCTAGGTTGTGAATGATTGTGTGTGAAATTCGTGCATATTAATGATGTGAACTTGCTTCTGATTGGCCAAGCTTGTCAACACTCCATCAACTATATTTCTAATCAGATTTTGGTCAAACTTGTTAAATAGTCTTATATTATCAAGATGTTGGATGAGTTTGATTATGAGCAAGATCTACACACAATAATGAAAAAATCTTGTATTGGATTGGCTAAGCTTGTTACCACTCTGGAGACTGAATTTTAATCAGATTTTACTGCACCTTGGTAAATAAGCTAATATTATTATTGCCATAGACATGTTCTTAATAAGGAGAGACCCTACATCTGATAGGATGAGCTTGTTACCTCACTTATCTAGAGACTATATTTGTCACCCAGGTTCTATAAAACTTGGTAAATGGGTTTATATTGTTAAGATCTTGGATGACTTCAGTTATGAACAAGAGATTATACATATTAATTATGCCTTTATCTTTAGAAAGAATTTTTATCAGGATATAGTAAAATAGATTCAACCAACATGATATAAAGTTTGGAGATAGTTTACACAGGTTGTGTTCTTACAGTGGTACATTAGCCTGCTTAGTGAAATGGTCAACTGTTAAGTTAATATGTAAGCCAGGTGAGCAGTATGAGGCCCACTTGTGCCTCTTGTTTCATTTTGTTCTGTAATTTTATATTCCTAGCCCAAAGTGATTGTAAGCGCTAATTGTGGAGTTGAGCCAGGAAGGGTTGTCTCTTACAAGCCAATGTTAGATGGGGCACTGAGCCAGATCAACTTCAAGCCAAAAGCCTGTGTCATCTACAACAGACCAGGGGTAAGAAACCACAGTTGTTTACCTTGAGACATAAAATTGCTTTTCAAAAGTTTGATTTTTGCTAGTCATGACCATTTGATATGATGAGATGTCTGTTTGCAAAGCCCCAGAGCTAGACATTGGTCATACAGTATATCCATTAATTATTAGCAGTGTAGTCATTATGTCAGGCATCCATCTTAAAACAACTGTTACACTAAATACAAACAAGTGATAAAAATAAAGACCTATCAGATTTTCTGCACAATGATTCCAACGCCTGACATCACCACTTGACTGTGCTGCAATGACGCAACTTGACAGGTACTAGTCAGCTCAGGCATGAATAAACCAATTTGATTTTGAAATCCCCATGCTATATCAGCTCAACTTAGTCATGGTTAAGGATAAGAATTAATTACTACATGTCCAACTATCATACATGTGATTCTACCGGCGGTAGGTTAAAAATACCATTTTAAAGGCTGTCTACCGCACATACCGTTCAGTAGTTCAAATCTACCGCTTTTGAAAATTAAAAGAATTTTTAAAAAATATATAAAAAAAATTATAAAAAAAAAACCAAACATGGTATTTTTATGCGTTCCATCAACACATTAGAGAAACCAGCCAGAACCAGTCCACTGGGGACCGGAAATGTTCCACAAGTACAATGACCGGTGCAATGATGCGTGACAGTGCAATTGGATTAAAATTGTTAAGGAACAGCTGACATGTGTACACAGCAAGCTGCTAATTGATTACCATATTGTTGGAATAGGAGAAGTTTAAGATCAAATGTGGGATGGGTTTTTTTTAGGTGTTTTATAATTAATAAAGGGATAAAAGGTGGTCCACGATGTCTTCTGAGCCTTTAATGAAAATCGGTTGACTCTTAGCGGAGGGGAGATAAAATGAAGAGACCGACAATAAAAAATGATTTCGGCAGAGACACTTGAGTAAGTATTTTGATTTTTGTCTAGTTTAATTGTTATTGTATTGTTCAAGATGTTTTAAGAGGACAACTCTTACATTTTTTGTTCAATTCATGTCAAAATGTCAAAACGTGTACTTTCTCCTAATGCTAAGAAACCACCAGCTAAGAAATATTACAAGTTCAACAATGCTTGGATATCGGAGTTTAAGTGTGTACAGGCGAGTAGCATAGGTCCTGAGTTTGCATTGTGTTTCAAAGGTATGCATCTTTTGTATTTTATAAACTATTTGAAGTTTTCATGCACATAAATTAAGTTAAAGCCCTAGATAAAATATATCAGTAAAAAATATATTACAAGATAATTAATTCTAAAGTTTGGAAAAATTATTCATAAAAGCATAAATACATCATGTATTTTTAAATTTTTTTTTATTTCAAGTCTAAATCAATCTTTATTTTTTTGTTTTATTTACAGTGGTGAAACTTGCCAACACATTTTTGGATCTGAGCCATGAAGAGGAAGAAGCGGCCTTTGAGAATGAGGCTCAGGAATACATCCCAAGTCCAAGTCAGGAACTTCTTTTGGTGAACATAGCTTGGAGGAGTATTGGAGAGTAGTCAGCAACCTTACAAAATCAGCAGCAGGAAAACTGAAGTTAGAACTTCTTTGCAGACTGAATGTGCTTGTCCTGTCATTACAACATTCTAATGCTGATACAGAGAGGACATGTAAATTCTTCGCAAAATACAAAGTGATTCACGGGGAAATCTGTACCAGAGAACTATTGAGAGTCCGTTAGGTGTGAAGTTTAATAATCACATTGAATGTCATTAGTGGTCACTTGACAGTGATCTTGTGAATGAAACTAAAAATGCTATTGGATTTGTATAAAAGAAAATTCTTTTGCAGTGAACTATCAGATAAACAACTTTTCATTTTTCATTATTTTAATGTATACTGACTCGTATTAATTATTATTGTAACATATTCCATCAAAATCTAAATCTGATTCATGTTCAAACTTGATGTTTTATTATAGTGTGAAGAAAATACATATTATGGCAAAAAAAACCCCACTTGTTTTGTTTTCCATCCCCCTGAAGCGTAAAATTTATGCCGATAAAAAAATCTACTGGTTTAGAGGCCAATCTACTGATCAAAATTTGAAAATCTACTGGTGTGAAATCCTGGTTCTGTCACATGTATGAACTATTGATCATTTATCTGTAATCTTGGATCAATTTGATGTTATTCTAGCTTTGGGGAATCTTTCAGTAAAGTACTCTTCTAGTAATATTGTGTATTGCATCTTGTCTAAAAGAAAATGTACTCTTCTAGTAATATTGTGTATTGCATCTTGTCTAAAAGAAAAAGTACTCTTCTAATAATATTGTGTGTTGGATCTTGTCTAAAAGAAAATGTACTCTTCTAGTAATATTGTGTATTGCATCTTGTCTAAAAGAAAAAGTACTCTTCTAGTAATATTGTGTATTGCATCTTGTCTAAAAGAAAATGTGGGCAGGATGTACCTACCATATGCACTCACTTACAAATCGAGTCCAAATGCAAACTGCACAGACCCACATCTGCCGTTGCATAATGTGCCATTAGATCTGGATATGCAGTTTGCTTGGAGTGATCAGTAGAACAAACAACATAGATCCTGCTCTACTGACACATTATGTGACGGCAGATCAGGGTCTATGTTGTTTGCTTTTGAACTCGACTTATAAGCAAGAATAGAAGGTAATGAAAATAAAAATACAAGTAAGAAAATGGACATTTCTTTTTCCAAGAAATGGCTTCATGAGCTCTGTTGAATCTAGTATGATAATAAATCCTCTTGTGTTTATCAGCTTTGTCAAAAGCATGGACAAAAGAATAATTTTGTATCCAGGATTGGTGAATTTTCGAAAATCTGCCTTAGTAGAGTATGCCTTAAGTAATGACCACATGCAGACTGTTAAGAGTAATCACTCTGCTGATGGGAAAAAGCTGGAGACCTTTGAGAAAGTTCTGGAAAAGCAAATGAGGCCATAACTACATTCTTCAGGAATGTTGTCTACATAGGAAAAGAAAATTTGCCTATTGAAAACTTTCAATTACCAAATGATCTGAGTCAGTGGAAATGTGATCACGAAAACAATGCAGCAGCTGAATTTATCTCCATGTATTATAACTAAATTGGGGAAAATACTCACACAGAACTGAAGGACAGTCTAGCTGTCAGGATAATGTTGGAAAAGTCTACAGATTTATCCAACAGATTTAACCCTTTGACAGCAGGATACGACTCCAGTCGTACTTTACCTTTGCCAGCGGGATACGACTCCGGTCGTATGTTCACTAGATTCCGTTACCAACATTTGCAGACACGTGTTTAACTGTATAAAACGTCATCAGTTTACGTGTACTCTTTTGAAAAGAAGGAAATAAAGGTAGAAGGTACACATAGCATTGCCAGATTGTGTTTAAAAGACCCCCAAACTGGTAAAAATTTGATTTCAAAATCGAGTTTTAACGTGCAGAGATAAAATATGGCGGTCATATTCTGAAGAGGGAATTGAAGAGAGTTATGTGCTTGGTGAATTAGTTGGAAATAAAGACCATTTCACGTGGAAAATTGACATTCTAGCCAGTGGGGATCACTATCTTTACTTCTTCAAAATGAACGGCGCTGATGATTACTGGTTATTTGAAAATTTGATTTCAAACACGACTTTCAATGTGTGGAGATCAACATGGCGGACAGCGCTGAAACAGCAATTTACGGCAGTGATGTGGATGTGCCGGTTTTGATGAAAATATAGACAATTTTGTGGGGAAACTTTATGTTTTAAGCAGTGCAGATCGTGAGCTTCATTTCGACGAAATGAACAGAGATGATGAGAACTGGTTAGTAGAAAATTTGATTTCAAAACTGAATTTTAACGTGTGTAATTCAAAATGGCGGACAGTACTGAAGCGGTCGTGATGCTGATACCGATTTTGATGAAAATTTAGACAGTTTTGTGGGGGGAAATTTTATATTTTAGGCAGTGGGGATCGTTATCTTGGTTGCATCAAATGAACTGAGCTGATGATAAATAGTTAATTGGTATTTTTGACTCGGATATTGACGATGATGAAGACGTGGATGCTTTTCAAGCTAACTGGACATTTTGAGAACTTCACTTCTCATAAAGTTCGCACATATACCGATGTTGAGTGTGTGCATAATAATATGAAAATTTCCTGCATCCCTGGAAATGGACCAAAATACACCCAATATAACTCTTATATTATTACATTAAAATTTATTGTGGAATAAAAACACTGAACCAAAATGAAAAGCTTTGTCAACTTACAAGTAAGGATTATTCTGTTTTTTGTTCTCCAATTCTCATGCGAGTAAATTTAATAAAATTGTAATAACTTTGGATATTCTTGATGGATTTTTACTATTTTCTCACCTTCTTAAATGGTATAAAATTCCCCCCATTTCATACAATTACATAGAGGAGGTAAATTTGAATATTGCAGATAGGAAAATTGCATTGAAAGTAAGTTATTACAAAAAAATGTAAAGCATTTAATTTTCCTTACATAACTTTACTTTCAACTTAAGTTTTACATCTGAAAATTTTCAGTCAAAAAATATATGACCTTAAAGAAAATTTTATGCTTTTTAAAATGGTATACAACATTGAAAAATAATTTCAAAAAATTGTCCTGTAAAGCCAGATTTACCAACATCTCTGCATTCTCTCCTGCTGCTACACCACTGACTGAAAAATTTCCAGTTCTATACAACTACCTGTCTGAATGGGCTTCAGTATGAAAAGGGTTAATACAGTGTTTCATACTTGAAGGAAGTTGAACTTAATATACCTCTCCCTCGATAACTCGCGCACAATGGGGTCCAAAAACATAGACCGCACTATAAGTGAGAACGTGAGTTACCAAGTTACCTCAAAAAAATTAAGAAGGGGATGCCATCCCCGCTGGACATTGAGAAAACCGCAGTGGGGGGGGGGTAGACGGGATTGTTTCATGGCTGAATACTTGCTTAATATTTACATTGGGAATAATTGTCAATAAAGAGCTTTTTTCTAATGTGGTTGTTTTCTTTTCTGCATAAATTACCTTTATTTTCAAGATACCGAACCTCTGAAAGATCGTTAACAACATTAGTCCATGCGGTTTCAACAACACGTGTACGTGAATACATTGTGTATTACGTCACTGCTTTTTGTTGTTGTCGATTCACAACTAAACAAGATTCCTTTTTTAAAAAACTAGGAACATTTATTTCGTGAAACAGTTTGTCAACATCGAAACTCAATTTATTTATTGTTCTATTAATAAAATATGGATGCCGTGATTTCATATTAAGTAACAGTGAAACTTTGTCTCATCCTTGAGGAAATCCCTGAGTAACAAGTTAGAAATTTTAAGATCACTACAAACTCTGGAACTCGTGAACCGTATCTGTAAAACGAAGCTTTTTATTCTCCAAGTACTCATTTGGCTTGGTTGCCTTACTATCTTTGGTCACATTTGTGAATGAGTAGGTTAATTTCAGGTAGTTTAATTATATTACTTACATAATAATATTTATAACAGTGTTCGATTGATCAATTGAAATGAGTTGACCTGACACACGGCCATGACCGCTAGCTCTTACGCAGGCAGGATTTGCACGCCTTTTAACTTTTCTGTTATTCCACCCCCTTTCTTTGATTTGATACAAAAGACGTAATTAACTTGATAATACAAAGCAGGTGTGCTATCAATTGAGTGTAACAATACAACAAATACTTCCGCAAGTCAGAGATAAAAACGGTCGGCACTTAATTAGGTTCTCGCAGAAACGCTCGTGTCAATAGCTGGGTCGGTTGAATTATATTTTTCATGTTTGAATACAAGAGGGCATATTGCATTTATGATGATTACACTCAAACCTAATTAAAGATAAAACTAAAACACAAATTTCACTTGACAAAACTTATTTAATTGGTATTTATTTTTAAAGTGTTGCCACCAGTAGGTACTCGTGGCGTTTTCATTGATCAAAATTTCGTCGAATATTTATATTTATAGTGTAATGAGAATGTTGTTTAGAAAGGAAATTGAACAAAATATATGACTTATTAAAAGTTTAAAATTTCATGATGTTGATTCAAATTTCCGGGCACTAACCACTGTTTTTGACGATAAAACGAGCGATATATCAAGGTTTCATTTACTAATTTTGATTGCGATTTTTGTCACCTTCAACAAATAGTGGTCATTTTTTAATTTTTTTTGGTATTTTCTAGTTTTAAAAAATGGGATCCATGCCTGACCCCAGGTTATAAGCGGGTTTGCAAGTTATCCGGGCTCGAGTTATCAAGGGAGCGGTGTATTTGTTTCGTAAAATGTATAAATCTGACATCTGCTGATGCATCAAGCATAACCTTGCGCTTATGTATACATGTACTTGGATTGAAACAGAATTTCTGTGCAGAAAGTGTATGGTATGAGTTTTAAATGGGCTTCTGTTGTGATAGGGAAGCATGAAGGTGTTGAAAACTATCTCAAGATCAAATTACCAAATATGATCGAGATGCCAACCACCTGGTCTTTGTGTGTGTGTGGATGCAGCAAAAACCATTCCAGCAATGAAAGCATGTACTTCAATAAATCAGCAACCTGCTCATCAACACTGAGATTCTTGCAGGAAATTATAGATGCTTCTGAGTTGACAATTTTAGAAGTTCACCACATATGATGACTCTCCATGAGTGCTGCAATTAATAACATACGGTACTCTTTGATCTAAATGATATGTTTACTAGAGGCAATGTCTCATACAGACATTATGGCAAGTTCCCAGTATGGTGCACTGATGCTGTACAAGTTTCTTTTTCTTGCCTCTTTCTTGGGTGGGATTTTGTATACAACTGCCCAAAGGCAGGGTGTATTAAGTTATGATTTTCATCTGTTACAAATTTCATTTCTGCACAATAACTTGAGTCATCTGACATCTACAGTTAACAGACTTTGTGGATGGCTTGCACTTGGGGTAAGAAAGAACTTTATACATTTCAAAGTCAAAAGTTCAAAAGCCAAGGTCACTGACAGAAGAAAAATGGTTTCTGCACAATAACTTGAGTTGTCCACAATCTTCTACAGTTACCAAACTTTGTTGATGGCTTGCACTTAGGGTAAGAAAGAATCCTGTTGATATTGGCTCAAAAGGTTAAAGGTCAAGGTTACTCAGACTGAAAGAAAGTTTCTGAACAATAACTTGAGTTCTCCATCATCTACAATTACCAAATTTTGTGGACAGCTTGCACTTGGGGTAGGGAAGAACCCTATTGATTTTGGAGTTGAAAGGTCAAAGGTCAAGGTTAGGGTCACTGGAAGAATAAAAATGGTTTCTGTACAATAACATTAGCTCTGTAGCTCATACCTGAACCAGACTTTCGAGATGACATGCACTTGTTGTAGGGAAGAAACCTATTGATTTGGGGGTCAAATGTCAAGGTCACTTTAACTGAAAATGTTAGTTCTACATCACATATATGGACCAAGCATTGTGGATGTCTTGCACTTAGGATAAGGAAAAAGCCTATCAATTTTGGGGTCAAATGTCAAGGTCACTGTGACAATAAAGAAAAATGGTTTCTGCACATAAAATTTCAGTTATCTAAATAGTGGACTGTTACAGGGCAGGCATGTAATGTGCTGTTCATGGTACTCTTGTTGACTAGTGGAGCTTGTAGTAAAACACTACAAACCATGGATAATAATTATATGCAAATGCAAGACATGCTATTGACCCCACTTGACTGATTTTCTCAAGGCAGCATTTGACAGTGACCAGTACAATGGTGTGGAGTTGACAAAATATTTGCAGTGTGCCAGTATTCTCCGTGAAAATATTGAGGAAAGATTTCCTTATTGCAGGCTTCTTCAAGCATTCATGGTCTATGAACCAGAGATATTTCCAGACAACATTTCTGACACTGGGAGGTATGGCAATGATGAACTTGACATGTTACTCATTGACTACAGCTAAAAGAAAGAGGACATTCTCTATTCTCTTGTTGATAGTGACAAAGTTTGAAAAGAGTAGTTTATTGCTAAACACATAGTATTTAACACTTCAAATGACCCACAATGAAGAAATTACTATAGCATATCCACAATGAAGAAATTACTATAGCATATCCACAATGAAGAAATTACTACAGCATATCCACAATGAAGAAATTACTACAGTATATCTGCAATGAAGAAATTACTACAGTATATCTGCAATGAAGAAATTACTACAGCATATCCACAATGAAGAAATTACTACAGCATATCCACAAAACTGTTCTGCACATACAATTCCCAAATGTGACAAGGCTGATGCAAATTAGATGCATATTGCTGATTTCAAGTGTATTATGTGAAAGAATTTTTTGGCATCAGAACATGATTAAAAGAAGACTGAGGTGTTCACTGAATATTGACACATTTGACCATTTAAATGATGATCTCACTTAAGGGAATTTTGGACTAAAGCTGGTGATCCAGAGATAGAAGAGGAGATGGCAGAAACAATAGTACAATAGCACATCAGGCTTGAATGCTTTTTCAAAAGCGAATGAATATTAATTGGCCATAATGTAAAAAATATTTTATGATTAGGACTGTGAATAGGGATGAAACAAATCTTGTATAGCCTGCACGAATTTGTGTTTATATAAAATAGAAAATAAGAAATGTGCATAAATTTAAATTTATTCAGGTCCAGTGGTCCCTTTCTTGAATGGATCCCCAGACGAGTGACCATTCACTAATTATGTCCAGAATCCCTTTGAGATATATGTAAAAACATATTGATGATTATTCATAATTATTTTAAATGACATTAATAAAAGATTTTATGACTTTAATTATATAAAATGCTTGTAATTTTTGAATGAAAATATTAAATAACATTTCATAATTAGTTATGTTTTTCTTGCTTTATATGTAATTATTACTCACATCTATGTTATCCCCCTCTAGAAAGCCCATCCCTGCTTATAAGGCCACTTCACTGCTGTAGAAGGGGTGGCCTTATAAAAGGGGCTAATGTATTGACAGACAACAATTCTATTTAAATTGACAATGCCATGGATAGAGAATATGGTTTTCTCTAGCATTTAATTGGATATATGAGTAGGCATAATTCCAAGCAAAGTGAGTGGGATAATCATAAATTAAAGGACTTTGTGACAAAAATGAGCATGTAACTTTTTTAATATACATGCAGTGCTTGTTCCTTTCTGTTTCATTGTTGAAACAAAAGAATCTATGAATTATAAATTCTTTTGAGATTTTAATACATGAAAATGTTTGAAAGTTAGATGTCTTGTTCTCTTTGTTTCATTCACTGAATAATCATACCTAAATGTTACATAGAAGTTCAAAGATTGGAAGTCTAACTTTACACTGGGTTACCTT
Source organism: Margaritifera margaritifera (assembly GCA_029931535.1). Taxonomy (NCBI): domain Eukaryota; kingdom Metazoa; phylum Mollusca; class Bivalvia; order Unionida; family Margaritiferidae; genus Margaritifera; species Margaritifera margaritifera. The sequence goes on from JAQPZY010001631.1 coordinate 5,268,080, forward strand.
CCTTGCCATTCCTAAAATTTCTGGTTGGATGCCCAGGCATTTTGTAAGGCTACTTCCAGTGATATTGGCAGTTGCTCTTTCAACAATATCAACCAATATATGAAAGGTTGAACTTAAGATTCAGTTGTTATACCCCTGCTTCAAGAAGTGGATGGTGTATAGGACTTGTGTTTACGGTGTATGTGCATTCACACATCCATCCTCTCTGTCTTGGGTGTACTATAACTTGGTCATTGTGAGATACCTTTCAGGGTTAATTCAGCATTGTGTTGAAAATTATATCTTGGTTCTAAGACTAATACTTGTTCATCTTTTGTCTACCAAGGTTGCATAATGGGTTCACATTTTTATGAAGGTGTGTTACATATCCAAACAGGTTTTGTTTAACATAATTCCAGGATTTATTCAGCATTGCTTAAAATATCGACCCATGCAACAGAAGCTAGGATTACATGAACCCCAGCTCAATTACAACTGTTTTATTGATAGATCTCAATTCATTTATTTTTAATACTTTTCCAATATACAAGACGATTTGGATTTTATTGCCAAACATTTAAGAAGGATAGTTACAGGAGTTTTTTGTTGAATGGTAAATTATGTTAAGGGAATAGGAGTTATATAGAATTCAGTTCTGTTGTTTTCATCAAGGCATTATTTGGGATAATGCCTTGTACCTGTGGAAAAACCTCCTCATGGGGATTGTCTCATTTGTTTCCGAAAAATATTTGGGTACTAGAGAGAAAGAGAGAGAGTGAGGAAGAGAGAGAGAGAGACCAAAGGAATGGATGGACTGATGGATGAATTGGGGAAGATTAGAAGGGACAGTGGTTAATAAATATTGCATGTGACCAGTTATTCTACATTTAAAAAAAGAATAAAAAACATTGATTTAGTAACTAGGAGCAAATGCTTTGTTTAAATAAAAATATATAATAAAAGAGAAAACAAATTTCATCATTCTTGTTCTTAATCTCAGACAGTTGTGCAGTATTTAAAGGTTTCCCACATTGTGTACAATGAAAATCCAGTATCATCTCTGCTAATGCTCTGTAGTTATAGAGACAATGTATTTGCAATTGGTTCAAAACATTACCTATGCAAAATATGAAATAAATGTTAAATTTTTTACCTTATAGGCATTGAAAGGGTCAACTTTTTCCTCAGGGTAAACTTATCTTGGGTTATTTACACATTATTCATCTGTTTCCATTAGAAGAAACATAATGTGGCATAGGACAAGCTGTAGTGAATAAAACATACTCGTTCTTTTTATACGCCTGCCATAAAGCAGAGCATGTTATGTTACGATGTTGTCTGTCCGTCTATTACCAATTTTGTTTCCACACAATAACTTGAGTTGTCCACTACCTACAGGTACCAAACCTTGTGGGTGCTTACACATGGGATAAGAAAGAACCCTTTTTACTTTGGGGTCAAATGTAAAAGTCACTGTGACGGAAAGAAGAAAAATGGTTCCTGCACAACAAGTCAAGCCCAAACTTTCTGGATGGCTTGCACTTGTGGTAAGAAAGAACCGTACAAATTTTGAGGTCAAAAGATCAAGAGTTAAGGTCATTGTGGCTCAAAGAAAAATTGGTTTTGCAGAATAATTTTGTCATAGAGTAAGTTCCTTGACCAAACTTTTGGGATGGCTTGCACTTAAGGTAATAAAGAAATCTAGAGATTCTGCCATTTAAAGGTCTGATGTCACATCCATGGTAAGTCAAATAAGAAAATAATGGTTTCAGCACAAGTTTAGTTCAGGACTGCATACCTTGACCAAAGGTCAAGGTCATTTTGAGACCTGTTGGTCAATTATCTCCAGAGTCAATGATACCCTGTTAGTGCCTTCATGGAGGACTATTAAACATGGGGTGAATGTAAAATGTGCTGTTCACAGTACTCTTGTTTAAATTCCTCCAGGTTTCATGAATATATAAAGTTTGCCGTGAAGAATAATTTACACAGAAATATACTCCCACAATTATAAAGCAATGAAGGTACAGTATCCAGAGCACATGCATCATGTCATATCTAACATAAAATGTCTCATCTTGCATGTGCAAAGTTGTTATGAATGACAGAGGAATTTTTAAGAGACAGCACATATTCCAATCACATATGACACTTAATGAAATCACTCCGACATTGTAGTTAGAATGGGCAGTCAGTAAAAGCCTGTGATTCAGTAGTTGTTTTAATTATTACAAAAGTCCAGTCAGTAGTTGCACAAGATTTTCATTATGCATTATTCATAGAGTACATTAAAAACCCAAGATTTACGAGTGAATTTTATGTGAGATAAAGCATTTGTGTGAGGGCATTCTCCTCATACTAATTATTCTCTGGCATTATTGGAGAGAATGTCTGCTCACAAATGCTTTATCAAATACTTAAAGAAGGTAATCAACTGGAGCCCTTAGCAATACTGTTCTGTAATATAACTTTTGTTATAAACAGTTTTGTCCTAAGGATAAATCATTCTACAGTTAGAAAACAACTGTTAAAAATGTCTTTGTTTAGGTGAAGAATGTACGGTAAAATCACAATAGCTTTTCAACCTTAAAATTATTCACAAAATAAGCAAGACAACAAAATTCCTGTAAAGTAATGGTACGAAGATTTCCATGGTGCCAGCAAAAAGATATTTAATTTTAAATAAGCCAGATTTGCTGATTCTGCATAAAATAATCATGGTCAAAGATAGTGATTTACAATATTCTAGTAATGTCATTTACAGTATTCTAGTAATGTCATTTACAGTATTCTAGTAATGTCATTTACAATATACTAGTAATGTCATTTACAGTATTCTAGTAATGTCATTTACAGTATTCTAGTAATGTCATTTACAATATACTAGTAATGTCATTTACAGTATTCTAGTAATGCCATTTACAGTATTCTAGTAATGTCATTTACAATATACTAGTAATGTCATTTACAGTATTCTAGTAATGTCATTTACAGTATTCTAGTAATGTCATTTACAATATACTAGTAATGTCATTTACAGTATTCTAGTAATGTCATTTACAGTATTCTAGTAATGTCATTTACAGTATACTAGTAATATCATTTACAGTATTCTAGTAATGTCATTTACAGTATTCTAGTAATGTCATTTACAGTATACTAGTAATATCATTTACAGTATTCTAGTAATGTCATTTACAATATTCTAGTAATGTCATTTACAATATTCTAGTAATGTCATTTACAGTATTCTAGTAATGTTCATTTACAGTATTCTAGTAATGTCATTTACAATATTCTAGTAATGTCATTTACCGTATTCTAGTAATGTCATTTACAGTATTCTAGTAATGTTATTTCAATCAAAGATGAGTTGACTCTAATTACCCTCATTTAAATCCACAGTTTGAGATTGCTCCTTTGAAAAGGGGTCTAGATTATGACTATGCCTTGGAGATGTCAGAATCCAAGATGACAGACTGTGTTCCAGTTGCTGCCACAGACCCAGTCTACATCCTGTATACTTCTGGAACCACAGGTCAACCCAAGGTTAGAGAGCAGATGAAATATGTACTGGCATTCATCTTTATTTAGCATCATGGTTATAAAATGGTTTTGTATAAATCTTACACTAAGATTTGCAATCTTCTTCTTGGCAAAGACAAACTTGTACAAAGACAAAATGTGAAAATAGGTTAACAAACTATCTTTGCCAATAGGATTGGGCAGCAGGTCTTTCATTAAAAGAGTAATGAAATTTGAGGCTATTTTTTATTTCTAGTACAGCGAAATCCTGCTTGAACATGATGATTGGGGTCCACAAAGTGCTGTCATGCTGTGTACCATACTGAGCTATATCCATCCAAGTCAGTTAAATGAAGAAAATATTGCATGTGTATCCTCTTACGTATACAACACGGGTGTTGGGCACAAGACTATAGACTCCATTGATGCGGTTACCAACTTGATGCATTTTAAACGAGAAATACTTGAAACAGTTATTACATTTATTATTTTGGCAGAGAACAATTCATTTGTACATACATGGGTATAAGAAAATTGGCAACGTAATTTATTCACCAGTCAATCTCATGGTATCCATATTAGTAAGTCCATTGAAAATATGCACAAAGAAGCATAATTTCTATAATTTTTCTGTTAGATTCCATTCAAATCCAAATACATAATTTCTTGCTAATACACTCACACTAACTTAGCAAATACTGTATTTGTGAACATTCATATTTCCTGGACATGTCCAAAGGGTCTGATTATGTTACTGACAACAAAATGCATATATCAGACATTGGGAGTTTGTAAAAAGAAACGTACTTAATCTTGAAAAGATACTTTAACTGAAAAGCAAATCCCTCTGCCCCTACAACTTAAATGGGTTCTGTTCCAGTAAATGGTCCACAGCAGTACAGTTATATACATGTAACTGTAGCATTACAGTGGGTTGTGTAGTGTAGAGAGTGATTTGGAGCTGCTGTCTACATTTCTGACTCTAAAATAAAAGGATTAAGATGGGGGGGGGGGGGGGGTGAGGATGTTGTAATGACTAAAACTGCTTCTGATAAATTGAGTGATAAACTTGTTTCAGCAGGTGTATATGACAGTTAATTAAGGAGGCATTGGTGGCCTGTTGTTTTCTCTAAAATAAGTGATTTATAAATTTGGGTGAAAAACTTTTTAAGACCTCTGCATTGTTTGATGCCAGGTTGAGTATGCCAGATGACTGAGCAAACATTTGTCGGCTATTGTTTACCCTGGATTAAGCAACAGTTGTTCGCAGAATGTATGGAAGGCAAATACAAAGAAGACTTAATGCATTTATTGTTGATGGTTTCATAATAATTATTAACAATTATCAGCTTTTTAAGGAGCTAACATCTTTTCAAAAATAAGCAAGAAGATATTTTTTTTGTTTAAGAATACAACACATCTTGCTGAATTATTAAATTGAACTTTTGTTTATTTTGGCACTAGAACTTTGTAGTACTTCAAGAAATATGTGAAATTATTGCAAAATTTCAGGAGTCACACCAAGGTCATGCTATATCGGAATTTGTTTTATAACAAAAAGCATGTTATAGCAGGGTTTCACTGAATATCTCTTCAAATATACCAAATGGTATCCATAAGTTTGAGTTTTGTTTATGAAAATTTAGTCCAGAGCATTCAGAATTTGACTTGTTTAAAGTTCAAAATAAAAAACTGCATCTCCTCTTGATTCTTTAAATTCTAAATATTATATTATTTGAATTGAAATATACATTCTTGCTTTAGATGCAGTTACCTCCCTTTAACAGCCATTTCTTATGTTGAGCCAGTGTCTGGCTTTTCCAGCTCTTATTTTCCACTTGTGTTTAACCTCCCTAACAGCAAAATTAGTGTTATTCCCTTGTTGGTTGGCAAGGGGGAGTTGAACCGTATAAGTCTAGAGGTAGCAATATTCAGACAATTGATCATCATTTGAATTGTGATGTGTACTGAGTAAACAAATTTCCAAAACCTTTCAGTTCTGTGTCTGTGTGTGTAAGCCCACAAATATTTGAAGTTTTTGTTTGATCCTAATAGACAGTATCAGACATGTTGTATCTTAATTTGATGAATGATCTCTTGAAATTCTTTAGTCAATAATGTAGTACAATGTAATCTCACTAATTCTACAAAAAAACTATTATCATTAAAAAAAATGCATTTTTATTTGTGGCGTACCCATTTTTGTGGATTTTGTTGTTGCTGGAAACCATGAATTTAAAATCCAGTGAAGAAGGATCCATCATTGAAGACAGCATGATCCCTTTCCCAATCAGTGGCATGTGATGAAAAGTGCCTTTAAAACAAACCCGCCAACCAGCGTGTGATAAGTTTGAGCATCAGGGAAATTGTTGCTTTTTTGTAAGACCATGAAAATCAATACCCACAAAAACAAATGAATTCACAATAAGTTAATTTTGACTCCCAATACCCCCCCTCTTCCTATCCATCATGTCCAAATATAGCCAATTTACACATTCTCTGAGGAGACATACGACTTGTGTCCTTTTGCAAAAAGTCGGAGATCATTAGGGGTAAAACTTTATTATGCTGTATGTGTCAGCGCATTTATTCAAATGCATCAGAAAATGCACAAAATATTCAAGAATTATGTCTCATTTCACAGTAAACATAAAGTTTTTACAAAATATATATGTAATACAATACTGTTTACTTTAGCATGTAATCAGTGAAGTCACTTCTAAATGTAGATTGTTTTACCCCAAATGACCTCTGACCTTTGAAGCTCTTTAGTGAATGAAAATAAAAATCTTTTTTGTAATGGCAGTTGAAGTGTTGATTCATGTATAGTCTGAGAAACAGTAAGACACAAGTATCACTTTTCTGTTGGTTCTGATAGCAGCTGTAGTAGGACAAGATCTTCATTATTAATGCTAAATTTCTGTCAGAGATCAGGGTTTATTCTACAACTGAAGATATAGGGGAAAAATTTGAAAAGGGGGAAATTTTTCTAAACATAGGGGAGATTTAATGAAATAAGCATGGTAGGGCTTGCAAACATGATACACTAAATTGGTATATTCTATTGTTTTACAGCATGATATTTTAGAAATTAGCACAGATCTATTGTGCATCCTAGAATCGACCATGAGAGTTTGTGGAAAATTGTATACAGGGGTTACATCAACGTACATTAACATTCAATTTACAGGCAAGACATATAATTCCCTGTAATTTTTTGTTTTGTCCTTTTTAGGCTGTAGTGCGGCCAAGTGGTGGACATGCAGTGGTCTTGAAGTGGTCCATGTGGAATATCTATGGCATGAAGCCACAGGAGGTTGTAGAACATAAAATGTGAACTAACTTTTATTCATGTGGTGTCATTTTTCAATGATTTTGTGGTTGCCATAATCCACAAATGTAAAGATCCAATAAATATTGATCAATCTGTAATCCACAAATGTAGGCATTGATGAAAACGTCATTTTTTGCAGGTGCACAAAAAATTTATAATCATAACAACAATTGAATTCATAGTACATCAAATCCATTTGTAACAGACTGCTGGCATCCCCTTAAATTAGTTTGAAAACAGAATTTGAGATTGTATTTGTTGTAAATCACCAAATTTTTTACTAGCATAGAATTTTTGCTAATTTTTGATGATCCATCGCAATTAGTACAACTTTTTACATGTAGATAGCAACTTAGTTATACAATATGCATATGGCTAATGAATTATTCATAAAAATTTTGTGTCCTAGTACAGAAAAAAAAAACACTAGCATGCTTTATTGTAACATGAATTGAGATATAACAGTAATGACATGGTTCCCAATATTTCTATTGAGTGTCTAAATCATGATCACGATGGCTACCTCAAAGCATCAGTAATAATGAAAGGAATTTGACCACTAAATTAAGAAATTTAATCCCTAAAGCTTGTAGTAATTTTTTTTTTTTTTTTGGGGGGGGGGGAGGGAATACTGATTCAAGGATATATTTTCAGTATAGCTATTGAACTATGTTAATCTTCACTGTCAAATCTTTTGCAGAAGTCATTACATCAATACTTGCTAGAAACAATCTGGTCATTGTGTGTGAAACAAACCATTTAAGTGATTAATGATTATAAATAATGCTTACTAATCTATCTTTATGTGGAGACATCAGTTAACAGGTGTTAGGATCAATTCTATTTTTTTTTTGGAGAATTTTCATCAAAAGCAATCTTTTCTAATGTCATTTGATGTGCCACCTTGTAGATAAAAGAAAACGTTGGTGTTATGGATAATTACTACTCCTGAAAATGATGTCCAGTACTCTCGCAACTGATTTTTTAAAATGTAAAATGATTAGGTTTATGCTGAACATATATTTTGTGATCAAAATCTAAACAAAATTACAGTATGTGCTAAGCTTTGTGCAGTTTCAGCAGTTATAATACCTGGTGGATGTCAAAGTATTTTAGCATCTATCAGCCTATGCCCTTTAGGTTTGGAAGGAAGAAAGAACAGGTGATCTGAAACAAGAGCTGGCATATTTTAACGTATAAATTTTAGTAAAACAAAATGAATGATCAGTAATTCTGTGTGCTAAAATGCAAATTCAGTACATTTTTCATCTATATGCATCACAATCACAGTCATTGGCACTACTTTGGATCATGGGGCCCTGATTTGCCGAGTGGTCTATGGTGCTCGCCTTTACAGATCATTGACATCTCACCTCTGTCTGAATTTGTTCGAGTCTTGGCTCTGCCAATGTGGGTATGTGAGAAGGCTTGCCAGTAGCTTCCTGTGGGTCTGTGTTCTTCCCAGGTTTTCCTTGACCAGATATACTGGCCACCATGTATAACCCATCTTGTGCTGAAAAATGGTGTTAAACCCACAAAACCACAAACCATAACCAACTACTTTGGGTCATTGAGAAAGCAGTGGTTTCTCCTTACTTTAAACATGATTTGAGAAAATGAACATATATTTCACTCTTCTAAACAGTCCTTTAGCAAATTATATGGTTGATAAAATCATAAAATCGTGCAGTTGTGGGTTAGGCAAACATTAATGTGTGACCCCCCACACACACACTTTAATGATAGTTCGCTTTGGTTAAGACTGTTTCAATATTAAACAATCCAGTGTATAGCACAATGTCTTTCTGTGGATTCTGACCATTGTGTTATAACAAGGTTTACCTGCATTCTAAAGTAGCACCATTTATGAAAATTGAATGTTGAATGAACAATATTATGCCTTCATTGTATGAATGCATAGATTAAATCTTTCTATGGATTTCAATCTTCATTATCTAGAAATTGTAAAATCTTAATTTGTTTTAAACTGGTTCTACTCTGTTCTTTAATAAAATGCCAAAATTGGTACTTAAAGTATTTAACTTGATTTAACTCTAAATAAATACTCTTTATCTTGAATTTTTTAAAATGTATTTTCCTATGGATGGTTTAGTCCTGCTTATCAATAGTAGAAAGCAAGTTGTATAGAATTTTTATTGATAGACCTTTTTAATTACGGTAAATTAGAATACTGTCATTATTCTGATTTAAGAGCCCTATTCAGACCATTTCAAATTTGGGAGCACCTGTATTATGCAAATTTTACAAAGTTTCAGTTTAGGAGCACCAACTTGAGAGGGTTTCAGTTTTTAGATACAATTGATTATTTGAGATACAACAAAAAAACATATATGACTACATACAGTAAATTATTTTGTGATGGCATGAATAACAAGTTGCTGACCATTATTTTTTCATTTTTAGCTCTACTGGTCATAAACCAGAATAGCTTATGGGATGGTTTTCGTCTGTCTGTCATCCATCATCCGACATGTATCGTCCATCTATTAGCATAAGTTTGTTGTTGCTACTCTGCCTAAACTACTTAGAGGATTGCCATGAAACTTTACACACACATTCATCCCATGGTCTATTTGGTCCTTAATGAAAATGGTGCCACTCAGACATCCAGTATGGCCACCAAAGCAGCCATCTTGAAAATCTTAACACTACCTCTCCTGAATAGATGGTCATATCAACATGGGGTTTTCACTCAAAGACTTCTTATGATGTCTAGTTGGTACTAAATGAAAATGGTGCTGATCTGACAGGCAATATGGCTACCAGAGCAGCCATCTTGAAAATCTTGTTATTGCTCCTCTTCCTGAATGGAAAATCATATTGACATGGCATTTTCACCAGAAGACTTTTTATGATGTTTAGATGGTTCTAAATGAAAATGGTGCTGATCTGATGTCTAATATGGCCACCACAGTGGCCATTTTATAAATCTTGTTATCACGATTTCATCTGAATGGGTGGTCATATCAACATGGGGTTTTACTGAGAGACTTCTTATGATGTCTAATTGGTCCTAAAAAAAATGGTGCCTTATGTCCAATATGGCTGCCACAGCAGCCATCTTGAAAATCTTGTTATCACAACTCTTGAACAAAAAGTCTTGTTGACATGGGGTTTTCACCAGAAGACGTCTACTTGGTCCTAAATGAAAATGGTGGCCATCTTGAAAATCTTGTTATCACTACTTCTGAATAAATGAATGATCATATCAGCATGGGGTTTTCACTGAAAGACTTTATGTGATGTCTGGTTGGTTGTAAATGAAAATGGTGTCAGTTTGACCACCAATATGGCCACCACAATGACCACCTGGAAAATCTTATTATCGCTACTTCTCCTAGATGTTGGTCATATTGACATTGTGCTTTCACCAGAAGACCTCTTATGATGTCTAGTTGGTCCTAAATGGAAATGGTGTGCATCTGATATGCGATATGGCCATCATGGCAGCTGTCTTGAAAATCTTATTGTTGTTACTGCTTGAAAATGGAAAGGCATATCAGCATGGGGTTTTCACCAGAAGACTCTTTATGGGGTTTTGTTGGTCCTAAATTAAAATGGTGCTGATGTGACATCCAATATTGCCACAATGGTGGCCATCTTGAAAATCTTGTTGTCGACATTCTTAAATGGAAAGTCATTTTGACATGGAGTTTTCATCAGAAGAGTTCTTATGGTGTCTGGTTGGTCCTAAATGAAAATGATGCAAATTGACCCTCAATATATCCACCATGATGGCCATCTTGAAAATATTGTTATCTCTACTTCTCCCAAATTGATGGTTATATCAACATGGGGTTTTCACCAGTAGACTTATTATGATACCTAGTTGGTCCTAAATTATAATGGTACCAATCGTACATCCAATATGGTTGCCATGACAGCTGTCTTGAAAATCTTGCTGTCACTACTCCTCCTGAATGAATGGTCATATTGACATGGGGTTTTCATGATGTCTACTTGGTCCTAAATGAAAATGGTGCCAATCTGACATCTAATATGTCCACCACGGCAGCTAATTTGAAAATCTTTTTATAGCAGAAGAATATCAGAGATGGTTTCAACACTCAGCAGTTAAAAGGAAGAAAAGGTCTTATCTTGAATTCCTGGAAATTCTTTTCATCCAGTAGGGCATCATACCTTTCAGGGGACTCTTTATCTATCTAAATCTCATTTATCTTTATTGTAGATGAATATTTTGCACCTGAATTGTCTAACTTCGTCATAGAATAAGCTAACTGGCACCAGCATACTTATCTGCCCAACGATCTATGTTACTTAAAATTCAACTCATTACTCAACCTTTTTTTGCAAGCTATATCAAGTGAATGATCATTTATTCCATGTAGTAAGATCATTCTTTTTTGGCATTTATCTTTATTCATAGCATCCACCTCATGGTTAATTCGGCACAACACTTGAGTGATTTCACCTGTATATGCCATTGTCTTGCTTTCGCAGATTACAGGTATCAACAACATTGGCAGCATTAATTGTGCGGGGTGCAAGAGTTTCAAATTAGTTGAGGATAATCCCCCACCTGTATTAACTGTATGGGGTGCAGTTAGAACCATACATGTGATGTGTCCTCACACTGGTCTGAAGGAAAAATGGTTGACTGTCCCAGTCAAACAATGACTCAGGCAAATGAGTGAGCAAAGAAATGCACCATTAAGGAATAGACGCCATCAGCATTGCTGTCTATGCCACCTCCATAGTCAGTTTTTTCTGATATCAGAATCTATGCAGGTGGAGATCTCCCATTCAGAAGAACTTTTGCAATTTCTGCCATCATGGGCTTCTCAAACAGATATAGCAACACTGACACTCCTACTGCCACAACCAGAACATATGTGGAACACATTACCAATTGAAATAATAAGTAACCCATCCATTCAATATCTTAAAATTAACCTGAATCAGGATTAACATAAAATTCCTTCATATTATGTTGATGTTCGGGGTGATCAAGTTCAGCATACGTGATTGAGAACCAAATGCAGTAGTTTAAATAACGATTTATTCTTAAATCATGCTTCTAACAATAGGACAAGTAGAAACAGCTCAACACTTTCTGTTAGAATGTCAAAAATATACAACTCTAAGACATTGTGTTCTCTTCACATTATCATGTCTACTTACAAGTCAGACATTATTATCTGGAAATCCTATGTAGTCTAATGAAATTAATACACAAATATTTATGGCAGTGCAAACCTTCATAAAATTATCAAAATGTTTTTCACATTAATGTACAGATCACAACCACACATGTGTATTCCATCTTTTGTTACTATTATATGATCTCTGAAATAATTACATATACAAGAATTAATCATGTAAATATTTATATATGACCTATCTACTTTAAGTAAGTAGACAATTATTGTTTATTAAACTTTCTCTGTAATAGGGGAGACAGTTTTAACAAACTTACAGCTTTCTGCAGAATCCCCAGATATCGTATTGTTATAAATCATATGTGAAGATGTTTTCTTGAATAAATACTGTTGAAACCAGAACATATCATCGTTGCAGAACCTATCAGATCAATACTGAGATGGTATGGTGGCCCACTTGGACCTGTCATGTATATTCCATCAATGAAGGCAGACCCTGACTCTGGCAATCTTGCTGCAAAAAAAACTGCCTTGTCAGTGTTGCCCTTACCTAATACACCAGTGCAGAGAGACCTTGCCCCAACAATCCATGACTTTCACTAGAAAAACACATTTACTCGTGAAAAGAGTGGTCAAGCTATTTTATAACACAACCCACCAGGATCATACTTCAGATCTTTTCAAGATCAAAAGTCTTTCAACCAGCATCTTTGGGCACCAAAGTACAGCATGGATATCCTGAGATTGGTCCCCAGTGCTGTTCCGGATGTTTTGTTTTTGCTTCATATCACATTCTTTGTCAACAGGAACAAACTCCATCTCATTCCTTCCAAACTCATCATTCATCTGCATATGGGGTTCGAAACTACCTTGTTTTGTGTTTGTCTCCACCTAGAATGTCCCATGGGATCACCTTGGTGGTGTCCCCCACCTCTGCTTAAAGAGTCGAATGTTAGCCAGGGAATTTCTTCACCTTGTGGGTCTTTTCAGTGCAGCTGAGAACACTAAAACCCTTTTCTGCCAGTTCACAAGAGTCCCACAGATCATCCCTCTATCCCAGCAGTAGTGTCCAAAACTTACCAGACTGAATGATCAAAGTTTTGGACTGTATGAGGTCCCTTCACATCAGATAGGAGGACCTTTCCTGGCTCGTGGTGGGTATCTCACTGTAGGATCAACTGCTGGAAATCATGATCTGCACAGACCAGCAGGACTGGTTGCAGTGCCCTCCTTTCCAGTGAGTGGGGTGTGACCCCTTTAGGAGTGCACCAAGCCTTTCAGTCTATTGGAAATGAAGGCCATCGTTCATGCCTTTTGACTGCAGCAGGTGATGTTATCTGAAAGGAGCACTCTCTTTCTTCCCATAATCTAGACTGTCATCTAGTACTTAGGGAGGGAAGGGGGAACTAAGTCTGCAGACCTCTGCCTTCCCATTTGGAATTGCTTTAGTGGTGTCCACTTCAACAAATCCCCATCCAAGTCCACCACACCCCAGGAAGACTTTAGTTTTTAGTGGAATCAGCTGATCCACACACACTACATGGTCCTTTCACCCTTCAGCCTTCAGTTAAGATTTCCTTGTGATGAGGCGGAACACCTAGCTCCTGACTTTCTTTTTGCCAGCCACAGATCTGAAGGCCTGGTCAGCCAACGCCCTTTCGCCCATTTGGAATGGTCTTGCTATAACTTCAGTTCTTCTGGTTAATGGCAAATCCTGTGTTTAAACACTATGTTTAATTAACATAGCATGGACGCAACATAAATCTTACCATGTATTTTAAGTTAAAAAAAATTCTTTTTTTCTTTGACTTTTTCTGCTTTTGTCTCTGGTGTTGAACTGTGCAAACATCTTAAATTGGCAGATTCTGTCCAAAGTGAAAGTTGATGCTAAAACCTCTTTAGTGTGCACTTTTTTAAACTCAATGATTGCCCAGAAATTGAAAAGTCATTGTTTTGGGGTAAATATTGCCTATTCAGAATGCTTGATACAGTGTATGCATGTTTTTTCTTGTGACTAACCTGCTGGTGATCACTGACAAGTGAACAACATATGTAGTCAAACTATGGCTCAGATTTTGATGATGTGTTTTCTGATAATGGTGATGATGATAATAATTATACTGATCTTTTTGAGGTTGCAGAATCAGTTGAATAAATTTTTTACTCTGTATTTTCTCTTATTGTGTCATTCCAATCAAGGGTCTGAAGTTTATATTTGCTCTAGGTCCTTCTGGCCTACATCAATTTTTTCTGAGTTTTGAATACTAGTCACTTTAGCTACAGCCAGCAGAATCACTGGGATGCAGGTTTCATCAGTTGACTCCAACCATATGCAGTGCCACCACTATGATTCAGATTCATGATGCATCGTGTAATGTTTGGTACACCCAATTCTCTACAATCAGTGTCCAGGCATGCATCGTGTAATGTTTGGTACACCCAATTCTCTACAATCAGTGTCCAGGCATGTATCATGTAATGTTTGGTACACCCAATTCTCTACAATCAGTGTCCAGGCATGTATCGTGTAATGTTTGGTACACTCAATTCTCTACAAGAAGTATCCAGGCATATCCATATGCTCATTCTAGACTGTATCTCTTACAAATTTTGAAGCTGCTTCACATATATTAGGGGACCAAAGGTTGGACCATCTCCAGGGTAGGGGGATGTAACTCCATCCACCTGTTACCTATTCTAATTTTCTAATTTATTATGCTCAGGTAATGTATTTGAAGAAAAAGCCAATATTTGGAGTAAAATACGTTACTTTGATAATACTAACCTTATTCATTTTATGCAGGCACACCATTCCAGCCTCCCTACTGCATGAACATCAGCTCAGTAGTAACATATGGATGGAGTTTGGTGCCAATCCAAAGGTAGATCAGTCTTGGCTGTGCTCCACCTATGTGGACAGACTACTTTTAGCAATTTTGTTGTTGAAAACAAGCTGGTGGTTGTACTCCTAATGATTTATGACTGGATAAGTATTATTGAGAAACATATTTTACTCCAAAAATTGGTTTCACTTGCATAAGCGTGGCAAGATGCAGGGATCACTTTCCAGTGACATGAGTGGTGGCAGCTTTGTCAATGTTAATATTTTGTGTTAAAGTTTTTGCAAGTCAGATATGGGGGTGGGAGTGGAGGGGGGGGGGGGAGAAAGCTTGGTACATCACAGCATACTGCACAGGTGAAAAACTGTTCTGTGTTTATAAATTCTCAGACAGCATGAATTCAAAAATGTAATCATTGTTTTTCAGACATGGTGGGCAGCATCTGATTTGGGCTGGGTTGTAGGACACTCCTACATCTGTTATGGCCCACTGTTGAATGGCAACACCACTGTTCTTTTTGAGGTAATTACCTGTAACCTGTAGGCAGAGCCAAGATAACAGTGTACATATATTAGCATAGCACCACTGTTCTCTTTAAGGTAATTACCTGTAACCTGTAGGTAGAGCCAAGATAATAATATACATATATTAGCATAGCACCACTGTTCTCTTTGGGATAACTACCTGTAACATATAGGCAGAGCCAAGATAACAATGTACATATATCAGCATAGCACCACTGTTCTCTTTGAGGTAATTACCTGTAACCTATAGGCAGAGCCAAGATAACAATGTACATATATTAGCATAGCACCACTGTTCTCTTTGAGGTAATTACCTGTAACCTATAGGCAGAGCCAAGATAACAGTGTACATATATTAGCATAGCACCACTGTTCTCTTTGAGGTAATTACCTGTAACCTATAGGCAGAGCCAAGATAACAATGTACATATATTAGCATAGCATTTTATATACAGTGATCGTTTTATCTTTGATATTCACCCTAATACAAAGTGATATCAATCTTATGAATTAAATATTAATGAAAATTTTAATGAAAAATGTTATGACTACTATATTTACCATATATGCTAGGATACCATAAAACTTGGGATACCCAAATCATAGGTTCTCAAAATGTGGGTTGGAGCCCACTTCTTGTGGGATGTGGGATTACTGCAGGTGATATATTAGCCATACATAGAATACCTGGAAGTTGGATGCGGGTGCAATAAAGTTTGAGAACCATTGCCCTAAATTATTGTAAGAATTATTTTTATAATACACTGTAAGTATTAGAACACTTTTACTGTTAGCTTTTTCCATGGGTATAGTTTACGTGTTCAACTAGCAAACTGGCATGACTAATTATTATTCCTCTAATGACTCCTAGTCCCTAATTAGCTTGATTGGACTAATGCAGGGTGTTTGCTGAAAAGGTCTATTTACTGGTTGATTAAACATCTAGGTTTCCTGTTCAGCTAAACATATTTATGACATGCTGACATTTTATTGCATTAATGGTTATAACCAGACTACCAGAAGCACTACCAAAATGTTTTAATCCAAATTTTATTTTATTTTATCATTTTGAGAAAGAAACAAAGTCAGGACAATGATCATTGCATTGCTGGACCACTGTATTTAGGCAAGGCTGCTTGCATCAATGGTTATACCAGGCATCATGAAACTTGGTGATGCATTGTGATCAGTACTACACCTTCATCATAAAATCAGGTCACTGTGATCCATATATTACACTTCATTGACTTTGGTTATATTTTGTGTTTTAAGTTAATTTCTTAATCACTGTTCATGTTAGAATCATTAAACTTGATGACTGTATGTATCTCTATTTCTACCACACCTGTATACCAAAAGAAGGTCACTGTAAGTTTAATTTCACATTTTACTGGCTTGGGTTATGTTTTTGCATTTTGCTCATGACCACATAGATCTTTTGCAGCCTGTGTACATACTGTTAACCAGTGATCATAACAATTAATGAGGGGATGCATCTTGATGAGTACTGCTATACCCGCATCACAAAAGTATGTCAGTGAACCATGTATCACACTTCACTAACTTAGGTTACATTTTGTGTTTTAAGTTTATTTCTCAAACACTGTTGATGCTGGAATCATTAAGCTGGATAATTATCTGCATCTCTTAATACTACAGCCATATAATGAAAGAACATCACCAAATCCTACATTTCACATTTTACTGGCTTAGGTTAAGTTTTTCATTTAGCTCATTATCTCGTTTAGCTCATAGCTTTTTTTGTGTGCTGTGTACACTATACTGCCTAGAATCATGAAACTTCATGAGGGAATGCATCGTGATAATGCTACACTCTTAATGCACAATGAGGTCTCTAGGACCTATATCATGCTTCAGTGACTTTGTTTAAATTTTATGTTTAAAGTTAATATCTTGAAATTTGATAATTGGATGCATCTCTGTTAGTACTACACCCTTAAAACCAGAGAAGGTCACTGTAACCTGCATTTAACATAGGGCAAGTTTTTGTGTTTAGCTTATGACTACTTAGATTTTTCTGTGCTATATACATTCTGGCCTACACAGAAGATACTTTCCAGCCAGTGCAGATGAAGGTAGAATAATTATGTTTATTCCATGGTAAACTTTCCATGTTAATGACTATACACTTGTCATTGTGTGGTAAACTTTCCATGTTAATGACTATACACTGTACATTGTGATAGGGAAGCTTTGGTAGCTTATTGGTAGGGCATTGGACTTGAAATCCAAACATAGTGGGTTTGATACCCACCCAGGTCAGCCTGGGTCAGCTGCCTCAATGTGTCCATGGGAAAGGTACTTAGCTCCAATTTCCTCAGCATTATATAGCCAATAACGTGTTACAAGTGCCTTTAAAACCAAGGACAAACAAATGAATAAACATCATGAAAGTTTACTCTCAATGGGTTATCTGTGTATAGTACATATGAATGAGTAGGTATTAGAATATTGGACTGCATGATTTGTTATGAGGACTCGGCTGTGGTGGCTGATCAAGGTAATTATGCATAAACTATGCTTGTAGTAGTGGATCATACTGGCTGTCACTCCAACTTTACTTTTTAATCAAAGTCTGTGACTTCCACCCAGTAAAATCTGGCTTCTAGGGGTGGACAATGATAATAGATTCTGAAGTAGATTTTATGAAAATGATCTGGGAACAAAAGGGGAAAAATAAATTAGGTTTTTATCAACTTATAATAGTACCTTTCATTTGATATCATAGAAAAATAATGTTCTTTTATTAATTATCATATGTCTTTTATATTCTGTCAAATGGGCCAACATTTTGTAGATCAGGATCACTTTCGTCTGGTGGAGACTACCTAAAGCTTGGTGCATTCCAATGCCTTGCATTGCATCTAAATATTATAATTTAGACAAAAAGCACTGCAAAATATGATCAGCTAGCTTTGCTTCAGCGCAGCAATCATTTGGATGTTACTTTCTGCATCGAAAACATTACTTAATGACATTAACATTAGGAAATTACTTTAGCTACCTCTGAATCCAGCCCTCCCTGAAAGATGAAAAAATGACTTTCCGTCTATACATCATATGGACAGAGGGAAGTAACTCTTACAGATTGTATCTCGTTAGCCTGCTAGATGGCCACCTGTATTCTGATAACTGAAAGACTGTTAACAGTGCCTCTGAAATCCAATGGAATTTGTCATACTTTTTAGACCACCCACCAAATTTATTCCGTGATTTAGTAAGTCAAAAGGTTGATACACCTAGTGTATATAACATCTGTGTCATTTTCAGTGAATTGATTCGTATTTCTGCCATTCATTATTGTCCATGTGATATTGATTGCTAAGACTCAAATGATGTTTTCACCATCATATTTTGAATTTGCACTGTTAAACTTGGGTTTATTGTGCATTTCTTTACATGTTCTCATTAATGCGAGTTCGCCTAATTGAATATATTTTGTATATTTGTTGTATGCTCTTGTTTTTTTTCTCTCTATCGTTTCAGAGATGTCAAGCAAGTGCAAGAAATGTAAGTGCTTCAAAGCTGCAGAAAATAATTATGAGACATGCCTTACGTGTGCTACATGTTTATCGTCACACCCATGCAGTTTGTGTGTGTTGTGGGCCAATGATGTATGGTCCATCTGTTAAGTATTCATCTGAATTCAGAATCGATGGCAAGCATTATCGGGAATGTAGAGATGCTGCCCACACCACTGGCAAAGATTTCTGGAACTGCACCGACAGCAACAATCACTTCTGATTCCATGGAAGCTGTGACAAGCAATTCTACACCCGCATTGTTGGAATCATAGATGCTACATCTTGTACAAGAAGCTCTGTCCTCAGGGTTGTGTATGAGCATTTTGGACAAAACTGGTGATTTTCTTCATTTTGGCAGTCCACTGGGCATAAGTCCCCAACCCTGCCCGTGCATGTCCTTTGTGCCATTGAAACTGGGCATGTGGGATTACAATCTGACTTCACTGACCAGCTAGGCCTGCAAGTCATATACCATACTCCGTACACCATCCGAGCTACTGATCTACCAGTCCAGCCATCTGGCTGACCAGCATATTGGCTTGGTGTGCATGACTATTATTTCAGACTGGTTAACCACATGACGGTCAACAGGTCCAACAGCGACATCAGTCTACAGTACCCTGACATAATATGGTGGACTGGCCTCACAATTTGTGCCACCCATATGGCCTGGCCAAACCAGCCATCCTGGACCAATACTTTCCAGCCGGACCATGTTCTTTGCTGGACATAGCACCACTGGCTCTGCTAGCATACCCGGCAATTAGGGCCCACACTGCGCATGGTTAGCATAAAGTGGAATGTACAAGAGATGGCTCTTCACATCAGTCTCCTGGAAATGAAGGCCATTTTCCATGCTTCGTGCACTTGGAGGGAGTAAATCCAAGGGAAGATGGTTTTGTTAATGTCTGACCACTTGGTCATGGTGAACTACCTCTTCAAACAAGTGGGTGACGAAATCACCAGAGTTATGCATTATGGTATGGAAGTTTCTCAGTTAGTGTACCCAATACCATATACACATACAAGTCTGATACATCCCTGGCAGGCTCAGCATCCTGGCTGATTCATTATCCAAGGAGAGGCCAAGTGCTTTATATAGAGTGGTCTCTCTGTCTGTCTGTCTTTCATTGAGTTTGCTTTCTATGGGCTGACCTATTTCTGACGAGGTGGAACAACAAACTGCCCACCATTATCTCGCCATTCCTGGACCCAGAGGCCTGGGACATCAATGCATTGTCAATCAACTGGGAAGGGATGTGGACCTATGCCTTCCCCCACCCCAGTGTTTTTAATACCGAAACTAATCCAGAAAAATAGGGGCAAGACTTGCAAAATGATTCTGATTGCTCCTTTCTGATGTGATAGATCCTGTGTCAGTGATCTTCTCTATCTCGTGACAGACATACCCAGAAAAATTGTAGCAACCCCCATGCTGCTCAAGCAGTCGAGGTTGTCAGTATTCAATCCATGTTCGGAGAAACTCCTCCTTCATGTCTCGAGCTTGTTGTTGTTGTTGTTGTTGTTTAACGCCATTTTTCAGCACATGATAGGCTATACATGGCGGCCAGTTTTATCTGGTGGAGGAAGAACCCGGGCAAACCCCGGGAAGAACCACTGACCCACGGGAAGCTACTGGCAAGCTTTCTCACTTTTCCACATTGGACGAGCCTGAGACTTGAACCCACGCGGACAGAGGTGAGATGGCAGTGATCAGTAAAGGCGAGCGCCTTAGACCACTCTGCCACCCAGGGCCCCTCTAGTGCTTGTCAGGGATACCTTGTGTGAAAAGGAGTTTAGCACTGGAGAGGATCTTGACAGCTTGAAGGCCTTCCACTTGGATGGCATACGAATCGAAGTGGCATGTTTTCACTGACTGTTGTCATGTTAATGACATCACACCACTCTTAGCCTCTATCCCCATCCCCACTTGGCTAGCTTCTTTCTATTCCTCATTAAGGACAAAATGTTAGCCCCAATCACAATCAGTGGATACCATTCCATGATTTCAGACATGCTCATACATAATAGAAGAGATGATATTGGCTATAACAAGATTTTTCCAACTTCTTGTCCAATTTCGACCTATCCATGCCCCACTCACTCACCTTGTTCCCAAGATGGAACCTCTGATGGGTCTTGATGTGGCTCAACTTGCCCATGTTTGAGCCTCTGTCTGTGACATCACAGAAGTTGTTGTCATACAAGACTTGCTTCCTGATAGTATTAGCTTCAGTGTGTGTGGTGAGTAAGCTTCATCTAATGTCTGTGAATCTGGATTAATGCAGTTTTGTTCCAACAGCTCATTCATACTAATGACACAACCTGGTTTTGTCTCTAAGAACAGGTTAATGTCTACAGGCAATCCAAAAATAAGTCTTCGCCCGGTCTCCTTGATCAATCCATCAGGACATGCGAAGCTGCAGGGCTTAGTTCATGCTACCTGAGGCACACAGCGAGCTTCTGGAGTGCCTGTCAGAGGTTCTTCCTACCAATTAAGACAGGAAAGCAAGACAACCCCACAATTGCTGGCCTCTTAGCTCAAGTGGGTTATTAGATCAGAATACTCCGGACACTTGCAGGGTCAGGTATGACTCACGAAGATCTCAGCTCACGAAATGCAAGCAATTTCCATGAGCGTGTAATGTTTCGATTCAAGACATAGTGGAGTCAGTTGGCTGGCATGCCCAGTCTACTTTCTCCAGCTTCTGTCTATCTATCCAGACAGTTACCATGCCCCGTTCATGACAGCACAACCTCTTTTCTAGGCATGGCCTCATGTCTTTTGCTGTATTTGCCCTGGAAACTCCCGTAGGTAAGGCAGTAGCCAGGTGCAGGATCCCACAGGGATCTCCTTCACACGAGTATATATGTATAATCTTTGGTTATGCTGCCTCGATGTTAGGAGAAGTGTTTCCTTTCAGTAGAGCACACATTGTGCTTCTGCAGGGTGACATGGGTTGAGGTTGGATGCCCATGCATTTCCTCCTCCTCTTACCTATTCTCCTAATGTAAATGTCATTGGGTAATGTATTAAACAGAGGAAGGAAATGTTTTAGTAAATTATGTTTCTCCAAATATACTTACTCAATCACATTACTATCAATTCATCCCACCCTTCCATGCAAATGCAAGCATCTTGTTGTAGGTTTTTCTAAAGCTTAAACTGGTAAACATCTGGGATATAGGTGGCCACCTAGCAGGGGCAAGGGATGGGGTGGGCATGGGGTAATCTGCAAAAGTTACTTCCCATCATTTGCTTGGCAGGGCCTTAAAGAGAGAAACTTGTGTTGGAAAACCCAAGTTAGGAGAAGTAGGGCATTCTGGGGCCATAACTCCTCTAAATGAAAACGCGGAATATTGGAAACCAAACACCTGCAAGGTCTCATTGATGTCAAGGTGCATGTTAAATCTGGTTGAAGTCCAAAACTATGCTTTGTAATGTTATGCTGTGGAAAAATAGTTAGGAAGACAGGGCCCTGTAGTAAGCAGGGCCGTTTGTGTTTCACACATTGCTAATAACCCTTAAGGTACTATAGAGACTGTATTTCTGATGTGATTTGATCAAACATTGTAAAAAGGCTCATAGCATTAAGATGTCCAGTGAGTTTTATTATAAGCAAGGTCTATGCATATTAATGAGATGATCTTTCATCTCATGGGCTGAGCTTGTTGGTGCACTGTAGACTTTATATTGTATAGGATTTTGATCAAACTCAATAAATACATTTATATCGTCAGGATTGGATGTTAGTATAATTATGAGGAAGATCACATATCAATGAAGTGATCTTGCATGTGATTGGCTAAGATTGTTACCACTCTTAGAACTCTTTTTTCTGATCAGATTTTGATCAAACTTGTTTGATAGTCTTATATAGTCAACATGTTTGATGAGATGGATGACAAGCAAGATATATGCATATTTATGAAGTAATATTGTATCTGATTTCCTAAGATTGCTACCTTTTTGGAGACCAAATTTGATTGGATTTTGCACAGACTTGGTAAATATGCTTATATGATCATGGTTTTAAACAGGTTCTATAATAAGTCTGATCTGCACATATTAATGAGGTGATCTTGCATCTGATTAGTTGAACTTATTACCTCTTTCGAGACTATATTTCTCATCTGATTTCAATACAACTTTATGAATAGGTTTATTAATAATTATCATCATATTGGAGGAGTTCAGTTATGAGTTAATTATGTCATTATCTTTGGAAATAATTTTTATCAGACTATAGTCAAATAGGTAAAATTGACATGATATAAAGGTTGTGAGATAGTTTACATTGGTTTTTGTTCTTACAATAGTACCTAAGCCTGCTTTGTGAAATGGTCAACTGTTAAGTTATGTGACCAGGAGAGCAATACCATGCCCACTTGGACCTCTTGTTTTGGTATGAAGGAGTACAGTTAACAAGGTTAAATAATTCATACTAGTAAAAGAGTAATATTGATTGATCTGTCTCAAGATTCCCTACCAAAGAGAATAAAAGATAAAATAATTTTTGTATGAAAGAATTTAAAATATGGCCATTTTCTTGCAGGGAAAGCCAGTGGGAACCCCAGATCCTGGAGTGTATTTCAGGATACTGAAGGAACACAATGTGGCAGGGATGTTTTTGGCCCCAACTGCTTTGAGAGCTATCAACAGGGATGTAAGTGTATAGTCAAATTTCTGCATAATGTGCTTGATTTACATATTTGAGGTTTGCTTCTAATGTATGAAAAGAGTCCAGTTTATAGACATGCAGTGCAAAAACAGACAGTAAGCAAGTGTTGTAAACAGTCTCTTGGGTTACTGCCATATACTAGTTTACTGGTTTTAGATAGTGGTCAATTGAACAATGGTACACCACTTTCGAATAGTGATTTACCATTTTTTGATAGTTGTTAACTTGTATTTTTAGCATTTAACTGATTAGATAGGATATCATGCCTTTGAGAGCAGTTAAACACTTTAGATTGCAGTTAATAACTTAATCAAATTGAACAGGTATTTTGTTGTTAATTTCTCTTTTTAGCTCTCCTGATCATAGACAGAAGAGCTTATGAGCTGGCCTGTTGTCCGTTGTCCATTGTCTATCATCCATTGTCCTTCCATCTGTTCATTAGCACAAGTTTGTTATCGCTTCTCCTCCCAAACTACCTGAAAGATTACAATGAAACTTTACACACACATTCATCACTAGTATTCCTAAATAAAAATGGTGCCATGTGGACATTCACTTGCCATCCTGAAAATCTTGTTATTGCCACTCCTCCTAAATGGATGGTCATATCAACATGGAATTTTTCACTAAAAACTTCTTATGATGTCAAGTTGGTCGTAAATGAAAATGGTGCCAATCTGACATCCAATATGACCACCATGGCAGCCATCTTGAAAATCTTTTTATCACTACTTTAAGACTTTCTGATTGGAAAGTCATATTGACATGGGGTATTAACCAGAAGACTTATGATGTCTAGTTGGTTGTAAATGAAAATGGTGCCAATCTGACATCCAATATGACCACCAATGCAGCCATCTTGAAAATCTTTTTATCATCACTTTAAAACTTTCTTATTGGAAATCATATTGACATGGGGTATTAACCAGACTACTTATGATGTCTAGTTAGTCCTAAATGAAATTAGCTACACTCAGACAATTAATATGGCTGTCACATGGCCATCTTGAAAATCTTGTTATCGTCACTTCTCCTGAATGGAATGTCATATCAACATGGGCTTTTTACTTAAAGACTTCTTATGATGTCTAGTTAGTCATAACTAAAATGGTGCTGGTCTGATGTCAAATATGTCCACTACGGCATCCATGTTAAAAATCTTGTTATTGTTGTTTCTCCTCTGGAATGGAAAGTCATATTAACATGAGGTTTTCACTGGAAGACTTCTTATGGTGTCTGATTGTTCGTAAATGAAATTTATACTGATTTGACATCGAATATGGCCACCACAGTATCCATCTTGAAAATATTATTGCTACTTCTACTACATGGAAAGTTATATCAACATCGGGTTTTCATCACTAGACTTCGTATGATGTTTAGCTGGTCCTAAATGAAAATGGTGCCAATATGACATCTAATGTATTTGAATGTCCGCCATTGCTTAACAGGCTTGAGGCAGCTACTTCTGATTTTTGTGCTGTTTTTCATGATATATGTGTTCATTGACTGTATTTGTCTATATCATTGTGCATTGGCTGTTATGTTGGAATGTGTTTCTTCATCTACTTCTTTTGGAAACAAGATCTATTAGATTTTTTCTCAGTCGTCTTACCCCACTGCTACAACCGCCAACATACCGCCATCATGTGATACTAGCCAGTCTACCTGTTTATGCTCTGATAGACCCTAATTAATTACATTAATTAACCACTCCTCGCTCCATACTACATTGTGCACTAGACCAAACAGCCTTGGACTACATTCATCTTCACTTAAATGTAAATGGCAGCGAAAACAAAAATCTTGTTTCAAAGACAGCCAGCATAGAACAGGAAGAAAAATATCAGTTATCCCCTTTTGCCCTTTCCTTCACAGCAATTTGAAAACTCGACCATCAATTTCAACAATTTAATTCAAATTCAACTTCAATCGTCAACCTTTAAGGCTTAGCAACCACTGCAAAACACATTATTCAACACCCAGTCAGTTGGATCACCAGAAAAGTACAGAGAAATAGTCAACTTTATCAATGGTCAGGATATCATCATATTTTTTGTGACAGAAACATGGCTAAAAACATCAGGCAATGAACCAAAGTGCGCAGATCTAACACCCCCTGGTTACTCCATCAAGTTGCTCCCCCATCACTCCTGTGGAGGTGGAATTGCTGTCATCGCAAAGAACTACATACTACACCATCTTAACTACAGTGCAACCTTCATTTTTGACCATACATTGTTTGAACTGGTCCAAGCCACCCTCACGATGGAACAAAGGTCAGTCCTTTTCTTCTGCCTCTATCACCCTCCTCCTAGTCGAAAAAACAAGATGACTGAATCTCTCTTTTTGGAGCAGTTTCCTAACCTCCTGGAGGACGTAAATTCGATTGATGGCAGCCTGATTATTCTTGGAGATTTCAGCTTTCATTTCGACTGTCCGGGAAACCCATATACATCAAAACTCTTAGATTCATTTCAACCTCAAACAGTCAGTTAGCCAACCCACCCATAAACATGGTCACATTTTAGACTGGATTCTCCATAGACCTGATGATAATATTCTACAGTCTTCATTGGTGTCCCATGAACTTGCATCAGATAACCTCTGCATCATATGCCATCTTGATGTATCAGTCCCTAATCCTCCATTTTTGTTTGCTACTAAGAGAAACCGCTGTATGATAAACAGAACCCAACCAACGCATGACATCCAAGCAAACCTGATAACTTTGTTACCTCCCACAGCTTGATAAGTGCTTGCATTCATTGCCTGACATACATGCCCCAGCAACCAAGTGCAGCATATCCATTCAGAAGTGTTCTCCATGGTATAGTAGTGTCAGTGATTTTGGCTTTCATCCAGTCTTACTATTCATAAGCAAATCTTTGAAGCCACTAAGACGAATGTCACAAACATAGTTAATGCAGCGAAATGAACCTATTTCAGTACTAAGATCACTGAAAGTTCCAACTGCAAAGAACTCTTGAATATTACTAACAAGCTAATGTCAAGGAACAAATGTACACCACTTCCAATGACCTTCTCTCTGGTCAAACTTGAGGACCTGTTTGCAGATTTCTTGCATGACAAAGTGCAAACCATTAGAGATCAACTTGACCACACAATTTCAGTTGACTCATCGTCTCCACACAGTTGTGATACAGAATTTGAATTTAAAGTCTTCTTAGCAATTTACAGTCTGCATACTGCCCTTGCCACAGTAGAAAAACTGTCCTTCTGAATGTAGTTAATGACCTTCTCTCTGCTTTGGATAGTGGAGAGATTACAGTCCTCGCCATCTTTGACTTATCTGCAGTATTTGACCCAATAGACCATGATATATTACTTCACTGTCTCCGGGATGTATTTGGCATGATACAGACTTACTATGGTTCAAGTCATACTTAGTCAAAAGGACACAAATTGTGTCTGTAAATGGAAAATGTTCCAGCCCAGTTGATCTCTGTTTTGGTGTTCCACAGGGTTCTGTTCTTGGACCCTTTCCCTTAATTCTAAACACTCAGCCCCTCTCAAGTGTCATAAATCATTATCCAGTGTCTCACCAATTGTATGCTGATGACACCCAAATATACAAATCTAGTCACCCAACTAAAGTTTATGCTAGCATCCAAGGCATAGAGAGGTCCATTTCCGATATGAAGTCATGGATGACATGTAACAATCTGCAGATGAATGATGATAAAACTGAGGCCATTCTGATCACCACCCAAATACTTTCTCATTCAAATAATAAGTATCAGCAACACCAACATTAAATTCACACAATCAGTACAAAAGCTAGGTGTCACTCTCGACAGTACTCTCTCATTACACCAACATGTCATGAACATATGCAAGGCTGCATATCTGGATCTGAGATGCATCAGCTCTATTCACAGTTTTCTTTCTGTTGAAGCCACTAAAACAGTTGTGTGTTCTTTAGTACATTCTAGACTTAACTCTTATAATTCTCTTCTATCTGATTTGTCTCAATATCTATTACAGAAGCATCAAAAAAGTTCAAAACACAGCTGCTTGGATCGTCCTTAGAGTACCAAGAACCAAGCACTCCTCCCCCTGTTTTGTAGCCTCCACAGGCTACCCGTTCACTCCAGAATCCAACACAAAATCTGTTCTCTCTGCTACATTTCGTTGACTGCCTCCAGTCCAAAATACCTATCTGACTTCACCCATGTGTACACTCCTCTTCTGACGCTCGTGTTCTTATTATTCCCACTATCAAAATCAAGTCCTAATGAACAACGTTATTTTGTGTACCAGGGCCCAGCTACCTGGAACGAATTGCCTCTTGAACTTCAACACAATGACACTGTGATCTTATTCAAGAGTGTTGTAAAAACTCACCTATTTTGATTGCAAGAACAGACTTAAGACTTAACAATGCTTCCTTACCCTTAATTATTTTCAGCATACTTTTGTTTGTAATTTCATGGTGTTTGTTTTTGTAATCTTGTTTTAATATATATGTCCTTGTGTGTTAACTAATATTGTAAAGTGCTTATTGCTTTTAAAGATTAAGCGCTGTATTAAGTCCTCATTATTATTATTATTATTATATGGTCACCATGGCAGCCATCTTGAAAATCTTCTTATTGCTACTCCTCGTAAATCGAAACTCATATCAACATGGGATTTCACCAGAAGACTGATTATGATATCTAGCTTGTCCTAAATGAAAATGATGCTGATAAAATCTAAAATATGGCTGCCATGGTAGCCATCTTGAAACTTCTTCTCGCACTAGTCCACCTAAATTTAAAGCCATATCAACATGGAATTTTCACCAGAAGTTTTCTTATGATGACTAGTTGGCCCTGAATGAAAATGATGCCAATCTGGCCTCCAGTCTCTCTACCATGGTGGCCATCTTTAAAATCTTGTTATTGCTACTCCTCCATGTTTTATGGATATATCAACATAGGGTTTTCATCAACAGATTTCTTACGATTTCTAGTTGGTCCTATGTAAATTGGTGCTTTGCAGAGATCCAATATGGTAACCACAATGAACCACAATATGGTAACCACAATGAACCACAATATGGTAACCACAAAGAACACATTGAAAATCTTGTTGTCGCTAATTCTCCAGAATGGATGGTCATATTGGCATGGAGTTTTCACCAAAAATCTTCTAATGGTGTCTGGTTTGTCATAAATAAAAATGATGCCAATCTTACATCCAATATGGCTACAACAGTGGCTAATTGAATAATCTTATCACTCAAGAATATCAGAGATGATTTCAACACTCAACAGTTAAAAAGAAGAAATGGTCTTTACTTGAATTCCTGGAATATATTTTTGGACTGTAGAGAATCAGACCCTTCAAGTGATCCTTGTTCTACTAGTAAACTGCAATGTTAATCCATTTAACTGCCATTTAAAAATTATGAACAATAATCTGGAATCTTTGCTAACCCTTTTCCATGGTAATGGTAGGGGGCAAAACAGTTGCCCCAGTGGCTGTCATTTTGCCCAGATACGCAGAGAAAGCAAAGTTGACTTTGCCTTTTCTTGAGTTGATGTCCTCACTCCCCCTGTTTTGCCATTGAATGCTTTGTATTATGAGTACAATATCAACTGTTGTGTCTTTTTTCTGTTAAAGCAATATATACAGTTTCAACACCACATTTTCATGCTTTTGATCAATTTTTGTGCAGATTTCAGGATTATTTATGTCAGCAATTATGTTTAAATTTATGAGATTACCATTGAAAAGTCAAACATGAAGCTTGAAGAAATGACTGAAATTCCATGCACTTGTCAAGAGCAAATTATTACTCTTTGGAGGTTTTATAGGCTGATTTCTAGTAAAGGTAAACAATTTTACTTCATATTTCATCCTGTTAATTAAATGTAATAAGACAGGACTTGTATCTCGATACCGGCAACCCATTTTTGAAAATAGCCTATTTTCATTGTTAATGCTTTTTGCAAAAAAAAACAGTAATATTACAGTTTTGCTGAATAAACCAAGAACAGTTGTACTGTTTTCATAAAGTATAATGAGTATTTCTTTTGTTCTTATATTATTTGGCACAAAGGCTTAGTAAAACAGCTGTTTAAGTGACTGTTTTAAAGATTAAAAATTTTGACCACTCTATACTCGCTTCTATTTTCCCATCACTTCACACTATTCTGGCAGATGAGAGAAGTCACTTCATCCAAAAATGTTAGTCCATTGTGGACTGTACTTTTCATACATGATAGACGTATATATTGCTTTGTTGTTATGCATTCATTGTATATGTTTGTTTTATATACTTGTTGCATCTATCCTACTATAGAAAAATAAAAAAAATATGTGTTTATGTCATTAGGGGTTTTTAAATCAAGGTTATTTTATTATATTTCACATTTATTTTGGTGGCACAGTTAGTAATGACATCAAAAATGTCACATGCTAAGTAGAATTGCTGTACAGGTAGGGGTTTAAATCCTACTCAGGGACATCAAATGTCACATGCTAAGTGGAGTTGCTGTACAGGTAGAGGTTTAAATCCTACTCAGGGAATAGAGATTTATAAATAAAATTTCAATGGATTTATTTGTGGGGGAAAGAAAGGAAATAAGTGAATATATTGTTGTATATGTATGCTGATATGTTGATGTGTGTGTGTGTGTGTATACATATATATATATATATATATATATATATATATATATATATATATATATATATATATATATATATTGAGTGTGTGTGTATTTATATATAAACATGTTTCCTTGTATGAGGGCCTCAAGGTAGATAAGTTCTTCAACTAATTTTGTCACCCTCTTTAAATAAAGTCATTATTATTATTATTATTATTATTATTATTATTTGCACATGTAGTAGAAAGAGACTTGATGTCACTGCTTAATGTTGATGCTCTCAATGATTAATGTATAAGAGACTGGAATTTATTATTATTATTATTATAACTTATACATTTATGCTCAGCATAACAGAGATTTTTGTCTCTGATATAGGATAAACTAGTAGGACTAGAAATGCTGTAGAATATCTGCATTTTCCCTTCTTACAAGTCTTGATCGTATCTGTCAGATGTTACTACATTATCTACCATATATGCTTGCTTATATGTATAGTCCAACTGCAAACAGCATAGACCCTGATCTGCTGCTGCATAATGTGCTGGCAGATCAGGGTCATAGTTGTTTGTTCTACTGATTACTTCTAACAAACTAAATAGACCCAGATCTGCCAGTGCATTATGCAAAGTCATATTAACATGAGGTTTTCACTGGAAGACTTCTTATGGTGTCTGATTGTTCGTAAATGAAATTTATACTGATTTGACATCGAATATGGCCACCACAGTATCTATCTTGAAAATATTATTGCTACTTCTACTACATGGAAAGTCATATCAACATCGGGTTTTCATTACTAGACTTCGTATGATGTTTAGCTGGTCCTAAATGAAAATGGTGCCAATATGACATCTAATGTATTTGAATGGCCGCCATTGCTTAACAGGCTTGAGGCAGCTACTTCTGATTTTTGTTCTGTTTTTCATGATATATGTGTTCATTGACTGTATTTGTCTATATCATTGTGCATTGGCTGTTATGTTGGAATGTGTTTCTTCATCTACTTCTTTTGGAAACAAGATCTATTAGATTTTTTCTCAGTCGTCTTACCCCACTGCTACAACCGCCAACATACCGCCATCATGTGATACTAGCCAGTCTACCTGTTTATGCTCTGATAGACCCTAATTAATTACATTAATTAACCACTCCTCGCTCCATACTACATTGTGCACTAGACCAAACAGCCTTGGACTACATTCATCTTCACTTAAATGTAAATGGCAGCGAAAACAAAAATCTTGTTTCAAAGACAGCCAGCATAGAACAGAAAGAAAAATATCAGTTATCCCCTTTTGCCCTTTCCTTCACAGCAATTTGAAAACTCGACCATCAATTTCAACAATTTAATTCAAATTCAACTTCAATCGTCAACCTTTAAGGCTTAGCAACCACTGCAAAACACATTATTCAACACCCAGTCAGTTGGATCACCAGAAAAGTACAGAGAAATAGTCAACTTTATCAATGGTCAGGATATCATCATATTTTTTGTGACAGAAACATGGCTAAAAACATCAGGCAATGAACCAAAGTGCGCAGATCTAACACCCCCTGGTTACTCCATCAAGTTGCTCCCCCATCACTCCTGTGGAGGTGGAATTGCTGTCATCGCAAAGAACTACATACTACACCGTCTTAACTACAGTGCAACCTTCATTTTTGACCATACATTGTTTGAACTGGTCCAAGCCACCCTCACGATGGAACAAAGGTCAGTCCTTTTCTTCTGCCTCTATCACCCTCCTCCTAGTCAAAAAAACAAGATGACTGAATCTCTCTTTTTGGAGCAGTTTCCTAACCTCCTGGAGGACGTAAATTTGATTGGTGGCAGCCTGATTATTCTTGGAGATTTCAGCTTTCATTTCGACTGTCCGGGAAACCCATATACATCAAAACTCTTAGATTCATTTCAACCTCAAACAGTCAGTTAGCCAACCCACCCATAAACATGGTCACATTTTAGACTGGATTCTCCATAGACCTGATGATAATATTCTACAGTCTTCATTGGTGTCCCATGAACTTGCATCAGATAACCTCTGCATCATATGCCATCTTGATGTATCAGTCCCTAATCCTCCATTTTTGTTTGCTACTAAGAGAAACCGCTGTATGATAAACAGAACCCAACCAACACATGACATCCAAGCAAACCTGATAACTTTGTTACCTCCCACAGCTTGATAAGTGCTTGCTTTCATTGCCTGACATACATGCCCCAGCAACCAAGTGCAGCATATCCATTCAGAAGTGTTCTCCATGGTATAGTAGTGTCAGTGATTTTGGCTTTCATCCAGTCTTACTATTCATAAGCAAATCTTTGAAGCCACTAAGACGAATGTCACAAACATAGTTAATGCAGCGAAATGAACCTATTTCAGTACTAAGATCACTGAAAGTTCCAACTGCAAAGAACTCTTGAATATTACTAACAAGCTAATGTCAAGGAACAAATGTACACCACTTCCAATGACCTTCTCTCTGGTCAAACTTGAGGACCTGTTTGCAGATTTCTTGCATGACAAAGTGCAAACCATTAGAGATCAACTTGACCACACAATTTCAGTTGACTCATCGTCTCCACACAGTTGTGATACAGAATTTGAATTTAAAGTCTTCTTAGCAATTTACAGTCTGCATACTGCCCTTGCCACAGTAGAAAAACTGTCCTTCTGAATGTAGTTAATGACCTCTCTGCTTTGGATAGTGGAGAGATTACAGTCCTCGCGATCTTTGACTTATCTGCAGTATTTGACCCAATAGACCATGATATATTACTTCACTGTCTCCGGCATGTATTTGGCATGATACAGACTTACTATGGTTCAAGTCATACTTAGTCAAAAGGACACAAATTGTGTCTGTAAATGGAAAATGTTCCAGCCCAGTTGATCTCTGTTTTGGTGTTCCACAGGGTTCTGTTCTTGGACCCTTTCCCTTAATTCTAAACACTCAGCCCCTCTCAAGAGTCATAAATCATTATCCAGTGTCTCACCAATTGTATGCTGATGACACCCAAATATACAAATCTAGTCACCCAACTAAAGTTTATGCTAGCATCCAAGGCATAGAGAGGTCCATTTCCGATATGAAGTCATGGATGACATGTAACAATCTGCAGATGAATGATGATAAAACTGAAGCCATTCTGATCACCACCCAAATACTTTCTCATTCAAATAATAAGTATCAGCAACACCAACATTAAATTCACACAATCAGTACAAAAGCTAGGTGTCACTCTCGACAGTACTCTCTCATTACACCAACATGTCATGAACATATGCAAGGCTGCATATCTGGATCTGAGATGCATCAGCTCTATTCACAGTTTTCTTTCTGTTGAAGCCACTAAAACAGTTGTGTGTTCTTTAGTACATTCTAGACTTAACTATTGCAAGTCACTTCTATCTGATTTGTCTCAGTATCTACTACAGAAGCATCAAAAAAGTTCAAAACACAGCTGCTTGGATCGTCCTTAGAGTACCAAGAACCAAGCACTCCTCCCCCTGTTTTGTAGCCTCCACAGGCTACCCGTTCACTCCAGAATCCAACACAAAATCTGTTCTCTCTGCTACATTTCGTTGACTGCCTCCAGTCCAAAATACCTATCTGACTTCACCCATGTGTACACTCCTCTTCTGATGCTCTGTTCTTATTATTCCTACTATCAAAATCAAGTCCTAATGAACAACGTTATTTTGTGTACCAGGGCCCAGCTACCTGGAACGAATTGCCTCTTGAACTTCAACACAATGACACTGTGATCTTATTCAAGAGTGCTGTAAAAACTCACCTATTTTGATTGCAAGAACAGACTTAAGACTTAACAATGCTTCCTTACCCTTAATTATTTTCAGCATACTTTTGTTTGTAATTTCATGGTGTTTGTTTTTGTAATCTTGTTTTAATATATATGTCCTTGTGTGTTAACTAATATTGTAAAGTGCTTATTGCTTTTAAAGATTAAGCGCTGTACTAAGTCCTTATTATTATTATTATTATTATATGGTCACCATGGCAGCCATCTTGAAAATCTTCTTATTGCTACTCCTCGTAAATCGAAACTCATATCAACATGGGATTTCACCAGAAGACTGATTATGATATCTAGCTTGTCCTAAATGAAAATGATGCTGATAAAATCTAAAATATGGCTGCCATGGTAGCCATCTTGAAACTTCTTCTCGCACTAGTCCACCTAAATGATAAGCCATATCAACATGGAATTTTCACCAGAAGTTTTCTTATGATGACTAGTTGGCCCTGAATGAAAATGATGCCAATCTGGCCTCCAGTCTCTCTACCATGGTGGCCATCTTTAAAATCTTGTTATTGCTACTCCTCCATATTTTATGGATATATCAACATAGGGTTTTCATCAACAGATTTCTTACGATTTCTAGTTGGTCCTATGTAAATTGGTGCTTTGCAGAGATCCAGTATGGTAACCACAATGAACCACAATATGGTAACCACAATGAACACATTGAAAATCTTGTTGTCGCTAATTCTCCAGAATGGATGGTCATATTGGCATGGAGTTTTCACCAAAAATCTTCTAATGGTGTCTGGTTTGTCATAAATAAAAATGATGCCAATCTTACATCCAATATGGCTACAACAGTGGCTAATTGAATAATCTTATCACTCAAGAATATCAGAGATGATTTCAACACTCAACAGTTAAAAAGAAGAAATGGTCTTTGCTTGAATTCCTGGAATATATTTTTGGACTGTAGAGAATCAGACCCTTCAAGTGATCCTTGTTCTACTAGTAAACTGCAATGTTAATCCATTTAACTGCCATTTAAAAATTATGAACAATAATCTGGAATCTTTGCTAACCCTTTTCCATGGTAATGGTAGGGGGCAAAACAGTTGCCCCAGTGGCTGTCATTTTGCCCAGATACGCAGAGAAAGCAAAGTTGACTTTGCCTTTTCTTGAGTTGATGTCCTCACTCCCCCTGTTTTGCCATTGAATGCTTTGTATTATGAGTACAATATCAACTGTTGTGTCTTTTTTCTGTTAAAGCAATATATACAGTTTCAACACCACATTTTCATGCTTTTGATCAATTTTTGTGCAGATTTCAGGATTATTTATGTCAGCAATTATGTTTAAATTTATGAGATTACCATTGAAAAGTCAAACATGAAGCTTGAAGAAATGACTGAAATTCCATGCACTTGTCAAGAGCAAATTATTACTCTTTGGAGGTTTTATAGGCTGATTTCTAGTAAAGGTAAGCAATTTTACTTCATATTTCATCCTGTTAATTAAATGTAATAAGACAGGACTTGTATCTCGATACCGGCAACCCATTTTTGAAAATAGCCTATTTTCATTGTTAATGCTTTTTGCAAAAAAAAACAGTAATATTACAGTTTTGCTGAATAAACCAAGAACAGTTGTACTGTTTTCATAAAGTATAATGAGTATTTCTTTTGTTCTTATATTATTTGGCACAAAGGCTTAGTAAAACAGCTGTTTAAGTGACTGTTTTAAAGATTAAAAATTTTGACCACTCTATACTCGCTTCTATTTTCCCATCACTTCACACTATTCTGGCAGATGAGAGAAGTCACTTCATCCAAAAATGTTAGTCCATTGTGGACTGTACTTTTCATACATGATAGACGTATATATTGCTTTGTTGTTATGCATTCATTGTATATGTTTGTTTTATATACTTGTTGCATCTATCCTACTATAGAAAAATAAAAAAAATATGTGTTTATGTCATTAGGGGTTTTTAAATCAAGGTTATTTTATTATATTTCACATTTATTTTGGTGGCACAGTTAGTAATGACATCAAAAATGTCACATGCTAAGTAGAATTGCTGTACAGGTAGGGGTTTAAATCCTACTCAGGGACATCAAATGTCACATGCTAAGTGGAGTTGCTGTACAGGTAGAGGTTTAAATCCTACTCAGGGAATAGAGATTTATAAATAAAATTTCAATGGATTTATTTGTGGGGGAAAGAAAGGAAATAAGTGAATATATTGTTGTATATGTATGCTGATATGTTGATGTGTGTGTGTGTGTATACATATATATATATATATATATATATATATATATATATATATATATATATATATATATATATATATATATATTGAGTGTGTGTGTGTATTTATATATAAACATGTTTCCTTGTATGAGGGCCTCAAGGTAGATAAGTTCTTCAACTAATTTTGTCACCCTCTTTAAATAAAGTCATTATTATTATTATTATTATTATTATTATTATTATTATTATTATTATTTGCACATGTAGTAGAAAGAGACTTGATGTCACTGCTTAATGTTGATGCTCTCAATGATTAATGTATAAGAGACTGGAATTTATTATTATTATTATTATAACTTATACATTTATGCTCAGCATAACAGAGATTTTTGTCTCTGATATAGGATAAACTAGTAGGACTAGAAATGCTGTAGAATATCTGCATTTTCCCTTCTTACAAGTCTTGATCGTATCTGTCAGATGTTACTACATTATCTACCATATATGCTTGCTTATATGTATAGTCCAACTGCAAACAGCATAGACCCTGATCTGCTGCTGCATAATGTGCTGGCAGATCAGGGTCATAGTTGTTTGTTCTACTGATTACTTCTAACAAACTAAATAGACCCAGATCTGCCAGTGCATTATGCAACGGCAGAGCTGGGTCTGTGCAGTTTGCAGTTGGACTCGACTTTTAAGCCAGAATATACAGTACCTGTGTGTAGCATGCACCCAACTGTGAATATTGCAGACCCCAATCTGCTGGCATGTTGAGTCTGTGTTTTTAGTTTAAAGGAACATGAACTGCATGTGACAAATTGATTTTATTTAATATACAATATGTAGAAAATGTGGTATTTACCAAATTTTTTCTGAGTACATTGCACAAATCTTACAGCCTCATAAACTGGTTCCTTGTGTATCTCTGAAATCTGAATACGTCTTCATTATTTACTATATAGTTTAACTTCGTTGTTCTGTGGGATTTCTTTAAAAGTTCCAGAATTAACTTTATGGCAACAATGAATTGGTAGATCATTGTATCAGTGATAGACCAGATGCGACTTAGTGATATTATGGCGACTTTCATAGCCCAGATTATCAACACACATGTTTGAAATTATTTGGCCATATCTTTAAAACAGTTCAGTTGATTTGAATACAATTTTGGCATATATTTCCATTCATTTAGTTTATTTAGTAAAGGCACATATGAAAATACAGAGGATATTTCTTTTCCTACTTTAATACCAGATATATTTCATCGTGTGGTACAAAAAACATGATATTTTAATGAGTGGCGAAGCCATGAGTTTAAATATATAGTTTTTGGTACCACAAGATGAAATATATCTAGTATTTATGCAGAAAAAGAAAATATTATTTTTATTATATATCAAACTTGCTCGAAAATTGAAGCTTAGAAGATTAAACTCACTCTTCAGCACAACACCCCACCCCCAATTTTTGGAAATTCACCTCACTTTCATAGGCTGATAATATAAATATCAGTGACTTAAGAGAGCAAATTACAAATTATTTTGTAAACTATTTGATCCAATCTGACCACAAAGCAAGTCTGATTCAGCAGTGCATCACAGCGGATTCATCATTGTTGTCAAGGAAGTAAGGGGAAATAACTTCATATTGATGCAAAAAGCATCAAGTCAAATTTCTTCAGCAAAAATTAATTTCCATGTCTGAAATGTAATGCAGTTTCTATTTATTTGTTCTAGCTCACAAAGTGCTCGTTTTGTTACTGCAGGTATAACTTCTGTAGGCACACACAATCAAACATCACATGGCATGATGGGAAATCTTGTATTTTCACATGTGAGAATATAAGGATATATTTTTCATGTGAAAATATAGGAATGAAAACAATATGAAAATTACTGTGCCAATAAGTTTATATATTTCACACTTAAGTATATAATAAAAGAGTTTATTTTCCCTTAAATTCATTTATAAAACAAGTGTTGACCCTGATCTGAAAATAGATCTGAATGTACAGTGCAGCTGGGTGTATGTTACATAGCACCATGATCTGCCAACAGATCTGAATGTACACTGTTTGCAGTTGTGTGTGTGTTACATGTTGACCCTGATCTGTTGACAGATCTGAATGTACAATGAATGTACAATGTTTCAGCTGGGGGGGGTACATTAGCACCATGATCTGTTGACAGATCTGAATGTACAATGTTTGCAGCTGGGTTTGTGTTACAAGGCGACCCTGATCTGCTGACAGATCTAAATATACACTGTTTGCAACTGGGTGTATGTTACAAGTTGACCCTGATCTGCTGACAGATCTGAATGTACATATACAATGTTTGCAGTTGGGTGTGTGTTACAAGTTGACCCTGATCTGCCAGCATATCTGAAAGTACAATGTTTGCAGCTGGGTCTGTGTTACATGTTGACCCTGATCTGCCAACAGATCTGACTGTACAATGTTTGCAGCTGGGTCTGTGTTACATGTTGACCCTGATCTGCCAACAGATCTAAATGTGCAATGTTTGCAGTTGGGTGTGTGTTACATGTTGACCCCAATCTGCTGACAGATCTGAATGTAGAGTATTTGTAGCTGGGTGTGTATTACATGTTGACCCTGATCTGCCAACAGATCTGAATGTACACTGTTTGCAGCTGGGTCTGTGTTACATGTTGACCCTGATCTGCCAACAGATCTGAATGTACAATGTTCGCAGCTGGGTCTGTGTTACATGTTGACCCTGATCTGCTGACACATCTGAATGTACACTGTTTGCAGTTGGGTCTGTGTTACATGTTGACCCTGATCTGCCAACAGATCTGAATGTACAATGTTTGCAGCTGGGTGTGTATTACATGTTGACCCTGATCTGCTGACACATCTGAATGTACAATGTTTGCAGATGGGTCTGTGTTACATGTTGACCCTAATCTGCTGACACATCTGAACATACAGTGTTTGCAGATGGGTGTGACAAGACCAAATAAGATATTCAGCAACAGTAGATGATAGGGTCTATTAATAATCTCAGTGTCCAAAAGGAATACATTCTTGAAAGATGGTATATTATTTTCAAAGGATTTAAAGTTACAAAATTATACAGATTGTTCTGTTGTATGGCAGAGCATTTTTTTATAATTAGTGTTATATTGAATATTTTTCTGTCCATGCTAGATTTCTTCTTATCTTGTTTTGTAAACAGGACCCAGAAGCTTATTACGGGAAAAAATACATGCCAATGCAATCGTAAGTAAATAATATATAAATCATTTAATGTCTGTAATGGTTATATTTCGCCATCTTCTCTTGTCTTTATTAATTAATTGAAAATTTCTTGTTATCTATCTTTGAAGAATAAGACTGTCACAGCTATCACTTTGTAAGCAAATTTAGTTAATTTTCCCATAAATCTGTTAAAAAACAACATAGTGACAAGTGAAGATCTCAGTAGTCCTTGGTTGTACCAGTTTTCAAGGATTTTTGTAATGTTTCACATAGCTACAATCTGCTTAACTTTGTCCAAACTCAGGAGCCATGGTTGCACAGTTGGTAAAGCATCTGACTCATAATCAAAGGGTCGTAGGTTTGTTACCTGCCCAGTCCAGCATGGGTCAGCTCTCTGGTATGTCCTTGGGAAAGGCACTTAGCTGCCATTTCCTCAGCATGATATAACCAGTAATGTGTTAAAAGTGCCATTAACAGACCGCAGAAAAAAAATATGACAAAATATCATGAATTGCTTCTTTTCTTATTTAAAACTACATATTTTAGAAACAATCTCATGTTCTGACTCCATGGTCTTCAATCACATTCAAAATGCTTGAAATAAATGTATGATCCCTTTAATTAATCTGATGTATTATCTTCTGCCCAATTGTTCAAACAATGTGAGGTCATTTGAGTTGTTTTACTTTGCCTTGTCATTATGAAAATGTATAGTTGGAATTTTATCCAATGCGATGGCTAAGGAAATTTCAAGTTTAACCCATCATTAATTAAGCCTTATTAGCAGTATCTCTTATAAACTTGCATGCATATAAACATGAATTTACAGTCAAAGCTCCTGCGTTAATAGTTGTCAATCTAACAGTTGGTTTAATCCAGTAAAGGACTGTGTTGAATAAGGGCTAGTTTGCCCCCCCCCCCTCTCCAG
Organism: Margaritifera margaritifera; assembly: GCA_029931535.1. Taxonomy (NCBI): domain Eukaryota; kingdom Metazoa; phylum Mollusca; class Bivalvia; order Unionida; family Margaritiferidae; genus Margaritifera; species Margaritifera margaritifera. The sequence continues at coordinate 5,308,455 of JAQPZY010001631.1, forward strand.
TTTTCTTTATATGATATATATTACAAATATGAGGTAGTTTAATTTCCTTTATCACATAGTTGGTACACTAAATATAGTGTTTGTGGTTTATTATTTTGATATGTCTAAACATTAACATATCACTTTGTGTGAATTTGATGGTCATATAAGCCAATGAAATACTTGTGCAATATTCTCATTATTGATTGGCTGTGACCATGGAGATTTTTCTTGCCCTGCCTTCTTTAACCACTTTATTTTACTGTTACTATTAGCAATATAGTGGCTGTCTCTCCAGTTGGTGGCTGAATGAACATTGGAAAGAAACAGGTGACTATAAAAAAAAAACGAATAGTAGTGGTTATGTATGTTGGAATGTGGACCATTTACATTATATGGAATTCTCGGAATGCCAAACTAAAACTTTAACATGAGTAAACCTGCTGGAAGTTCACCTAGTTAAGCTGAAAATATGAGAGAACCAAGAAAATCCATCACACTGTAGAGAAACGCCTGGCACCCTATTTTAACTCAGACAGCCCCTTTACATTGCTGCTGTTTGTGGTGTAGATCTTGCACCCACCCCCAGGACAAGCATGGTTTAAATGTCAGCGTATAAGTGTAAATAAACTCACCTCTGTTATGAAGAGACTGTCAAGAAATGCTGGTCTCTCAAGTGACAAGTTGTCCAACCACAGCATTCTTCCAAATCAAATAGTGCAAATATTTGATCACAAAAACATTTAATCTGGGAATAACTAGAGCCATATGAATGCAAATTAGAAACGACAAAACTCCTCCATTATCAGCAACACCTCCGGATTTAGTTATCGAATTGTGCAATATTGCTTCAACCCGTGTCTTGGACTATTTTTTCACAAGCAAGAGTTCAATGGTGCAGCGGCTGAGCCAGAATTAAATGAAATGCTGAAAATCATTTGTTCTTCTTTCTATCTGATAGTATTTCCACTCAAAATAAAAACTATGTGATAAACAAAATCTCATATTGGTAATGATTTTATATTGAATTTATGAAACTTGTTGAATAATTTCCAGCATTTGCTCACCAAGGCTCGCAAAAGCTAAAAATTATTCAACTTGTTTAATAAATTCAATATAAAATAATTATCCATTTGAAATTCTATATCAGTCAACCCTAGAACAAGAGGCCAAATTTTCAAGAATATCTCACATAGTTGGCAGCCCATATTGACACAGTAGAACAGATTAATGTCTAATTGCATTGGTCATACTATACATACTGTAATGCCTTTTTCATTACTGAAGTATATCCATGCACAATCAAGTGGTTGATTTTTTTCAAATTCTGTTGAATGCCATTTCATTTGGTTGAACACTGATGATAGCCAAGGAATGCTGAGGTTGGTTAAGTTATGGTATATTTTCTTTAATGAAATGAATATGTCTGAGAACATTTGGCGAGATGTGATTAGCAACCACAACTTGCCCAGCCAATGGTCCAGTGTTGACAGTGTATCTGGTGGATAGGTACCAAATTATGCCCAGGGACAGCGACACTAATGCTTCCATGCCGCTGGGAATGATTTACACAGACATGGAAGCTATGCCTGATGAAGACAATCCCCACAGTGAGTGTGAGAAAAACCATGTTAAACTGGCTCATTCCAGTCCCATGATGGAGCAAGCTGGCTCATTCCAGTCCCATGATGGAGCAGGCTGGCTCATTCCAGTCCCATGATGGAGCAAACTGGCTCATTCCAGTCCCATGATGGACTGGATGGAGTTCAGCTTTAAGGCAGCTGTTGGGGAGATTTTTCATATCTTCTCACCATCTGAATGCACACCACTGCTGCCATCTGCAAGTCAGGTCTATAAGGTCCAGGTCTCTGTAGGCATTGACGATGAGGTCAAATACATACATGTCCTTCCATCTACTACTACAGTCAGCAAAGATCAAGGAAATCTCTGACTGTCTGTTGGATGAAATCTGAGATCAGGGGAATTCAAAGGCATTCTCTTTTCGGAGAGCCAATAGCCAGCATTTTTTCCTCTCGCTGGTATTTCACACGCTTGGAAACATACAATACAGATATTCCAGGCTAAGATAAGAACATTACATACGTAAACGTGACAACCCTGCAGTTTTATAACATTGATCACCATGTTTTTCATTTGTGTGAAAATATGGCGCCCACATCATCATTGTTCGACTTGGCATCCCTAGCGATTTTTTTCTGGCCAAAAATTGGGCAATGAGCATGAGTGGGAGTTCATGCAATCTAGATTTGGTGAGCTGATACACTTTTCTCCACTCATCTTCACTGAAGCCTCACCACTAGCTGGCCCTACGCTCATTACCTTTTGCTCACCACTGCTGTTCTGTGACCGTATCGAGAATGTGTGGAAGCAGGCAGTGCAAGAGTTGCCTCACCATTCTTCTTTCCACCTCCTAGGAAGTTGATTTCCATGAGAAAGCTTTTGCAACTCCTCTGCTTACTCATTGTGGTGCTGGACTTGATACTCCTAGGCCACCTTTTCTTGTGCCCTCTGCAGATGGCACTTCCAGCTCAGTGGCACTCTTTTTCCGGTTGTCTGGATCACAGAGCTATGATCTTGACCAAGATAAAACAGTTCCTGCATCAATGGTGAGACCAACAATGGCTTACGGCTTGAATTCCTCATAAGTGACCCCAACAGGAGATTACAGTCTGTTTGGACACCAGTTCATATGGTTGATGAGCTCACCTGTCACCTCACTTCACCACAATCGGTTGCAAATGGTGGCTGGAGAAGAGGTCTCTTCACATCAAACTTCTGGAAATAATGGCTATAATCAATGCCTGTCATTTCAGGAATGATCTACTCTGTGGCAGGGTAATCATGTGATCTCTGCATCCTTGTCTCGGACTTTTTCTGCTGGTGTTGCCCAGAACAGGATTATGGTCCTGGTCAGACACATTCCTAGCAGGCTCTATGTCCTTGCCATCTTGTCAAGAAGGGGCCAGGCTCTTCACACTGGGTGGTCCTTTCATCCGTCGATCTTTCATTGGATTTGCACACTGTGTGGGTGTCCAGTGATATATCCATTTGCAACAAGGTGGAACCACAAACTGCTCACCTTTGTCTTTCCAGTCCCAGACCCAGGGGTTTTTCCGTAGATGCTCTGTCAGTCAGATGGGATGGGTTTTGGGGCTTTGTCTTCCCTCCAACAGGCTTTTCCATAGATGCTCTGGCAGTCAGATGGGATGGGTTTTGGGGCTATGCCTTCCCTCCAACTGTTCTAATACTGCCAGACCTGCAAAGTGGTTCTGATAGCCTCTCTTAGGTGGGATAGTCTTGGGTGAACAATCAACTCAGTCTAGCAGTAGACATCCCCAGGAAGATCCTGGCAGTGATAAGTATTGCTCAAGCAACCCTGGCTGCAGGTTTTTCTTCTCTGCACAGACAAGCTCTTCCTACACACCTGGCTCTTGTCAGGAGAGCCCTGCATAGAAAAGAATTTGGTGCTGGAAGGCCATCCACTTTGAAGGTGTATAAGAGAAAGTGGCATGTCTTCAGGGACTGGTGCAAGGGTTGTAACATTGTCAATTTAATGGCCATGATCTCACAACTTGCTAACTTTCATCTCTGGTTCTTAGAGGAGAAGTAATTAGCACCTATCATTATCTGGGGCTACCACTGCATGACTTCCAATATATTCAGACATCATGGTAGAGGGGATATAGGCCATGACAATGACCAGTCGAACTTGTTGGCCAATTATGACCTGATTCAACCCCTGTCACTTAGCCAGTTCCCCAAACTTTTATGGGTTTTGACATGGCTGAACTTGGATCTCTTGCCAGAAGCTGCTATCTACAAAACATGTTTTTGACAGCCTTAGCTTCTGCATGCAGGGTGAGTGATTTGCATGCCTTTTTGATGGACCCGAACTATCTCTTGTTCAGATCAGATAGTTCTGTGGTGCTAGTAATGTAACCAGGCTTCATGGCAAAAAACATTACCGTCTGCAGGCAACCAAAGGGTGGTCATTCAATCACTCTCATTGATCAGTATGTTGGGAGAGGTGGCAGTACAAGGTCCAGTCTGTGTGCTTGACTGCTACCTGAAATGCACGGAAAACAGTCATTGTGCCTGACAATGCCTCTCTCTTCTGGTAATGCTGGGAAACATAACATAACCCCTCAAGCCTTGGTGTCTTGGTTGAAGTGGGTGATATGCACAGTGTACTTGGAAATTCCTCAGGGCCAGATACATCTCATGAAAATTTCAGCTCACGAGATTCAAGCGATCTATGAACCTTATATTTGAATGCCATTTTTCAAATCAAGACATCATTGAAGATGTTGACTAGCATGCACAGTCAACACAACCTTCTCACATGCATGAGTTTACAGCTTTTGCTTTATTTTTTCTTGGTAAGAAAATGTTATTTGTTTCTCATTACTGGTATATTAACATCTCATGTCATGCGACCATCATTTGTGCTGCCTTCATGATTGGGGGTGGTTTATCTTTCATTTTGGGACAGCCAGTTTTCACTTGACATTGTACCCAGGTAGAGGTTGGATCCTCATGCATTTTCTCCTATTAACCTGTTCTCCTAACATCAGTGTGTTTGGGGAATGTATTTGATGGAGAAAGTGCATTCTTTGGTAAATTATGTTTCTCCGAGAATACTTATCTGATCATATTACTATAGAACCTGCCCACACTTCCCAGCAAATGTGTGCATCCTCATTGGTGTTTTGCTCAAGCCCACACTTCCCAGCAAATGTGTGCATCCTCATTTGTGTTTTGCTCAAGCCTCGACTGGATAAAATCCGGTATACAGGTAGCCACCTAACCATAGAAAGCAGAGGTAATTTGTGAGGGTTTCTTCCCTGCATCAAAATGATCTATAGCTGGGAAAGATGAAAATTCATCTTTCTAGGAGAGCTGGATTCAAGAAGTAGCAGAGTTTATTTCCTAACATTAATGTGATCAGATAAATATTCTCAGAGAAACATAATTTACTATAAATTTTGCTTTCTACAAAATCAAAGTTTTTCTTTTGAAAATGTTAGCACTTTATTAGAGTAATTTTTGGCTCATGGTAAAAATTTAACAAAAATAACGTGAAATATATTGAAATGATACCAATTTATACACATGATATAGTGATATTAGCCAAGGTGTCAGACCATCAATGAACCACACTACTTTATAGTCAGACAAGCTTAGCACCCAGGTATTATTACGTATTATCTCATAGTTGGTACACTTTACACTTTGCACTTTAATATTTTTTATATGTTAACATGTTAACAGATCACTTTATGTGAATCGGATTGGTCCAAATAAGCCATGAAATTCTTGCGCAGTATTATCGTTACTGATTGACTGCGACCCCGCCTTCAGGAACTTTTTTTTATACTATTACTATCAACATTTTGGCATCCATTTTTTTACATGATTGCCAAAGGGGCACTGAGAAAAAAAGGTTACATCTGTTGGAATATGCCCAATTTACCCCACAATGGCTAGTTACAAATAAAATTAAGGGTATCGGTCAATGGCTAGAGGGCTGGGGGTATAAACATGTAACAGGGACCCCACCCTATGACAAGCATGGTTTAAATGGTCACCTAAATGAGTAAATAAACTCACCTCTCTTTAGAGAAGAATGTGGACAAAGCCGGTCTCCCAACTGACAGAAAGTTTGCCAACCACAGCATTGTTCCAAATCAAATAATGCAAATACCCAGTCACAAATACATTAAATCTGGAATTACTTTACTCAGCAACATCTTTAGTCTAGATTTAATACAATTTCTGCATCCAGTAATCATCCCTTCACATGAAAATCCAACACCTGGAATGCTACTTTTTCAACCATATTAATTACTGTATCCATTGCAGTGGACACACTTTAGGTTGAAACATTGTAAACATTCTCATCTACATTAATGTATATGGCATGTCTAACCTAACCGGAGTGAACTATGTGACATCACACCAAAATTTCCATTGGAGATCCAGTGTTGAAAAATGATGTTGTCTGTGACAAATGTTCTGTTTATGTGGAAGGAGAGTTGCTCTTTGAATTCTAATTTGTAAAAATGTCTACTTTTAAATGTTACTGGTTATAGAACTGCGTATTATTAATTCAACTGACGTCTGGGACTATTTTTTTTCCACGCAACAATTGAAAGGTGCAGCATCTAAGCCTGAAGAGACAAAGTTATTTCTTCTTTCTCTCTAAACTATTTCCATTAAAATAAAAACTATTTGAAAAACAGAGCCAAGGCTTGCAAAAGCTGGAAATTATTCAACTCATTTCATAGATTCAGTATTAAATCATTACCCATTTGAGATCCTCTATATAAATCACATGTAGCCCAGCTTCAGAATGGGCAACATTCCATTGGATTTTTCAATAAATAACAATTAACTGACAACAACTGCTGGTAGGTGAGTGGAACTTGGAGATTCATCAGTTTGTTAACCATGAAATATCTTTCTGAAATCTTCTGTATGTTTTTTGTATATCAGATTCAGAACCATGTTTGTGGCTGGAGAACACTGTGATAGTGAGACCATGAACTGGGCCCAGAAAGCATTTGGCTGTCCAGTGCTGGACAACTGGTGGCAGACAGGTCAGTTCATTGTCCCTTGATCATGTGCTTGAGCTCGAGCTTTTACAGGCCTGCCATGTCACAATCTGGAAATGTTCATCTCTTATTGACCATCCATTCAGATTGGTTTGTTGTACATCATACTGTAAAATCATGAGTTAATTCCCTTTAGGTTAAGATGATCACTATTGCATTGGGTATCAGCATCAGGTATCAATGTGTCAAAAGTCAAGATCCATAGGAATCGAAGGACCAATGTAATGTAACAGCTTCTTCATAATAATTTCAGTTGAATACATCTGGGAAGAGGGACGGGGAACTGCCATAGGTCATCAGTATGGGTATATGCCAAAGTAAAGTCCCAATTTTTCAACAAGTCTGTCCTAAAAGACCTTGTGTCTTCAAATTGACCTGGGCCAAGACCCCTTTAGTGCCATCCAGCTTGCACTGATCAACCTTTCTCTGCAATACTCATATTTGCCAGTCCATTTTTAAATGTTCAGTTCTGTGGGAGTCTGATTTTGGGCACTTTAATTTATGTAAGGTTACAGTTTTTGGGCATGGTTAAAAAGACCTGACTGTTGGGAGCAGCTAATTCTAAAAGACCTCAGATATGGAGATTTATGAAATAACAAATTTAATGGCAGTTTTTATTTGATTTTGATGGCCATGTGATTAAAAATACATTGGAGAAGAATGTTGCTCTTTATTAAGTCATTGTCTCTGATAGCCCCTGGAAGTTGTAGCATTATATCATGCATGCATAGTTATGCTGGATTTTATGCTGAAGAGTTCAGATTAAGGAAAGTTAACACATCTTTTTAAAAAGGTCTATAAAAGCACACATTTAAAGTGCCTTCACTGTGACTCATGTGGTCTTGTAGATTTGTTGGGGGCGGCGGGTTATGTGTGTGTGTGTTAGTACACAAGATAAATCACAGACCATAGATGGGTGACCACTGAGTCTTGCTAATAGCAAATCAGTCAGTCCTGCCTTGAGTATCCAACTAAATGTGATAAGTAACAAAAAGTGATCTCTTCATTGATGTGGCATCTTAATACAGGTTCATTTTTATCAATAATGTAGGTATAATGCTTAGAATGTAGCTGTTAAAGATGAGTGGGTGCTTCATAAAGGTAAACTTTAATTTAGAAGGTTTGACTTCTCTTGAAATTTAAATAGGTTCAAAGTATTTGAAATATTTTCTATACTTTCAGAGACTGGTTGGCCTATTACATCTACCTGTGTGGGGCTTGGAATGTCTCTGCATCCAACACCTGGTGTGACTGGCAAACCTGTGCCAGGATGGAATGGTAGGTCCCTGCCATTTATTCAGGGTTACTTGCATTAAGCTTGACTGATTACTTTGCAGTCTTTGTGCTATTGTTGTGAATGTGGTAACGTATTATTATCAAGTCAGGCAGTGAGCCAGAATATGCTATGCCAGTTATTTAAAAAAAAAAGTCTAGATTTGTTTTCCCCTCAGACAGAGACATCAAGAGTTTGTGTTTCTCCATTTGTGTGTGGGTGTGTTTGTGGACAGCTTTTGTTCAGATTTTTTTCAGCACTTCTATCTCAGTAACCCCATTTCCAGTTCACGTCATTTGGAATATAACATTATCACATACTGCACTTCTCTCAGTATCACTTCTTGCCCATGGGTAGGGCCTTGGGGTCAAAAATTATATTGGGAACGTATATTGATTAAATGTTTGTAATAAATACTTTTTCTTCACTTACATTTTCAAGATCCCTTACTTTGTTCACTCCATATTTGGAATACAATATTATCATATACTTCCTTTCTCTCAGGGACCACTCCTGCCCCAGTGTGGGCTATGGGGATAAGAATTATATTGTGGACACATTTTGGTTGAAGTTTATGATTAGTTTGTTTCATCACTTACATTTCCATAACCCCTTACACTGTTGACATTTATATTTGGAAAATAATAAAAAATAATATAATTACATACTCCCCTTCTGTCAGTACCACTCTAGCCCTTCAATAGGGCTGTGGGGTCAAGAATTACATTGTGAATCCAAATTTTGGTTAAAGTTTTTGATTAAATTGTTTCACCACTTACATTTCCATAACCTTTTACTAAATTAACACTTACATTTAGAAAAAAATATCATCACATACTCCACCATGTGGTCAAGAATTTTTTTGAGGAAACATTTAGTGAAACCTTTAGTTTAAGGTTTTTTTCATCACCACTTATATTTCCTTAACCCTTTACATCATAGAGTCTGTTGCTGTGTAGGCTGTGGATATACATGTGCCCAAGTCACACAGTGCAGTGTGCTATAAATAGAAACTTGTTACATATATGACTTGATGCACATAGGCCTGCCTGTAAAATTTATAACAGTGTAGTATATGTTAAGTTTAACATACATTTTAACCATTTTACCTATTTTGTACACAGCTATTATCTATTGATAGGTTTAAGAGTAGAATCTGATCTTTATAGTTGTATAATTATTTTTCACAGAAGAATTTTTGACAGGCTTTAAAATCTTGAGAGAACACGTTCACCATCAAGTCAGTGAAAAAGTGTTACCAACCATAGCTGATATTTCTCAACCTCAAAATCTACTGGTTTGTTGTCTATTTCTACATCACTAAATCATCCGAATTTGATAAATTATCAAAAATCATTGTTGCCTACATCGACATCAGAGCCTATATGTGACTTATTGAAGCCTTCATAGTTGTAATTCTAATTATCCAAACTCAAGAAAGTGCCGAATGAAATCTGCAGCCTCTATTTTGGAGAGTGGAGAATCTGATCCAGTTACTTTAAATAGCAGATTATGACTAGATCTTAAATAGCAACCATTTGATGTGATGTAATGGTCATTTACCTCAATGCATGTCTAATAGGGGGTTTTCCCCAAAGGTGGTGCGACGAAAACCAGCTAAAATTGGCTGATATTTACGGTAAGTGTCCAAACATGCTTATATGTGGATGGTGCAAAGGCATACTAACACACTTGTATGTAAATCAAGTGGAGGTGTCCACTAGCGCTTCTATGAGAATGGGGTAGAGGCATCCAAAAGTGCTTACATGAGGTAAAGGGTTAACCCCTTATTTGATTCACTTCATATTTGAAATATAATATCATCACATTTATATTTAGAAAATAATATCACATACTCGATTTCACTTAGTATCATTTTTGCTCATGGGTTATGCTCCTGGGTGGTGCCATCGGGTTAAGAATTATTTTGGTTAAAGCCTTTTTCATCACTTATTTTGCTGTAACCCATTATCCTAGTCACCTAATATTTGGAATATAATATCATCACATGCTCCCCTTTTTGTCAGAACTAATCCTGCCTGTGAGTTCTGCCCCTTGGTGGGACAGTTTTTGGTTAAAGTTTTTGTTATCACATATTTCAGTAACCCTCTTACCCAGTTCACTTTTGTAAGAAGATAGTAACATCATTACATACTTACCTTAATCCCCTTGCCACTCCTATTCCTGGGGTCAAGTCCCTGGGTACACTCATTGGATCAATATGTAGAGTAATTTTTATTTAAATTTTTAATTTCACCTGTTATGTTGCAATAAACTTGTTACCCAGTTCACTTCAGATTTGGAATATGAAATGATCAAATTCTTCCCTTTATGTATATAGTATATTTGTTGCCTGGATTATGTCCCTGGATTATGTCTATGGGGTAAAGAAGTAGGACACACTTTCTTTGGTTAATTTTCTTTCTTACAATATGATAATACCTCATTCAATTCACTTGACAATTTTGTATTATTGCATACTTTCCTTTCTTCCTATACCACTGTTGTTCCTCTGGGTTCAAATGATGGCTTCAATTTCCATCAAATATGGTTGCTGTTACTAAAAAAAACTTTAAACTACCTCTTCTCATAAACTGCTTGACAGAATTTGACAGAATTTGACAGAAAGCATCCTGGCATAGAATGCTTTCAATTTTATACAAATGATACTGATCCGCCATCAGATGTAGCTGCCATTACTAAAAATAGAAGAAGAAAAAATGCGTAAATTACTTCTTTGCAAAAATCGCTAATTAGAATTTGACCAAATTTGACAGAAAGCATCCTGGCATAGAATGCTTTCAATTTTATACAAATGATACTGATCCGCCATCAGATGTAGCTGCCATTACTAAAAATAGAAGAAGAAAAAATGCGTAAATTACTTCTTTGCAAAAATCGCTAATTAGAATTTGACCAAATTTGACAAATTATCATGGCATAAAGGTCTTTCAGATTCATACAAATGATGCCAATCCATTATCCAATATTCCCACTGCTTCTAAAAATATAAAATACTGTAAATGACTAATTCTTGGAAATGTACAAAGATACAAAAACTAGATAAACCTTGAAACAATTGTAACATGCAATCAGTAGCAGAAAGCATCATACTGACCCAGATTTCTTGGCCAACTGCTCTTGTATTTGGCTTTTAGGCAGATGTCAACCAAGTGAGCAATCTTGTTTAATTACTTTGCAATGGTCCCTCTTTGTAATTAATGATTAATGGTCCATATGAAGCATTCTTAGTAATGAAGCATTCATTATTATGAAATATTCTATAGTTAAATTTGTCTTTGGGAGTTATATCAGAGAATTCATAATAGCAAAGTTCATTATGTTGAGGAACTACTGTATTTCAATAAAGCCTTACTCAATTCAGTGTATATTTTTAAAATAATATATCATATTACATTCTTACTTGTCATCTCATGCTACTCCGGTTCTTGGTTTATATCCATGGGTGGGGTCAGTGGATCAACAAGAAGGATGCTTTTTGGAGTTAACATTTTTTTTACCATAATCAACAGTCAATAGATCTTCATCCATTTTATGCCCTTTGAGGAATATATATAACAACATTGTATACTTCCTTACTTCCTGTAGCATTCCTGCCCTGATAGGGGTCATGGAGTCATGGGATTATGTCTTTTGATACATGGACAGCTCCTCATGGGGACATATCACATGTTTCTTAAAATAAAGTCCTTGTTTAAAAAATCTTTTATTCTCTGAAATATAGAAATGATTCTGCTTTGATTGAGGAGATTCCAAGTTAGCTGCCTTAAAAACAACAAAGACACATATTAGACATGTCCACAAATTTAGAGGCTCAAAGAATATTTTAAGAGAAAGAAAGGAAAAATGGGGAAAGAAATATAAAAAAAGGAGAAAATTAACAGGATGGGAAGGTAGAAAAGTATAAAGCTAGGTTATGGGTGGCATGATGTATTGTTTCATTAGCTTATCGGTTGATGTAGATGGCACAAATTATTGTAGATATGTTAATTATTGTTGCTTTCAAATTTATGGTAAAAGTTGTAAAACTTCAAACAATTATAAATAATATTGTTTTTATTGTTTGACTTTTTTAGAATTTTAACAATTTGGATGTTCAGATTATTTAATTAATTGGAAATGACTGTATCATAATAGCTGAAATTCTTGAAAATCCAAGCACAGAAAATTGAAGAGCAGTGTTTTTATATGTCTCTAATATAAATAATAGTTCCAGATAGCAGCAGTAATTTGCTGCAGTGATAATTTGTTCTTTTTGTTCATCCATTTGGTTACTGCTGGTTTTCTTGTTGTCATGCATACTTTCTTTCAGTCTCTGTAGCATAACTAAAGCAATGGATAATCCCAGCTTTATCGGAAAGTTAATTCAGATCCTTTTAAAAATCTCAAGCATCAAGTCTATCATTAACATCGCTCAAGGATGTTTAGTTTCAGTATTCAGAAGTGTTTTGACATGGGCATATATGTGCCACATTTTCTGGTCAGATTAAATGATTGTAAGGATTAACAAAAAAAAACCTGGGCAATGCCATCTAGTACCCAACATTTTATATATATTATTAAATCAAATCACTTTCATATTTGTATTTCAATACCTCCAATATAAAGAAATATGAGCTGACTTGCATGCAGGCTTAATGAGAGGTACAGCTTTAAACTTCTTTCTTAGAGGCATACATTTTTGAACTTCTCTCTGAGAGGCATATATTTTCAAACTTCTGTCTGAGAGGCATACATTTTTAAACTTCTGTCTGAGAGGCATACATTTTTGAATTTCTCCTGAGAGGCATACATTTTTGAACTTAACTCTGAGAGGCATACATTTTTGAACTTGTCTCTGAGAGGCATACATTTTTGAACTTGTCTCGGAGAGGCATACAGTTTTGAACTTCTCTCTGAGAGGCATACATTTTTGAATTTCTCTCTGAGAGGCATAAATTTTTGAACTTGTCTCTGAGAGGCATACATTTTTTAATTTCTCCCTGAAAGGGCATACATTTTTGAACTTCTCTCTGAGAGGCATACATTTTTGAACTTCTCTCCAAGAGGCATACATTTTTTAACTTCATTCTGGGAGGCATGTATTTTTGAACTTCACTCCGAGAGGCATGCATTTTTGAATTTGACTCTGAGATGCATGCATTTATACCATTGTTAGAAGGTAAAAATAATATGACGAGATACATGCAATTAAAATTAAAGTAACAGTCATTACTAGAATAATGAAATCACCCAGAAATGTATAATATTGATGCTGAAATACAAAGTGTGTGCCTAATGCTCATACAGAAATGGCATAATATCAACAATCATAAAATTGTGTAAAGCACAACTCAGAACCAACTTTGATTCTAGTGCAGATAGGGACTACTGTGTACTGTACCGTAATCAATGTAGTCACTGTCAGCATCTCAGATGTTGGGTGACTTTTGTCTGTTATTTTCCAACTAAAAAGAAGAATTCAGATCATACATCAACAATTATAGCTTTCTCATTTACATTTTCATGCATTGCTCTAAATATATATGATGATCTGGACAACAAGAATGGACCTTAATATCCTTACAGTCTCTCTCTTGTCTCCCCCCCTCTCTCTCTCTCTCTCTCTATTTCTCTATTTCTAACATTCTCTCTGTCTGTCTGTTTGTAGTTGTAAGTAAATCTCTGGTTTATAGAAAGGATATTTAGTTATATGTAAGCTATTGTAGGTCATCATCCATATTACAATTTTAATTTGTTTATGTTTCTGCTTAAAACAGTTCTTAAACAAATAAATACTTTTATTATATCTTTTCTGACTCAGCAAAATACTTTTTTTTCAAATGAGGCAATCCAGCTTCAAATAGGTCTTTATATTTAAAAAAAAGAAAAAAACTTTAAGCAACTTCTTCTCAAAAACTGCTCAACACAATTTGAGCAAATTTGATTTAAAGCATTCTGGCATAATGTTCTTTAAAATTTATTTAAATGATGCCAATCCACCATCAGATATGGTCGCCATTACTGAAAATAGAAAAACCTTCAAATGACTTCTCAAAAACTGCTCAAGAGAATTTGACCAAATTTGACAGAAACATCCTGGCTTAGATGGCTTTAAATATGGTACATACGATGCTGATCCACCTTCAAATATGGCCACCACTACTAAAAATAGAAAAACCTAGAAATGACTTCTTCTCAAAAACCATTCAGCAGAATTTGACAGAAAGGATCCTGGCATAAATGACTTTCAAATTTTGACAAATGATTCCAGTCCACCATCAGACAAGGGACAATGCTGGTTGTATAAATTACATCCTTTTTATGAAAAGTTATCCTTTATATGTGGTCTAGGGAAGAAGATAAATGACACCAACATTATGTAGCAACTATGTACTCTTTTTCTCTGTAGAGTTTCAATACGTGTGTGAATTTACATTCATAAGCTGATATATGTCAGCCACCCTGGTGAGCAATATCAGACCCACATGCCTCACCCAATATGTTAGCTACCCAGGTGAGCAATATCAGATCCACATGTCTCGCCCAATATGTTAGCCACCCAGGTGAGCAATATCAGATCCACATGCCTCACCCAATATGTTAGCTACCCAGGTGAGCAATATCAGATCCACATGCCTCACCCAATATGTTAGCTACCCAGGTGAGCAATATCAGACCCACATGCCTCACCCAATATGTCAGCCACCCTGGTGAGCAATATCAGACCCACATGCCTCACCCAATATGTTAGCTACCCAGGTGAGCAATATCAGATCCACATGTCTCGCCCAATATGTTAGCCACCCAGGTGAGCAATATCAGATCCACATGTCTCGCCCAATATGTTAGCCACCCAGGTGAGCAATATCAGATCCACATGTCTCGCCCAATATGTTAGCCACCCAGGTGAGCAATATCAGATCCACATGCCTCACTTAATATGTTAGCTACCCAGATGAGCAATATCAGATCCACATGTCTCGCCCAATATGTTAGCCACCCAGGTGAGCAATATCAGATCCACATGCCTCACTTAATATGTTAGCTACCCAGATGAGCAATATCAGATCCACATGTCTCGCCCAATATGTTAGCTACCCAGGTGAGCAATATCAGATCCACATGCCTCACCCAATATGTTAGCTACCCAAGTGAGCAATATCAAACCCACATACCTCACCCAATATGTTAGCTACCCAGGTGAGCAATATCAGACCCACATGTCTTGCCCAATATGTTAGCTACCCAGGTGAGCAATATCAGATCCACATGCCTCACCCAATATGTTAGCTACCCAGGTGAGCAATATCAAACCCACATACCTCACCCAATATGTTAGCTACCCAGGTGAGCAATATCAGATCCACATGTCTCGCCCAATATGTTAGCTACCCAGGTGAGCAATATCAGATCCACATGCCTCACCCAATATGTTAGCTACCCAGGTGAGCAATATCAGATCCACATGCCTCACCCAATATGTTAGCTACCCAGGTGATCAATATCAGACACACATGCCTCACTTAATATGTTAGCTACCCAGGTGAGCAATATCAGATCCGCATGCCTCACCCAATATGTTAGCTACCCAGGTGAGCAATATCAGATCCACATGCCTCACCCAATATGTTAGCTAACCAGGTGATCAATATCAAACCCACATACCTCACCCAGTATCTAGTCTTTTTTTGTAGTTGTTTGGCAATAATGTTATTGGTGAAAATAGAAGTACATATTTGCATGTCTTTGACAGTCATGAGTACAGTTGTACATCCTCTCTGTCTCTCAAATGAATTCAATAATTCAGTGTCTTGTATTTTTATTTTGATGTTAGGCTGATAATACAATTGTGAGTTTATGATTTTCTGTTTTTGTGATATTGGGACTGCATGCATGCATTCCTTTAGGCCCTGTTTTTGTGATATTGGGACTGCATGCTTGCATTCCTTTAGGCCCTGATTTTGTGATATTGGGACTGCATGCTTGCATTCCTTTAGGCCCTGATTTTGTATACTTTTGCTATTCCTTCTTTCTCTCTGTTATTCTCACTATTTAATTTTGCAATTTTTTGCCTTAATTGTGGTTACTTTTAAAAGGTGAACATTCTATTTTAGTTTTATTTCAGTGTCTTGCAGCACAGTTATCAACAACTGCTCACAATGTACTCTATCTCTTCTCTTTCTCTCTCTCTCTCTCTCTGAGACACAAATAACACAGTAATTACCAAATATATTTACTATGCAATAAATTATTCTTTCATCAGACCTCTTTCCTGGCAAAGTCACATTCTGTTTATGACTGTCACAGCTATCTGTATAATATATTAGATGGTTTTTCACCTGAAATAATACAAATTCAGAATATTATTGGAACAAATTTAGATTCTTCAAGACTCAGATTTTACAAAATAACAAAAGTTCAATTTGAAGTTCATATTTTAAACTGGTTTTACTGTTGCAGGAAACTGTCACCACTGTCCATCTTTCTTTTAAGTCAGTGTACAGATTACATCATAATTTCAACCTGAACCATATATATCCTTGGGACTAATGAGGGCATTGAATACCATTTAGTGCTGATAGAACACCAATCTGGTTTAAACTTATGTTCCCAATATTTTAAAAAATTGTCTACATGGTCATGTGGGCATCTTTACAGATTGCAAATAAAATATGAATTATCAAAATTTGTTTTATGAAAGTCTGTCCATTCCTGAATTTTGAGTGATCTGCACTTTACATGTCATCACAGAACTTCCAGATGAAAATTATCCATTGCTTTGGAGATTTACAGTGGCAGCTGGTCAAGAAAAGTGGACATCAGGTCTAATCATAACCAGTGCAGGCGGTAGTAAAAATAGAATTTCCAATATGCAGCACTTTTATTGTGACATCATAGTGTTACATTCAATCCGGTTTACACTAAATCACACCTCTTGGTTGGCCTAGTCTAAAAATGTCCAAGTACTTTAACACTGATTTTCTCAGATGTATTTCCTGGGGTGGTTATATAATGATCTTACTAGGAATATAAATCGATAAGCAGCAAAATAAACTAAATAATTGTCACTTAAAGGTATGTGTAAGAAAAATTCTAAAAAATGATACCTGCAGCTGAAATAGTTGATACCACATGTCTATATGACCTGTATGACATGTACTCTAGGACATTTTCTCAGACCTTTATTTTCATGGTGACAGTTTACAATAAAAACCAACTAAATTGATTAAAGCATGGCCAGAACCATCAAAATCAAGCATACAAGTTGGATTTATCCCGGATAAATGTGAGTCAAATGCTCTGCAAGTGAGATTAATCTGTTGTGATTTACCGTAGAGAAACAAAGATGATAGCTGTTTGTCTTGGTCTTTCTCAGTATGTCTTCACTTTATATTTGTTTATATTAATTTTCATGGTTTTCCGGAAAATAAAATTTTCATGAGTACTTAAGTTCATGCATTGAGTAATCGATCCTACTGCCTCCTCAGAAGGATAATTTTTTTTATCTTTAAATTCATGCTTTGTGGCAGTCATGAATTTCATGAAAATTGGTGCCAGTACCTAAGGAATTTTGAGTGAATTCGCTGTAATTTGACCCAGGAATTTAAGTGAATTCACAGTAATTTTACCAAGGAATTTAAGTGAATTCACAGTAGTTTGACCAAGGAATTTCAGTGAATTCACAGGAGTTTGACCCAGGAATTTCAGTAAGTTCACAGTATTTTGACTTGTGAATTCACAGTAGTTTAACCAAGGAATTTAAGTGAATTCACAGTACTTTGACCCAGGAATTTAAATGAATTCACAATAGTTTGACTCGTGAATTTAAGAATTCACAGTAGTTTGACCCAGGAATTTAAGTGGATTCACAATAGTTTGACTTATGAATTTCAGTTAATTCACAGTAGTTTGACCCAGAAATTAAGTCTAAATCACAGTACTTTGACCCAGGAATTTAAGTGAATTCAACAGTAGTTTGACCCAGGAATTTAAGTGAATTCACAACAGTTTGACTCATGAATTTAAGTGAATTCACAGTACTTTGACCCTGGAATTTCAGTGAATTCACAGTAGTTTGACCAAGGAATTTAAGTGAATTCACAATAGTTAGAATTGTGAATTTCAGTGAATTCACAGTAGTTTGACTGAGGAATTTAAGTGAATTCAATGTACTTTAACCCAGGAATGTAAGTGAATTCACAATACTTTGACCCAGGAATTTAAGTGAATTCACAGTAGTTTGACCCAAGAATTTGAGTGAATTCACATTACTTTGACCCAGGAATTTAAGTGAATTCACAAAAGCTTGACTCATGAATTTCAGTGAATTCACAGCAGTTAGACCCAGGAATTTAAGTGAATTCACAGTAGTTTGACTTCTGAATTTCAGTGAATTTGCAGTACTTTGACCCAGGAATTTCAGTGAATTTACAAAACAAAAACTTGACTTGTGAATTCACAATAGTTTGACCCAGGAATTTAAGTGAATTCACAATAGTTTGACTCATGAATTTCAGTGAATTCACAGTAGTTTGACCCAGGAATTTAAGTGAATTCATCATAGTTTGACTCATGAATTTTAGTGAATTCACAGTAGTTTCACCCAGGAATTTAAATGAATTCACAATAGTTTGACTCATGAATTTCAGTGAATTCTTAGTTTGACCCAGGAATTTAAGTGAATTTATAGTAGTTTGACTTGTGAATTTCAGTGAATTCACAGTAGTTTGACCCACAGATTGAAATGAATTCACATTAGTTTGTCTCAGGAATTTAAGTGAATTCATGGTACTTTGACCCAGGAATTGAAATGAATTTACAGTAGTTTCACCCTGGAATTTAAGTGAATTCACAGTACTTTGACTCATGATTTTCAGTGAATTCACAGTAGTTTGACACAGGAATTTAAGTGTATTCACAGTAGTATGACCCACAAATTGAAGTGAATTCACAGAAGTTTGACCCAGGAATTTAAATGAATTCACAGTAGTTTCACCCAGGAATTTAAGTGAATTTACAGTACTTTGACCCAGAACTTTAAGTAAATTCACAGTACTATGACACAGGAATTTAAGTGAATTCACAGTAGTTTGACCCAGGAATTTAAGGAAATTCACAGTACTATTACACAGGAAGTTAAGTGAATTCACAGTATTTTGACACAGGAATTTAAGTGAATCACATTAGTTTCACCCAGGAATTTCAGTGAATTCACAGTAATTTGATCCAGGAATTTAAGTGAATTCACTGTAGTTTGACCCACAAACTGAAGTGAATTCACTGTAGTTTGTCCCATAAATTGAAGTGAATTCACAGTAGTTTGACCCATGAATTGAAGTGAATTCACAGTAGTTTGTACCATGAATTGAAGTGAATTCACAGTAGTTTGTCCCATGAATTGAAGTGAATTGATAGTTGTTTGAGCCATCATAGTAGTTTGACCCAGGAATTGAAATGAATTCACTGCATTTTGATTCAAGAATTGGAGTGAATTCATTGTAGTTTGACCTATGAATTTAAGGTAATTCACTGTAGTTTCAAACATGAAGTGAATTCACTGAAGTTTGACCCACAAATTTAATTTTTTATCCAGGAATGAAAACTCATTGTAAATATTTTACAGAAGAGTTTATTTTAATTTGTATCAATGTAGTGTTAAACTCTTGTGGCTCAGTTCCAAATAGTTCATTCCTAGCAAAAGAGGTTCCGTAGTTTCACAGGTACAGTGTATATATGGGTTGCATTTAGTGTTAACAATATAAGCAATAATTTTTTACATGTGCTTGAATGATAATTAATATGGAATTTTGATGTCCAGTGCTAACCCTGGTGTAAGTACATAATTTGAAAGTCTCTATCACTTCTTTATCAAAGCATTGAAAAAGAAAATTTGTTGAAAATGTATATGTAATGAAACAGAAAATTATACTTTGAATTACTTAAGCATGGTTATTGGGAAATGACCAGAGAAAAATTGATTCCATACATGTCACTCATGTAACTTCTTTTGTATTATGTCCTTTTATATATTTTACTTTTTTTTTCCATTGCTATATCAGTGGCAGTTGTGAAGCAGGCTGACAAAACTAAAGAAGCAGATGATCTAGAGCTTGGAGACATTGTTGTCAAGTAACTCTTTTTTTTTCTTTTCATCTTTATCTCTCTGTCATTCTCTCATTCCTGTGGTAAAGCAGATGAATTTGAAAGTTGATGGGTAGGTACTGTGGGAAATTTTGGAATCACACTGTAGTGTGTGAATTACTTTATTGTCTTCAAGTTAAATTAGTATTTGGGATTTGTTTACTTTTCCTTAACATGTCAACACACCATGGTTTGATGATGCTTGCAGGGATGCTATTAGGAAAAGGAAAAAGATCCTTAGAGATTTAAATGCCAATCCAACAACAATCTAAATAAGTACCATACTGTATTTCATGTAATTTTTTTGCACACAAAAAATTTATATTTTTTTCAAAGTGCAAAAAATAATATTGATTGTTAGTATTAAATTCACATGAATTGGAATAATTGCATTACAGCATCATGTACAAGTATATGTTGTTTGAATTTGCTTGTATATGTGTGTATCAGAATAGATAAGCTTGAACAAGTATAATTATGACATGGAAATAGGTATCCCATCTTCACATCTTTATTATTACACCTTGTGATCAAAATAAATTATTCCCCAATATGAGTGAGAGATATAGAGATTTTCAGCCTTTTTTATGCCATTTTGCTGAATGCACTTTACTTTAAATGTCTTCATTTAACTGAAGCTTTTGTCAAAGAGAAAACAGTAATAAAATAGTAAATGTTAATTATAAAAAATACATGCCGTACTCCTTCAGTTTCAAAGATATATAATTTCTGTTTAACTATCTGTATCCATATGTACTCCATTTAGTTTTAATCTCAAGAATGATCATTAAGCAAGTTGTGTTGTTTTCTTTGCAAGTGAAATGACATGTACTTTCCCACCAAAGAAGATTACCCTTTATCAGCAAGTGCATGTACACTTCCTGTAGTTAGGTGGCATTTTGTCTCATCTTTGCTCATGCCAAGCTGGTTGTTTTACTTTGAATAAAATATTTGGCACTTCTTTTGGCAAGTACAAAGGTGTCAATGGTTGCATGAGTAGCACCTGACATAATATTGTTTCATATACTAGAGCTGGTTCTATATCATTGATGCATCAAAACATAAAGGATATTTTCTTTTCCTACAGTAATACCAGATATATTTCATCATGTGGTACAAAAAACATGACATTTTAACAAGTGACCAAACCACAAGTTAAAGTATATCGTTTTTTAATCCACAGTATGAAATATATCTGGTATTTACGCAGGAAAAGAAAATGTTCTTTTCATTATATACCAAACTTGCTCCTGATTCAAAGCTTAGAAGATTAAATTAACTTTTCAGCACATCACCAGAACCACCATTTTTGTAAATTTACCTCACTTTCAACCCTATTCATAGGTTGATCATATAAATATCAGCAACATAAGAGAGCGGTAGGATTGTGATGTAGTAAATTACATATTTGACATTTTGTAAACTATTTGACCCTATCTCACCACAAAAGCAAGTCCAGTTCAGCAATGCATCACAGGCGGTTTATAATTGTTGTCAGGGTAATAACTGGAAATAACTTCATAGAGACACAAATGGCATAGAGTCGGATTTCTTCAGCAAAAAATAATTTCCCTGTCTGAAAGGTAATGCAGTTTCCATTTATTTATTGTTGCTCACAAAGTGCTAGTTTTTCTTGCTGCAAGTATAACTTCTGTAGGTACACACAACCAAGTGCATACTTGCCATATTCCCAGACAGTCCCAAGGGGGGGTCAGTGCGCGTGACCCCCCAAAAGCGACATCATCGAAATGAGGATAAGCTATCTTTTCAAATCAGCCTATAGCAAATGACTGGAAATTCAAATCTGAATAAAAGAAAATACCATCTCTTTTCTCTGAAGCATTTAATATACTTACACACACAAAAATGGTAGACTTAGCATTGTCAAATAACATCACACACATATGTACATGGTCACAGCCTCACAGACATTAAATACAAAAATACACCAAGATACTGTCTTTAAAATCCATTGGACAGTGGAATGTAGTTTTAATTACATGCAGTTTTTGCTGCTTTCAAAAGTTCAGTAGTTGGTTTGAAGGTAATGCAAGTGTCATTTGTGTTCACAGATGTGCATCCATGTGTTTGTTGGCGCTAGCAATGGCCAAAGTCACTAAAAGTGATAAAAACCTGTAAGATGGCAATGAATATCCATTTCAAAACAATGAATCTGTCTGTGAAAACATTCGAGGTTTGTGGTAGTTGGCCGAGTTGTTAAAGTCTTTGACCGCCGCTATTGTAACGTATTTTCGAGGTTAAAGTCACAACTATGGCAGTGAAGATTTAATTTATTCTCATGCTGAATTAATGAAAAGAGGTACTAATTTATGCAGATACACAATTTGTCATTTGATAAATGATTATGTACTTTAAAAGAAAAGTAATTAAGAAAACGTGTATTTATTGTAATAAATGCTAGTAGATAATGAGTGAACACTAAAGTTAAATGAGAGCAAGATCTGGAACGGAAAATTCCATGGTGCAGTTCATTTCAGGTTAACCAGATAGTCACATATGTTAATGTTTTCATGAGTTACTTGATCACATGATAAAACGTTTATTGCAATCATGTAAATGTCCAAGGAAAATATGAGAAAGTTAAGGTGTCAAAACTGTCGAAGCAAATAAGATTATCAAATTTTTTAGCACTTCTAGTGCATTATGTACTACAATTTTCCTTTGTCCCTTTAAAATGTTGTGTGTCCCCCAAATCTGGAGGGTGGCGGACACGGTGTCCCCTGACCTTGGATCCTAGGTGCAACACTGCATTAGAGATTGAATGGTGCTGTTGTTCAACCTACCGAAATAATCATGTTTTGCATTTTATATATGGAGTAAAAATCTGCCTTCAAAGAAACGTTGCTGCAGATAGCAGATAACAAACTTTAATAAAGATGGCTTCGACATTCTCATTCAATGCAGTCAGTGATGTGTAAATAACATTTGTTCTTCAACATGCATCTCTTTGATGTACTTAACTTCAGACAAATGGGGTTGTTCCACTTAGTGTACTTTACCTATGCAAATTAGCCTAGTTGGCTCTCCCTTAGCAGTGTTCAAAGGATTTGACATGACACATCACTCAAGCTATTGTGAGCCAATGAAGTAAATCTCTGAAAGGTGGCTGTTTATCTCTGACCGCCTTACCTTTTAATTGCCTCTAAAACAGTTGAGCTCTGAGCAAGGACTGTTTACTGTTTATACATACCAATCACGGGCATATATCATGGTGATCAAGAAATATACAGGGGTTTTTTGTTGGTGAAATCGTGTTTTTCGCGTGACACGTGTTATGGCATGTATGCAAGTGTTGCAAGGCATGATGCGAAGTCTTGTATTTTCTGATGTGAAAATGTAAGTATATATTTTTCACATGTGAAAATATAGAAATGATAAAAATATGAAAATTGTTTCATCAGTAATTTTCTGTATTTCACACTTAAGTATATAATAAATCGCAATATTTTCTCTTGTGATAGTGTATTGCAATCGATACAGACTAAGATTATCGATACAAGACGATAGTTGAATGACACATGAACTAAATGATATGTACTACTAAATGATATAAGCTATATGAAAATTAACATTTTCTTGCTGTCTTTCTATTCCTTTGAGTAAACAACAAGGCTGCTTAAACCATAAATAAAAACTATCGATCTATCTATTGCCCAATAAACCATTTTTGTGACTCTTGTAGCTGCATCTCCTTATACTTGCTGTATCTACTTATGTAACTGCAACATACACTATTTTTTAAATTTCACTTTATAAAGAATTTTAATTTTTCACGAGATAGCACTTATTAATAATACCATATGTACATTTGATTGATCCTGGTTACTAGTTTTTTCCTCAAATATTTCTTGCATTTGTATGCTTACCACATTGAATTATTATTGAATAAATCTAACTCCCACAAAAATGCATAAAAATGTTTTTTTAAAAATCATTTTAGCATATTTGAACATATACAAAATAGACAGACAGAAAAGACAACAATTATTTTTGGTTTGTTCCAGTAATTCAGCCTTTTCTACAATAGATTTCAGCAATGACATAAGCGATGTTTGTTCTGTGCAGTTTTGTACGCAAAGTATATATGGTATCTCTTGAAAGCAACAAATTTGAAATTGTTCAATCCCTATCTTTGTTCAAATCAGATGATTGGAAAAGTGTTAGCTTCCTAATGAGTGGCGAGTAGAAGGTTGCTTGTTTGAAATGTAAAATTGTCATAAAATACAGTGGTAAAATCACAAATATATCATTCCATGTTATAAGGCATCACGCAGATACGAAAGCATCTACACAACTGCAAGTTGTCGAATTGGCCCCACAAAAGAAAGACATCCCTCAGTCAGGTCAGTTGACAATTTCAGAGACTTTACAGCAGAATTTTCATCAGAATTCAGCCAATGCTGCGGCAATCACCAATACCATGTCAATATTCCTGGTGAAGAGCATGTACCTGTATTAAATTATCGAAAATGAAGCCTTGAGAGATCTTGTGAAAACTCTAGAACCATGCTACACTATGCCAGGATGTGAAAACTCTAGAACCATGCTACACTATGCCAGGATGTGAAAACTCTAGAACCATGCTACACTATGCCAGGATGTGAAAACTCTAGAACCATGCTACACTATTCCAGGATGTGAAAACTCTAGAACCATGCTACACTATTCCAGGATGTGAAAACTCTAGAACCATGCTACACTATGCCAGGATGTGAAAACTCTAGAACCATGCTACACTATGCCAGGATGACATTATTTTTCAGAAGAGGCTGTAGCAAAAATGTATGAAGAGTTGAAATCTACATTATTGTACAATGTTATGTGTATACAGTTGACTGCAATCACTACAAATGGATGGACACTCCAGGCAACCCAATCATACATTACTATTACTTTACACTACATCAGCGATGAATGGGAACTCTGTAACGGTGTGTTACACACCAGAAAGTTGCCTGAATCACATACAGGTGTAAACATTGGGAAAGTTCTGTCAGCTGTAGCAGTGGAATGGGGATTTGCGAACAAAGATCCTGCATTAGTAAGTGATAATGCAAGCAACATGAACACTGCCACATCAGAACATGGATTTTTACATGTAAAGTACTTTGCACACTCGTTAAATTTGGCCTCTGAAAAGGCACTGCAGGTCAACCAAGTATGAAGATTACTGGTAGAATACAGAAGATTGTAACTTTCTTCCATGAGAGCACTACAGCAACTTCAATACTGGCAGGAAAACAGCAAATGCTGGATATACCATGTCACAGACTTGTTCTTGATGTAGTAACATGTCGGAATTCATCTGCTGACATGTTAGAGAGATTTTGTAGAGCAGCAGACAGCAGTAATTGTCACTTTAATGCCTGAAGACCTTTGTCATAGAGAGAAAGACTTCATTACTGTCAGTGAGGATCACACAAGTACAGCTGAGGATCACACAAGTACAGCTGAGGATATAGTCACCACATTAAAACAAGCAAATGATTTTGTGTTTATCATAAGTTCTTGTAAGTCATATACAATAATGGCATGTCAGAGCATAGTTTGCAGGTGAGATGTAGTTTGTAGGTGAGACATAGTATTTTTGCAGAAACTTTGTTTATTACTGTCTTGTCTTGAATGGTAAGATATAGGTGTCACTTTACCACCAGAGATAGCAGTGTCAAAATTCAACATAAAGACTTTGTGTTCAAGGTTTTGAAAGTCATAACTCTTCCATATTACTCAAGCTGGATTGAACTTGAACCTTGGTATGATATTACTTTAGACCTCACATTTGTACCTCAATACACTAAGGTTTTCTGTCTCACATGCAATTATGATATTGAGCAGTGTCAACATTAAAATTCTGCGTTAAAGATTTTGAAAGTCATATTTTCTACATGATTCAAGCAGAATTGCACTGAAACTTTGATATATGCTTTATATGTATACCCTGATCTACTAAAGCTTCCTGTCTCACCTGTTTGGGCAGAAAGTTGCATCATCTTAATGATTTTCACAGGTGAGATACCATGTTCCACGGAAACATTATCTTATATATAATTGTATATTTCAGATTGCCACTGCCACCAGGTGCATTTTCCACACTATGGGATAATGACCACCGATTTAAACACACATACTTTAGCAAAACTGAGGTGAGTCTTCCTGGTGGAATCTCAACCATGATACTTTTTATTCATATTTATTTAAAATTTGAGTTGCATAACACAAACTTTTCACAGTTATATACTTAGGGCTTACTTTTCCAAATCCATTAAAGAAAAAAAAAACAAGTGATTGACTGTATTTTTCAGATGCATGTCTAGTAATTTGATCATTTTCCAAAGTATATAGTTTGATTTAATATTATTCGTCAGATTGCAAAGGTTAAAAGTTGGAAAGAAAAATTGTTTTGTAAATGTAAAAAATATTACAAGCCTTTACAAATATTGGTGCATAAGTTGACTTGTGTTGGAACTTTCTGAGAGATGGGTTAATTAAGACAATTAACATTGTGTAAGCTTATTAGTTTTATAGTTCTTTACACATGAACAAGCACCACAAAATAAACTAGCAAAAGTGTGTTGCACATCATGGTCCATGCTGGACTCAAATATTTGGGTCAAAGTGACTTCTCACTTGCAACAGAATAGGGCCACATTGGTGGAAATAGGGAGAAGTGTGTGTAGAAAGTTCAAAATTTATAATGTTCAAAATAATCACTTTGAACTTTTTATATGTTTTCATGTCAGATGATCAAAATACTGTAGAATTACTTTTAAAACTTTATAAAAATATTAAACTTTTCTTATTTTGCTTCATCACAGTTATTGTGTAGTGTAAGTATTGTATCAAATGGCAACCTCGAAAGTAGGTTACAGTGAAAATTAGTAACTGTTTCCATAGTAGAAGTCCTCTTTTCATACGTTTATAGGTTGCAGTATTTAATAAAATGATTTCTTTTATTAGTAATGGACCAGAATATGTCAACTGAGCCATAATTTGCTTCTGATTGGGCTACAAAACTTTTGATTTTCACTTTTTAAAGTATCATATGTGAATTTTCATTAAAAATGTTGTAGATAACAATGTAATTTCTGGCATCTGGTCATCAGATTAGCACCAAAATTGACTACAGAACATAAAAAGTATTTTTTCAACTTTCCACCAACCTGTTTCAGGGGTAAAATGACACAAAAGTCAACATTTTACTTTGATTATCAATGTATTGTATTGAAACAATAGGGGGTGGGGGATATGATGTGAAATTAAGACAAAGTGAAGTGAACTTAGCTTTTGAGGTGTGTTTAGGTGAAAAATGATAGACTCAAGGGTGACTATTTTGTCTGAATCACCCCCTAACCCTGACCCTGCACATGTAAAACATGCAAAAGATCCAACACATTAAATACGTATTCAAAATATAATGTGAAACACATAATTCATACATGTAAAAACATGTTCAGTACATATTCAAAATATGTGAAAAACACATAATTCATACATGTAAAAACATGTACCATATATACTCGCTTATAAGTCGACATTTTTTACTTAAAATTCGATTCATGCAGAGTAGAGGTCGTCTTACAAGCACGACATTAAAAATTTTTTATAAATCGTGGGGTAATGTTGGAAACTCTAGATGTTTGCAGTACATAAAAATACTGTCAATTCATATATTTTTATGTTTTCATGCCACTATTCCTATGCAGTAATGCATATATGGTATGCACTGTGTTTATCTGTTTCATGATGATATTCATTACACAGTACATGTATCTACAGTTATTTGGATTTTAATAATTTGAAAATATTACCGGTAAATTAAATACTACCTACCGCAAAATGAAGTGTCCATCAAAGTTTACCATGGGTGTTTACTAGTAAGTATATTGGTCCCATTTTCGGGCCAGTCCAAACAACCTGCATTTGTATTAATATTTGTGTTTTGCTGTATAAAGACTGTGCTTGATGCAATAAAAGTTTTGATTTAATTTGTATTTTACTTTTCCACAAGTCAGATTTAATTCCCAAGTGATATTTCCCAAGTTATCTGCCAGTGCATGTGGGCCAATAAGCCTTTGGCTTATAAAGGCACTCACTTAGTTTTCAAGTTGACAATCCTTTTGATCGAGCCGCAAATCTAATACTTGTTCAGTGCCAAGTACAGTTCTACAACTTCCTGTGCATATACTTTGACCTTAATCCCTTAACTTGTAAAGGCACCATTCTCTTTGTTTTCCCACGTGACAATCCTTTGATCAAGCCGCTAGTTTGATACTTGTTCAGTGCCAAGTAACAGAGGGTAGTTATTTGAACTCCCTGTGATCTTGCCGCACAATTGACATGTGTTCATTTGCATCCTTTAATAGATTTCTGACTTATGATCAAAGTGTTACTTACAGAGCCCAAGTTCAGTCTCTGCATAAGCACCCGCATATGACCGTAAAGCCGAGGAATCGGAGTCAGACGAGATTTACGATGACTAGACGACAATTTACAATGACTAGACGATGATGTAGGATTTCAGAACTTTTATTAGACAATGAGGATTACTTCTTGGCCTTTGTACCAGATGACATTAGATAGTGACATTTACAGGACACCATGAATCACAAAAAAGTGGACTTAACTTTCATTGTTTATTTGTATGACGTGTGGAATTAACATATTATGGGATATTGTGAATCAGATCATTCTGAACTTCTATTTTTATACCGGTATGTGACCTATAATTGAATTCATGGATTTATCATATAAATGGATTTAAAATGTCAAGCATTATGGATTTCAATGGACTTTATTACACAAAGATGGACAAATTGTAAGTTGTCAATTTATTTGTGACATATTTCACAAAAAATAATATAATTGTATTTTTTTGTCTTTTTTTTTTCTTATCTATCTATCCAGTTTGGCTTGTTTATATTTCCAAAGTGCATTTCTGACTCACTAAGAAGCCACCCCTTCAGATGGATCTTACTTGCAAAATACACCCCGACTTATAGGTGAGTCAAAGAGAAATTCACTTTTTGCAGCCCTAAAATGGGGGGGTTGACTTATAGTCGAGTCGACTTATAATCGAGTATATACGGTACTTGATATGTCTCAGCTAAAGTTTTTACTTTAAATTTTACATTAAGTTTTAAATTGATATGTTTCAGCTAAGTTGCACATATTGTGTATGTTATGTTCAACACATGTAATGCACATGTTTTACATATGTGATAACTTTGACATTGATACATGTCTATGACATATAACTAAACATTCTGTCCCCTTTAGTATTGCCATTTCTTGTTGGATAGGAGATTTTCTTCAATATACACTGGTGATCTTGTTGTCATGGATTGCTGTTTACCGTTGCAAAATACAGGGTTATTATGACACAATGGACTCTGGCTATAGAGACAAGAATGGGTACATTGCTGTGATGTCACGAACTGATGATGTCATCAATGTGGCAGGACATCGCCTATCCACGGGAGCATTAGAGGAGGTATGATTCACCATTTTAAGGATTTGAGGGTGGGGAGGGGTCATCAGAATACACCAGTTGAAAGATTTTCATTGCATATGCTTCATGACATCCTGAGTTGTAAGTAAATAGTCTGCTGCAGTTATTTGTTTACTTGCAGGTTCACACTGTTTACATGTTTTACCTTCATCTTATATTTTATATATCTTGTACAGAATTAAAACATTTTTGCCATTTAATATATTTTATATTGTTGTACTTCATGTTTGCATTTATTTGGAAGTATTTGTCTTCTTCAATTTTGGTGCAGTTATCCTTTTTAACCAAATTTTTGTACTTGCTCTTAATTGGTACCATATGACCATTATTGTGCTTAGGTGGTATTACACTCTAATACACACATACATTTGACAGTGACTTCTTTTGAATGACCTTGATCATCACTTCAGGAATTTGTAGCGTGGAACTGTAAATTTGTCTATTATCTTTAAACTTTCATTATTATGCCCCAGCCATATCTATGGAGGGAGCATATAGTGTCATCGATGTCTATGGAGGGAGCATATAGTGTTATCCATATCCATTTCTATAGAGGGAGCATATAGTGTTTTCCATGTCCATGTTTATGGAGAAAGCATATAGTGTTATCCATGTCTTTGGAGGGGGCATAAAGTGTTATTCATGACCATGTCTATGGAGAGAGCATATAGTGTTGTCCATGTTTATGGAGGGAGCATATAGTGTTATCCATGTCTATGTCTATGGAGGGAGCATGTAGTGTTATCCATGTCTATGTCTATAAAGGGATCATATACTGTTATTCATGTCCATGTCTTTGGTGGGAGCATGTAGTGTTATCCATGTTTATGTCTATAAAGGGATCATATAGTGTTATCCATGTCTATGTCTATGGAGGGAGCATGTAGTGTTATCCATGTCTATGTCTATAAAGGGATCATATACTGTTATTCATGTCCATGTCTTTGGTGGGAGCATGTAGTGTTATCCATGTCTATGTCTATGGAGGGAGCATGTAGTGTTATCCATGTCTATGTCTATAAAGGGATCATATACTGTTATTCATGTCCATGTCTTTGGTGGGAGCATGTAGTGTTATCCATGTCTATGTCTATAAAGGGATCATATAGTGTTATCCATGTCTATGTCTATGGAGGGAGCATGTAGTGTTATCCATGTCTATGTCTATAAAGGGATCATATACTGTTATTCATGTCCATGTCTTTGGTGGGAGCATGTAGTGTTATCCATGTCTATGTCTATAAAGGGATCATATAGTGTTATCCATGTCTATGTCTATGGAGAAAGCATGTAGTGTTATCCATGTCTATGTCTATAAAGGGATCATATACTGTTATTCATGTCCATGTCTTTGGTGGGAGCATGTAGTGTTATCCATGTCTATGTCTATAAAGGGATCATGTAGTGTTATCCATGTCTATGTCTATAAAGGGATCATATACTGTTATTCATGTCTATGTCTTTGGTGGGAGCATATTGTAATGACCGTTTTCAGAGTCACAACAACCCTGATACAATTTTCAATCTTTTGTTTTTATCAATTTTGTTTTGATAAATATGGTACATATTAAATGAATATGAATTATATTGTTTCACATGCAAAACATAGGAATTATAATCATCTCCAGTTGCTAAGGACTGGCAAACTATCAGTCTATCATTACAATCGATCTTCGAGGTACAGGTTCATTTGGTGAAATATCTTTGAAAGTTTGCTGTAAAGTTTTCAGAGTGTAATATATTTGCTTACCTGCTACACAAATTATATTTTTATGCTACTACTGTAAGTAGTTTATGTAAAATATAGCCATAATCATAAAGAGAAGCATCCATGTGTAGTCCTTGTATCACGATATCTGCCATTTTGGATTGGCATGAGAGTTTCATATTTGGAGACTCAACACTTTCAGTTTTGCTATTATTCTGTCCATTGATAGTAGGGTACTGATAAGTAAGTAATTTGCATGTTTTAGTAATAATATTGTTGCAGTACTGTTGTATATGTGTAAGCAATTCATGCTTAGATGTGACAATGGTGGTTGTCCGCACCAAGTGCATAACCCGCATCTACATGAATCGATTCAATTATTGGAGACTTAAATTATCATCATATTATAAGTTTAAGTTCAAGGCTGTTCCAGTAAAACATATATGCCCCCCCCCCCTCGGGATGGCACTTCAAAAAAACTTCTGACTTCTGTAGGTGGTTGTTTTTCAAACTAATTTGATTCTGATAGTGGAGGGTTGGTTAGGAAGATCACTTCTGGTGTGGGTTGCATCAACAAAATCACAAATCACGGGTGGGATTGCCGAAAAAAATGCATATATGTATTTAAAATTACATCTAACCCCATCTTAGTGGTCTAACTTGTGGCGAATCAATATACAGGGGCATAGATGCTGCCAGGACACTCGAGTGCGCTAATTGGGCAAACTTTGTACGAATTTACGACATTGGAAAGCAGTGATGCGCAAGAACTCCTGCAAATTAGTTTAAAGTCGTGCATATTAAAAATGTACCCTGCACAGTATACATGTTTTATTCACAGGGGATTGTATTGTTGCTTACAACTTATATTATCTATTAGTCATGCATGTGTACTATATAATACTACAAGGGAGGACACTTTTCTGGCGTGACTTATTTAAGAATCGACGTTGATATTTCGAGCTATACTTCGCATAGCATAATAAATTTGGTACCGATGTTTAGCTCAGGCATTCAACTTTTTATGCCTACATTAAGTTTGACTTACTACCACACCTTTAAGGAATGCTAGACCATTTTCCCACATTACCAGTTGACATGGCCATGATCGCGCTCGCTTAATATGCAAGTGAGCGAGCTGAATGGAATATGGCCCTATCATTGGTCGACCGAAAATGACGTCCTACTCCTACTGGTTATCTGATTTTCAGTCAACCAATAAGGGGGCGGAATTCCATTCAGTACTTTGTACCGGCATATTAAGTGGGCGCGATCATGGCCATGTCAACCGGTAGCATGGGAAAATGGTCTGGCATTCCTTAAAGGTGCGGTAGTAAGTCAAACTTTGTGTAGGCATACAAAGTCAAATGCCTGAACCAAATATCAGTACCAAATTTATTACGCCACACGAAGTGTAGCTTGAAATATCAGCGTTGATTCTTAAATAGATTGAGCGAGAAGGGAGAGAAGTGTCCTCCCTTGTAGTATTTAAATAGTACATGTATGACTGATAGGTAAATTGTAAGCAACAATGCGAGCCCCGTGGTTTTATTTAACTGTTAACCCTTAAAGTGCTTGTAGGGACATAAGTCGGTCTTCCGGTAGAGGTCTCATAGCGCTTGTCGTGACATCGTTTTTCAGGTAGTCAAATGTTTACACAACTGGATACTTCGGATTGACGTGAATGGTTGTTATACTAAATTTGATTTGTATATTGGGCCCTGGAGCATGCATTCTGGCGTAGTTTTAACCTTAGTCAACAAGAAAGTTTTACAAATACATATTTAAAATATGGGCCACTCAGAAAACCCAAAATGGCCGACTACCAACGTGGTTCATATTCAGATGAAGATTTCATTCGGCAAATACTGGCTGATGACAGCGATGATGACAATGATTTTGAAGTTTTGAAGTAAATCAGTTGACTGGAGCTGCGAAAGTGTTACTGGAAATACCAGTGAGTGTTTTTGAGCCCAAAAATGATGTTGAATATGAGTTGGATGTATATGCTGAATTGCAGACAGCATGCCAGTCAACCCCCTATTCAGTGGTATTTTGAAATTAAATGGACAATACAAGCCTAATTAAAATAAAGGCCATTTAAAAGTAGAGTGCAATTCTCATTTCTTTTCTCAAACAATTCAGCACTGGGGGATCATGTGCTACAAAACTACACTGAGTATAGCACTTGAAGGGTTAAGATAAATTGAATAAAATAAGAATCTAAAAAGAATTAAAATGTCAGGATATTTATTTTACCAAAATGCCTCCATCTGAACATGCAGACTATGGCATTGATGGACTCAAAACCCTAATACAGCATTATGGAACATATAAGAAATCTGGCATAGTAGGCAGCAAAGCACTGATTCAAGAAAGTGAAACTTTGGCAGAGTTCATGCTATTGAAAAATCTTATTTTGGAGCAGAGATATCCAAGAGACAATATCTATGAGATGTGGAAAATTGTACATAACCACAAAGAACAGTTTAACAGCTTGTTCAAGCTGGCTAAGCTAGTTATGTGTATGCCCCTTCAGACAGCAGACTGTGAAAGGGGATTCCCAGCACAGAACAAACATTCATACACATAAGGAACACATCAAGTTCAGAAACAATCAACAGATTAATGCTTATACAACTAGAGGGGACATCTTTTGAGGATTTTGATTTCCACAGAGCCCTAACCGAGTGGAGCAGTAAGAAATAGAGATGGAGATATTTAAGTGTTGTGTGAATATTAAACTAAGGCCATTTCTCCCTCCCCCCTTTTTTTTTTTGTTGTAGTCCCCCTTTATTTTGGTGACAAGGGGGGAGATCCCCCTCTGCCCTTTAGATAAAATCCTGGCAGCATCTCTGCAGGGGAGAGAACCTGACTGGGTTATAAGATTTCATTGGTATTCGTTTTACTCTGACATTATCGTACAGCATGTTCAGTCAGCATTGGGAGTTGATGAACTCCCTAGTTTTCTACAGAAACATGGAATCCAAGTGGAATACATCTAAAAATGTAGAGGTTTACCATCTTGAAATTCAGTCTCCCAGTTCCATTTCACATTGGGATACACATTCTCAGGTTGACAAACAATTGGCATAGTAATAGGATAAGCATGTGACAAATTCAATACATATAAAAACAAGACAAAGAGTATGGGTGGACAGAATCACCAGACAGACCAGAATGGAGATAATCACTGGAACGGGCTTGGAATTTTATGAATGCCGGCATGTATTTACCATATAAGGAAGCAGTGAATATATTTACTTAACTACGGTCAATACCGCTGGGTATCGACTTGTAGCAACAATGTCAAGCTAATGGACTGTTTCTGAAGTATATAATAATGATAAAGATGAGCATAAGTGTTCCTATTCTTGAATGTGCACGACATTGTTTCCTCATCTTGAAGAAGAATTATTAAAGGGAGGAAAATAAAAGGTGTGCAGTACATTAAAAAAAATAGTGAATTAAGCTACTTAAAAGATGAATTACAGTGAAACCCCGCTATAATGCGATATTTGGGGTCCATAAAATTCGATCGCGGAAAAAGCGGGGTCGCGTTATTGCTATATTTTACTATATTTTACTTTTTTCAGAGAACAACGTATACACGTCTAATGCATAGCATGAATAGGGTATCAACACCGTTTACTATCTGATATCGATCCATCTTTGTTTTCCCACATGACAACCCTTTGATTGAGCCACGAGTTTGATACAGCTGTACTTGTTCACTGCTAAGTAACAGAGAGTGGTTATTTGAACTCCCTGTGATCTTGCCGCCCAAGCTCAGTCTCTACATAAGCACCTACATATGACAATCTTTGATCTTGCCGCCCAAGCTCAGTCTCTACATAAGCACCCACATATGACAATCTTTGATCAACCACCGCATTGTCTGGTGCTTGGTTGTGTATGCAGTTAAAGAAGAAACATAAGTCAGCTATTGTTTGCGCAATGATTGTATACAGGATGAATTGAAGTCCAGCGCACGTGTTGGCAGCTTACGTTTTTTGATGTT
Source organism: Margaritifera margaritifera (assembly GCA_029931535.1). Classification (NCBI taxonomy): domain Eukaryota; kingdom Metazoa; phylum Mollusca; class Bivalvia; order Unionida; family Margaritiferidae; genus Margaritifera; species Margaritifera margaritifera. The sequence goes on from JAQPZY010001631.1 coordinate 5,343,744, forward strand.
TATTAAATCGTGAGAATCTTTTATCAACCACCACATTGTCTGATGCTCGGTTGTGTATTCAGTTAAAGAAGAAAAACATGTCGGCTATTGTTTGAGCAATGATTGTATACATAATGACTTGAAGACAAACACAGAGAAGACTTACTAGCTTTACTCATGGATCAGTAATAAGTAACATTTCCGATAATGTTTATTTTGGCATAACACTTCAAGAAATTGGTGAAATTGTTAAATTTCAGAAGCCACGCCACGATCGAATTCATACGTGATCTCTTCCCCAAAATGATAATAAACTTTTTATACACTATTTCTCGTACTTTTAAAAAAAAAAATTTTTTTTTCCGTGTACAAGAAAAATACATGTACATGTATATAAAATTTCAGGAACCACGCGACAAACGTATTATACTCGAATTCGTACGCGATCTCTTCCCCAAAATGATACTGTAATATACACATTTTATACACTATTTCTCGTACTTTGCAAAAAAAAAATGTTCATGTGTGAATGAATATATGAAATTTTTGGGAGCCACGCCACAATCGCATTATATCTGAATTCGCGTTATAGCGGGGCGCGTTATAGCGGGGTTTCACTGTATATCAATTTTAACTGTCCGTTCTGGTGATTACCTCTGTTCTTGCCATTCTGATGATTCTATCATCTGAAACAGTGTAGCCCAAAAAATATCGCAAATTTAGAGATCAGAAAATCTATTGGCAGATTATAGTTATGCGTCTGCCTGACAGTCTTGAATAATTTGATTTCTTGGATTATTGATTCTAGTAGTTACTCAATCCAAATGCATCATCAAAAAACATTCATGCGTCTTCAGATTGTTTGTTACAAATATTTATCAGACTATGCACATCTCCAGATAGGGCTAAATATAGCTTGAATAAGCTATAATAAATAGGTCTAGTCAGAACAATAGACATTGCTAGATAAAATTTAAATTTGTGTCAGCTGAATATGTAAAATTTTCAGAGCTACTAACATATAAGTCTGTTTGCACAGTCTGATGATGACTGTTCATTAGATAAGTGTCAGAAAACATAATCGACAATATTCATAGGTTTAAAGACAATTACTATGGTAAAAGTTTATACACTCATACAGCTGTGGCAGAAATGATAAACCAGTACTTCTGCTGCTGGTGTTGCTATTGATTAGTTGGTTGATTTGGTGTTTTAGGTCTCTCCAACACCTGATGTCATATAGAGATGAGACCTCAAGTTGTTGGTAGATCATTATTAGTTTTACACCATTTTCAGCACAAGAAAATTTATATATGGCAGCCAGTTTTACTGCTGAAGAAGAACCCAAGGCATCAAAGACCACCAGGGTAGAACCACTGAACTTCATCAAGCAACTGGCAACTTTCTCACATACAAGGCCCAAGTGGGATTTGAACCTATGTGATGAGAGGCAATTGATCACAAGATCAGCGTTTTACACCACTCTGCCATGGAGGCTCCTCGGACCTTGGGTAGAAGTTTTGTACGAAAGACAGGAAGTGGGATATGGAACCCATGACTCCTGGATTCAAAGTTCAGCATGTTACTACTAGGCCATCAGTGATGATGATGCTGCAACAGTGTTGCTTCTAGGACATGGGATTGCGGGAACATTGCGATTTATCACAAGCTGGCCCAAAATGAACGAACCTATGCACCAAAAGTCCAACAGTTCGCTTGCCACTGGCACAGATTGTGCGATTGGATGCGGGCTGTTGTATTTTTATACAAAAAGGAGAGAACGAATTTGGACAAATTGGCATACAAAAGCAGATATATTTCTGTTTTCTTATCATGTAGTCAGCTCATCGGGGCCTTTCAGACATAAATTTTGTGATAATTTCGAACTTGAAATTATTTAAACCTTTCCCCAAAGAAAATTTATGCCCATATTACACTCCCATAGACTGAAAAATGTACAGAGTGCAGACATCTTTCTTGCAGTCACATGCACGGTATGATTAGAACAGTGTAAAAGATATTTAATTCTTGTATGTTTTTTGTCCATGACAAGCTTGACAGACTGATCTTGAGCAGAATTCTGTTCTCACCTTCTCCACTTTATTTTCAAGCCTAACATTAAAAGATACATCTCCTGTTATGTATTTTTTGCTTAGAAGCTCATTACCTAATTGAAAATGAAATGGGGAAATATTTTACTGTTGCACCGTATTGTAAATGGTAGCCAGCAGCTTTGGCATGTGCTAAGTGAGGAGGAACATGCAAGTTCGCACAGAAATATCAAAAAGAATTTTGCAGGATTATTATAAATGAAGAAACAGTGAGGGAGAATCTCTTGTTGAAACGTAATCAAATTATTCGAACATAGCAGTGCAGCAAGTACAAGCAACGAAGCAAAACTTCGTGCACAACTTCCAGTCAAACTGGCATGGGGAATGGTTGTGGTTAGAAAAGTCAGAGATGAGGATTCTGTGTAAACTGTGTGAAATACAGAAAAACAATCACTTTTACTGTAGGATGCACAAACTATTGGACCAGTACAATAAACAGGCACGTACAATTCAGCTGATCATGTGGCAGCTGTATGGGCAGAAGCTGTGATAAAGAATTTCAAGCTGGTAATTAATGGCCCGACTAAATCTTTGTTCTTTTGCTCTTTCATTCTGTAATTGTTTAAGTCCACACCAATTTGAGTCATTTATAAAGTTCTTTCAGTAAGTTGTATTCTTGTTTTTCTTGTTTTTCCATTTTTCTTGTGTTAATTATTTTAAAAATTCAATCATTTTTTTCTTTATAACTCTTTTCTACTTGCCATAATAACCAGTACACTTTATTATACCCATTCTTGACATACATGAACACCATCAAAAAGGAACACATTTACATTTGGTAAATATTTTTTAAATCGTGGATCAGGTATACAAGCTAAAAAAACATTGCTTAGATACAATAAACCACACAATAACCTTGTGCTTGCCTGTTTTGAAGATGCTGCAATCACTTGAAATATTTTCTTCTGTGTGACCCATATTTCTCAAGGAAGAGGGCCAAATTTGTCCCATTGAATTTAGAATTAGCCCATTTTTGGAAAAGGGATGGGGGAGTTATCCCTCTTTTGAAAAATCATAGAAGCAACACTGATGCTGCTGTTGACCAGAGACAGAAAACTGCAATGATGTTGATTTTAAGAGTATGCTGGGGTCAAGAAAATTATTCCTAGATTTTCATCCATTTTTTAATCTAATTCAGGGCGGGTTGTGAAGTTTTTTTTTTTAAAACAATTTTTTTTTCAGGACAGGGACAGACATTGTATCAAATATTTTAACTACATCCAGTGAGGGGAAGTTGGGATGAAAATCTAAGAACTGGTTGATTGTGGCCTGATGATGGTAGAAAACTGATTGGCATTGATGATGAGGCCAACAAAAAAAAAAATATGTGTTTCCGGTTGGCCGACCATCCCTGTTTCTCATTGCCGACCCAAGCACTTTTTCCCCACCCCCACACAAAAAATTTTTTTTCTTAATATATAAAAAAAATCACATTGCTGAAATTGATTTTTGCATCTAATTGAGCCAGTTTTGCCCAGTACTTTGAAGTGCTTTAAATATTATTTGATTTATATATAATGTTAAACAAAAAAAACAACAAAAAAACTGACCTGCCTACCCTAATTTTAAAACCAGTGCAATAGGAAACACACATATTTTTATTTTTTTGGGGGGGCCTGATGATAATCTGACTGATCACAGTAGGGATGAAGATAAAACAATTTTTGACATGCTATTTTTCTTTTTTTTAAATTTTATATTAGTCATTCAACAAGACATATCAGTCACTGCAAATATATTTTTCTTACAGAATTTATATAGTGTAAAAGTTGGCAGAAATAATGTGACAATACTTCCATTGGCATTATTTTTTTAAATATTTTTTTTCTGACAAATCAAATAATATCTATTTACAAATACATTTATTGAAAAGCATATCAATAAATCACAGCATCTGACAGTACATTTAAAGCAATACAAGATTTAGCTATCATGAAAATCAAAAGCAGCATGCCTAGGAACAAAGAAATTTAAGCAAAACATAGCGATCACTGAAATAAGCACACATACAAAGTCATAACAAATGACAGTTTAGTAAGGATGCACATTTATGATTTCTGCATTATAAGAGAAATCCCTATTGTAAAATCTAGATTCATGGACATTAAATTAGTAGGTATTAAGTGACTGAACCATGACATCTACAAATAATAAGGCACCAAGAAAATTGTTGATTTTACAGTAGCAGAAACATACATGCCCGACATACAAACAAAAGAACAAAAGATGATTGATTATAAAGTATGAATACAAATAAAAATATGCATTGGATTATATAATGTATAAGAATTCAGTGTAGGTTACCTCTGGTCAGCTGTCATTTAAATTGCTTCTGTCCACAACCCCAAATTAAAATCGCTTCTACCGCCCACTAACCCCTAGCAGAAATTATGTTATGTAAAATAATATGCTTCTGTAGGGGGCAATGTTTTTCTATTAAAACACATCAGAGGGTGGATCATAATTTTTTAAAATTGCTTTTGTTGTGGGTTGGTTGAATTTGAAAGTGCCTCCCCCCCCCCCCCCCGAGGTATATGTTTTACTGGAACAGCCCTCACATAAATCTGAGTTCATAAGATGTTTTTATTCTTTATATAGACAAGCCATGAAATACTCAAATACTTACGGTTATATATTATATGTATTTATAGTGTTGATGTTGTATACCATGCAAACTGTATTGTTTACAATGCAATACATGGCACACCACACAAGGCACTGATTGGTTACATGGTTTGCCATGCCTTCAGTGATTGGTTGAATTGTGTCATGTGGTGTCCTGGGGAGGTTATAATAGGGGTACGCTGTCATTGTTGGTCAGACAACAAATGAGTACAGTTAGCACCAGAATTCAAAATTACTGAGAAGCAAAGTTTCAAGTTAGTACATTTTGAATGTAAACAAATAGCACACTACAGTAATGAATAAACAAGAATCCTAGATTTATTCCAAATTAGATTGGAACAATTGTCTCCCACCACACCTGACCACTTCCCCTCCTACCCCAATCCAGTAGACTATATTAGAATCGGAAAACAAGTTGTAGACAATAATTACAGCTTTTATTTATTTATTTTCAATTCATTAAATATTGTTAATGTGTTCTCGACTCTATGTTGATGATATAACCCCTCTCCACCCCCAAAACACACATACTCTCAAACTTTTGATCTTTTCTAACACAACACTCTCCCTTCCTATGTACAAGTACATGTAGGACCCTTAAGGACTGATAGGGTTCTTACAATATAGTGTTATCCATGTCTATTTCTATGGAGAGAGCATATAGTGTTATCCATGTCCATGTCTGTGGAGAGAGCATATAGTGTTATCCATGTCTATGTCTATGGAGAGACCATATAGTGTTATCCAAGTCCATGTCTATGAAGAGAGCATATAGTGTTTGTTATCCATGTCCATGTCTATAGAGGGGATATAAAGTGTTATCCATGTCCATGTTTATGGAGGAGGTGTATAGTGTTATCCATCTCCATGTCTATGGAGAAGCATATACATGTAGTGTTAACCATGTCCATCCATGTAATCTTGTCCTGACCCACAAATTGTATTTCTACTCAGTTACTTTTGAAGGACTTAATGGATTTAAACCAAATTGGGTATGAGGTTTTACATTCAGAAGATCTAGGTCATTTTGATTTGCACCATTTTCCAACAAAATTGAAGAGTTATGGCCCCTGTTTGCTTCTTATGATGTCTACATGGTCCTAAATGAAAATGGTTCTAATCTGACATCCAATATGTCAACCACAGCAGCTAATTTGAAAGTCTTTTTTGTCACTGAAGAATATCAGAGATGGTTTCAACACTCAGCAGTTAAAATGAAGATGAAGAAATGATCATATCATGAATTCCTGGAAATTCTTTTGCTTATGATTTTGCAGATTTTATCTATGTTTCCCATCAGTATTGACAAAAATGTAAAGTCTAAAACAAGTTACAATTATTGACCTAATGTTTGTGGTAAATAATATGTAGATGATGTCAAAAAGTATGTAAAAATGTAACATGAGCAAAAGTCACATTTTTATAGGTGATCAAAAGAGCACTTATTTGTGATGGCTTTCATATCTTGTTACAGTTTTGTTTTAGGCTTAAAAAGAGCTATCTAAAATGGTGATCAGAGCTAAGGTGCCTTTTTGACTTTCAAATGATGACTGGAAAAAAAGTTTACCTTCAGTGAATAGTAGGTATTTTTTATCATGATCAGTCATTTCCTTCTTTCAGGCCATCATTGAATGTGCAGAGGTAGCTGAGGCTGCAGTAGTTGGGGTTCCTGACTCCATAAAAGGGGAGATCCCTTTAGGGCTATGTGTTCGTAAAACAGGTACTGTTTTAACGCTGCTATCATCAAGAAATACATCCGTGTTTCAGCATGCTTTTACCAATAAAACTGCATTGCAGCAAAATATTCCTTATAATTCAGACTGGAATATTGTCAAATCTAAACAGCTGAAGCCATAAATTGCCAACTTATTCCACTCTAGTTCAGAATTTATTTGGATGGATTGTAATACAGATCTTTTGTGTATTATGGCTGACTGCCTGATGTGGCATGAATATTTGGTTACTTCATGGCCGCACTATAAAGGTTCTGCTATGTTTAAAATGATGGGCAACTTTTTCCCAATGAAGAAAATCAAGCCCCATACTCTGGAAACTTTTTGAGCAAAAAATGCAAGCTCAACTTCCAAATTCCAAAATTAGATGTGACACTTGGAGTATGCAAACATAATTGAAGGTAACTTAAGGACGCTGTTGGAACCTTAAAGTTTTCACACCTGAGTCTGAGCTCGAGTTTCATGTTTCAGAAGTTTCGAGAGAATATGGGCCAAGTCATTTCCAGATTTGGTTCATTGAGATCTGTCATGATCTCCTGTCATATATTACTTCGTCTCACCTGCATCAGCAAATGACGAGACTATATGTCAGTTTTCTAGTGGTGATGGCATCAATTTACTATATCAACTCACTTAACAGTCGTGGCCAAATGCAGAAAACATGGATCCTGATCTTCTGTAGCATAATGCACCAGCAGATCAGGATCTATTTTGTTTGTTCTACTGATTTCTCCTAACAAATTGCATAGACCCTGATCTACTGGCACATTATGCAAAGGCAGATCTGGGTCTATGCAGTTTGCAGTTGGACCTGACTTATAAGCGAGTATGTATGGTAAGGTTCTGTGTTAAAGTTTTTACCAGTCAGATCCACGTACAGCACATCATAATATGGTGCACATGTGAAACTTTGTGTTCGGCAAAACATTTGTTTATTTTATAACAAGTATCTTTAAACAATCATGTTTAACCCACTTAATCTGAAAGTTCACAGCCCTATAGATCTATAAACTTAATGGATCTTGTTATAACTGTTACTTGGCAACATTTAAAACATACATGCAGTGTACATGTATAAGAGAGGATTTGGTGGAAAACAATATGAAATTTTAATTTTTATTAATTGGTTCTTGAAAGCTGAAATATGTACCTTTAGCAGGATGAGAGCACCTTTTTCAGTATTCTATTATTAGTTACAGAAGGAACCGTAATTTTTGTTGTCTTAAAAAAAATCATCATCATCATCATCATCTAGGAGTGAAGCTGTCTGATGAAGAAGTAGTGCAAATTGTCATCAAGCATGTACGAGAGACTATTGGTCCAGTCGCCAGTTTTAAGCTTGCTGTTCTTGTTCCCAAGCTACCTAAAACACGGTCAGGAAAAATTGCCCGCAACACCATTGCTGCAATGGCTGCTGGGAAGCCTTTCAAGGTCAGTTACAGATCTTTGAGTAGAGTGAATTATTTAATCTTTTTTTTATGTACACAGTTGAGACAACAAGGTTAAGACAGATATTCTTTTTATTAGCCTACCAAAAGGCAGAGCATTAAGTTTTGATGTCCTTTCATATGTCTGTTATCTTTGTTTTTATATCTGTATAATAACTTTAGTTTTTTCACCATCTAACTTTACCAAACTTGGCTTGTTCTGTGGTTAACAAAAAAGTCAGTTTATTTGGGGGTTAAACAGTCAGAGGTCAAAGTATCCATGTCTCAAAAAAGAAAATGGTTTCTCCCCCGATCACATTAATGTTGGGAATAAACTCCGCTATCTCACAAATCCAGCCAGCCCAGTAAGATGAAAATTTCCATCTATATAACATATAGACATGGGGGAAATCACTGTTACTCATTACCTCCCTTTGAAACTGCTAGTCATCTACAGATCAGCTACATGTTTACCACTTTAAGCTTTCGCTCTGTATGATCTACATCGTACCACTCAGCCTTCTATTATCCAGGATTATCTTTCTGTATCAAAAGGTATTTTCAACATGTTGCAGTATTTATTTTGTGAACTTGGACAATAAGTTTGAATTTTGTTGCAGTTGTGGACTTAAGTATTCGGACCTTCTGCTCCAACACGTTATCATTAGTGCTTGTTGTTGGTTGTTATTCAGGCATACTGCTTGTAATTTTTTGCTTGTTTAAAAAACAAGTGTTGATTATTTGTACAGGTCAGTCATTTTGTGTTTGGATTTTCCAAAATTTTATGTTGTCATTCTTGTTTTTCAGAGTTGAACAATGACGACAAAGTGCATGAAGTGCAAGAGATTTAAGACCAGTGAAGACATGAGACATATCTAGCATGTACTAAACTTCAACTTCAAGCTGCAGTGTTTGTGCTTTGTGGTCAGAAGAAGTTTAATCCACAGTGCAAAGGAAAAATCTGAAGAGCAAGGAGAGGTGTGGAAATCGCTAAATGAGGTGTGATGTACTGAGCTTGCATTCCAAGATGTCATCACTTGTGAGTACTTAGGAGTATTTGAGTATAGTGGGGGATGTTATAATAGCACCCCCACCCCACCCCCATCTAAGAGTTTGCAGATGATACTGAGGGCAACAATAACATCTGGGCAACTAGAAATGGAGGAGCAAGAGGGGGAGGAGATGCTGACCCCACCTTTTTCCCAGACATCGCTGGAAGTGCAGATGCATCGATTGGTGCAGGAAGTGATGACACAGTTGCTGGCTTTGGTTGATTTTTTTTGTCCCTCTGTCCTACATGTGGCTTCAGTGATGGGTTAGAGATAAGGGGAGAGTGCAAGTCCAGGCACATGGGGTTTATAGTGGATTTTTGATGATCAGTATGGTCATCGATATGCACCATACTCTGCTGCTCTTTCTTTTGACCAAACCATCCAGCTGGCAGGCTGGCCATATCAGGTCCTGACTGACCAGGTATCTATCACTTTTGTGAGCCATGCTGCATGCCAGAGTTGTATAGGGATTCAGCTTGCCGAACCATCCATTTTGCTGCATGTTCCACCCAGGCAGTGCCTGACCAGACTGTCTCCATCCAGTCATCTGTTCATCACACTTCCTGGCCATCCATACTGGCAAGGCAAGCTGTGGCACTTTCCCAGCCACCAACACAACTGGCAGGTTAGTGTTCACAGCGTATCCATTGAGGAGATACTTTGCCAATCAGATTGATGATGGCCCTACCTTGTCTATACCGTCGGGTATGGTTTATGGGGACATGTACACATTACCAGAAGGGACAAGCTCCACAAGGAATGCGCGGATAACCTCTATGACTTTTCTTACTCCAATACCACTATGGAGTGGACTAAGTTTAGTTTCAAAGCTGCCATAGAAGAAATGTCATGGATTTTGCCAATTTCCAAGTGCACACCACCTCCATCTGCAAGCTAAGTCAATAAAGTGAAGGCTTTGGAAGATGAAGATAATCACACCTCCTTCCATCTACTGCTGCAGTCTGTGAAGATAAAGGAGATTACAGACCACCTGTAGGAAAATATCCTGGAGCCAGGTAACTTGAAGGCTTTCTTCTCCAAAAGAAAACTACCAGCATCTTTCTTGTCATGCTGATATTGAATGCACACACTGACAGTTTGCACTGAGCTTCCTACCTTGGACAAAAACATAGCAGCAGTCAGCATGATGATCCCACTGTTTTACAAGATGGATGGGAATTCGTTCCAGGCCACCTCTAAGCTAGTGCAAAGCAATTTCACAACTTCATCCATGATAGACTTGGCATCACTAGCAATTTTTTGACTTGCCAAAAAATCTGGCATTGAACACACATGGGAATCCATGGCCTGGATTGCCAAGGTAATATGCACCATACAAAGACTAACACCCAGATGGCTTCAGCGAATTGAGACCTAGTCCACATCACTGCTTGGCTCTCCAATCTACACCTTTCGGTATGCCATTACTGATCGGTGGTAGAATAGAGGAGGTGCAGAAGCAGGCAGCACAAGAACTGCCTCTCCAGCTTTCCTTGCCACCAGCACCCACCATCAAGCTGATTCATTCCCATCCACAACGGAAGTATGATTGAAGACAAAAAGATAAGAGGCCGAACAAAGCACCACAGCAGCAGTTTCAACCTCAGTCTAGTTTCAGGTGGCAAAAGGCCACTCGATTCAGGAGGTAATTTAATAGAGGGATAGGAAGCATGGTTTCTCCTTCACCAAGCCTTCCAACAACTGCTGATGACTTCCCATCCTTTCGATCCATGGACAGACTGCCGGTGGGGGCCAGACTCCTTTATTTCTGGCAATCATGGGTCGACCTATCTCAGCAAAATGAATGGGCAATCGAAGTCGGATTTCATTATTCCAGCCCCATCTTCATGTCTTTCCTGTCCATGATGGACATGCCATCCAATCCAGGGCAGGCAGAAATTTTGCAGAAAGAGATCTGGTCATTACTCAACAAGTGTGTGGTGAAAAGAGTTCGCAGACCAAACTCTCTGGTGTTTACCCCTGGCTGTTTCTAGAGCCCAAAGCCAATGCAAAGCTTAAGTCACACTGAGGTTCAAAATTGAGATGGCACATTCAGTCAGGCTTTCCATAAAAAGGGACAAATTTGCAGTAAGTTTGGACCTAACCAACATGTATTTTCATGTCCCCTTTATATCTGGCGTCACACAAGTTCCTTTGGTTCAGGTTCCAATGAATGCTATATATCAATTTCACACAGTCCCATTTGGTCTCAATATCAGCCCATGGGTGTTCATGAAGGTCATCAATTGTGTCATCACTTCCTTCTGCTTGATATCATCAACAGCGACTGCAGTGTATCTTGATGACATCCTACAAAAACATGTGGTAAGTGCACCTTTGGTACAAAGTAGGAACAATCTTCTTTCTCCTTTGGGTCATTTAGGGTTCCTAGTTAACTGGGACAAGTCAGATCTCATTCCATCCCAGCATTTTGTCCACCAAGGTATGGAATCTTTTTTACCAATCTCAAAGTTCTTCGCCTCCCTCATGTACACATGGTGCAGATTATTGAGGTTAAAGAGCAATTTGCAACAGGGAGTGGATTTCAGCGAGAGAGTTTCTGCAACTCAGCCTACTCAATGCAGCAGCAGATTTTGATCATTCTTGGCTGCCTTTTCATGCACCCATTGCAGATGGCCCTGCTAGCCCAGTGGCACCCCTTTTCCAGTTGACTCGATCAGCAAATTATGATTTCAACCAAAATAGTATCATTATTGCATCAGCAGTGCAACAAACATGGCTCACAGCAGAAATTCCTCTGGAAAATTTCCAACCAGAGGTTACGATCTGCATGGAAGCCAATTCGTTCAGTACCCATGTTCACAATGGTCAGCAGCAATTGGGGTGCCAGAAGAGTTACCTCTTCACATAAACCATCTAGTAATAAAAGCCATTTTAAACATGTTTCATTTCTGGAAGGTCCAACTTTATGGGAAGACATTTCTCGTCATGTCAGACAACTCAGTGGTGGTTGCCTACCTCCTCAAATAAGGGGGGTGGGGTAGGGTCACAGACCAAATTGCATAGCCTATGCATTCTGGTCTGGGATTTCCTGCACTGGTGTGCTCAGCTGAAGATAACGGTCCAGATCAGACATATCCCTGGCAGGCTGAATGTCCTGGCTGACTTGCTGTTGAGAAGGAGCCAGAGCCTTCACACAAAGTGGTCTGTCTGTCCATCTATCAGTCTTTCATTAAAACTGCCCACATTTGTCTCTCCAGTCCTGGACCCAGAAGCCTGGGTAGGTCTAGGCCAAGTAGTCATCTACTCTCTCCCCTCAATCAATATGTCGAGGAAGGCAGGGATGCAAGACCTGTGCATGCTCTTAAGCACTACTTGAAGTGCATGGAGAAGGACCGTGGGGTCCAACAATGTCTCTTTCTGCGAGTGAAGGCAAGGAAACAGGATATAACCCCTCAAGCCCTATCATCATGGCTTAAGTGGGTAATATGCTCGGCATACTCTGAAGTCTCAAAAGATCAGATATGCCTCATGAGAATCAGGGCTCACAAGATCAGAGTGATCTCTGCAAGCCTCGTGTTCTAATGTAACATTTCAGTCTGAAACATAATAGAAGCCGTTGGCTGGCAGGCACAGTCAACCTTCTTGAGCTTTTACCTGTGTGATCTAGCTTCACAAAGACAAGAATTGAATCTGGTGGGTCCATTGGCTCCATCCCAGACTATTTCAGACCAGTTTGATGTCAGCACAACTCCACATGGGTGTGAGTTTTGTGCTTTTGCAGGATTTGCCCAGATTTGTTGGCATTGTAAGGAAAAGTTGTTCTTTTCTCTTATCTGGGCACTTTTGTCATGTGTTTTGTGACCGTTGATTGTGTTGCCCTAGTTTTAGGAGAATGATTTATCTTTCATATAGGGATCCCAACCATAATTCTTCCATTGAAGGGTGGCCATGGTAAAGGCAGGATACTCGCACTTGGGGTAAGGAAAGCCTATTGATGTCAGGGTCAAAAGATCATCATATCAGGGTCAAAAGGTCAATGGTCAAAATCAGTTTGACTGAAAGAAGAAAAATTGTTTCTGCACAATAGCTTAGTTCAAAATAACAGACATAGTGTAAACTTTGTAGATTCCTTGTACTTGGAATAACAAAGAACCCTATTAACTATGGGTCAAAGGTCAGGGTCTGTTGTTGAAAAAAAATTTTTTATTTCTGCACACAAATTTCTCTCTTGACCATGTACCTTCACAAAAGTTTTTAGATGGCTTACAATTTGAACAGGAAAGGCCTAATGATTTTGGGGTCAAAAAGTAAAATGTCAAGGTCACTGTGACTGAAATAAGAAAAACAGATTTTGCATAATAACTTAAGTTTTAGATCACATACCCCTTCACCATAGTGTATGGAGGGTTTGCACTTGCAGTAAGGAAGAGGGCAATTGATTTTGGGGTCAAAAGTTCAAGGGTCAAATTCATTGTGACCAAGAAAAATTGGTTTTTGCACAATAACATTTGTAGCATAAATTTATTGACCAACCTTTGTAGATGGCTTGCACTTAGAGGGTTCAGTCAGAACTGTTGTAACTTGTATTATGACCTAACATTGTTTTATTTCACTTGTTAGTTCAAAATGACATTCCCCATATTGTTAAGTTTTACATTGGCCCAGAGGAGATTGATTATTGGCCTAGATGAGATTCATTATTGGCCCAGATGAGATTGATCAGTGGCCCAGATTGTACTTAAAAATAATCATAAGATGAACAAATACAGAATTCTTTATCTAGATATTTATTTTCTCATCAAAACATGCAGCAAGTCTTTGACCTGCATACAAGTGAAATTCGTCTGTAAGGGATCACGTGTTGTCATTGAGTAGGATTTACACTTTGAGAAAAAGAACAAATTTTGATTAAATGAGACCAAAAACCAGTGTGAAATACACTTGTATATTGACAATTTACATTTTTGTTACCTTTGTGTAAATCCATAAAGTGTTAAGTACATGTATATGAAAAATCCATGAATTTGAGTATAGTCACATATGTTAGAAAATTCAAGTAGAATTAGAAAACACGTGTAAAAAAATGGTAGTCCTTGTTTGATCTATATCCCATTGTCAACCAACATGTGTGACTAAACAATTCATTATGATATTCACTGTTGCCAGTAGCACATGGCTGTATAGTTGTTATTTACATGCTACATGTACTTAAATTGGCCTAGATTTTGGTCTACCCAAGGCAACAAACGTAATCATCTTACTGAGGCTACCAAAGGGATGAGGCTGTTCATAGGAAAATGACAACCTGTTAGCAAGTTATGAATTCTCTCGAAATAGCAGGAAAAATGTTTAATGACAAATGATTGCAAAACATTTAAATTGCATTTTATGCCGCTGTTGGTAGCCATTGTAAGCATAAATAATGTTACTTTTCTTCCTGCAGAAATGAAAACTTTTATGGCACAATAAACATGTTTCAATCACCGATCACTTTGGAAAATGCAACAATCGATCAGATTCCATTGCGTTTATTCAAGTTTTGTGATGACTTCCTTTTGATGAAGGGTACATTGTTTTTATTGAAGATTGTAGCCAGCTTGCTTTGATGAGGGTGCATGCATTATTGAAGTTGCAGCGAAAGGCCAACTTTGGAGGACCAAATAAATGCCTATTTGTTAATGTGACAGCAACATTAAAGCCTGGTGGCAACATCAAATAATTGTAGAAAAAAGTATTGGTTGGAACTGGCAGCTTGTCAATATGGATGATTAGAAAACAAAGGATTTGTTCAAGTTGGGACCTAGGGTTTCTGTCGACATATACATTTATTTTTTATCTCAACATTGACATAAGCATGACAAATTTGGTAGTAACAATAGACCAGGGGACAGGGACTTTGCTTTTTTGTCAACATAGGTGGTTTATCGACATAAGTGATGTCAATATAAGTGGGTAGGACTGTACCTGGAGTCAACAAAAAGCTGTGATAAAACCCAAACATAAAATCTGGAATCCTTTGTCAAAATTTTTTTTACAGCATATAATCCTTCCAAAATTGTTTTTGTGGAATCTCATTTTTAATTTCATGTTTTGCATTGCGTTCATTAGCAAATACAACCTAAGATTTTTCTATATTTGAAATTTACTGTGCATTAACATTCATATAATTAATTAGATGAGACATCAATGCAATTCATATATCCTGCTCGCTTCTGATGCAGTGGAAACATTTGATTCAACAGGGTAACCTTGTGACTTTAATTTGCACAAAGTAGAGATTTTATTAAGAGAGAAGTTTTGTATATTAAGCAGGAGGTATATTTGCATTTACTCTGACTTACTTCAATCATTTAATAGTTACACAATTTCTCATGTAATTTTATGTTAGGGCAGTTCCAGTAAAATATACTTGGGACCCAGGGAAGAGCACTTTTAATGTGGACTAATCACCCATAGATGCAATTAAGAATTTTGTATAATTTTCATATAAACTCTGGCTAGTTAGTGCCTTCTCTGGGTACCATGTATGTTTAAATGGTCTGACTTCAGTTATTTAATAGGTTTAAACTTTTTCATGTGATTTTATGTAAAAGAGATAAAGATTATAATAATTCAGTGTAGAATAATTTCATGATTGTGTCAGTCAGTTTTTACAAAGTTTTGTTCCAATATATTCCTAAGGGTAGTTTGTCATATTTGAGGTGTATATCAGAGCAACAGAAAGTAAACTGGATGCCATTATTCATTGATTGAGCTGCAATCTTATGTCATGAATATAGTGCAGTCTTATGTCGTGAATATAGTGCAGTCTTATGTCATGAATATAGTGCAGTCTTATGTCACGAATATAGTGCAGAAATGAGGTAATAGATATTGAGATGTTATCTTACCTCAGCTACTGAACACTTTTTTTACAAAATCTCCCTTGAGGTAAGCAGTGAAATAACACAAGCCATAATTACAAAGGAGGTGTCCTGGTCAAAATCAGATTATCTGTGATTGAATGCACCTTCAAAAATGGAAGAAAATGGACTCAGAGAGGTTTGTAAGAATGGTGTTTTCATTGTAAGAGGTAATTAATAGTTTTTGAGTTTATTTTGAGAATTGAGATGTGTCAATAATAGTACACTATGACTTTCTACATGCACAGATTTTTGTATGCCTGCCATATGACCAAGCATATTATGCATTGATGTCCATCTGTTTGTTACCAATTTTGTTGCCACACAATAACTAAAGTTGTCCACCATCTACAGTTACCAAACTTTGTGGATGGTTTGCATTTGATGTTTGAAAGAACTGTATAAATTTTGGTGTCAAAAGGTTGAAGGTCAAGGTCACTGTTTCTGAAAGGAGGAAAATGGTGTCTGCACAACAACTTGAGTTCTCCACAATCTACAGTTACTAAACTTTGTGGATGGTTTGCACTTGGGGTTAGGAAGAAGCCTATCAATTTTTAGGTCAAAAGGTCAAAGGTCAAGATCACTGTGACTGAAAGACAATAAATGGTTTCCACACAATAACATTAGTTCTACATCGCAGACCTGGACCAAAGTTTGTGGAGGGCTTGCACTTAGGGCAAGAAAGAAGCCTTTGAGTGTGGGCTCAAAAGGTCACTGGTCAATGTCACTGAAAGTAGAAAAATGGTTTCTTTACAGAATTTTCAGTTATTGGCCATGCACCTTCATTAAAGTTTGTGGGTGACTTACATGTTGGATTAGAAAAATGCCTGCTGATTTTGGGGTCAAAAATTCAAAGGTCAAGGTTCCTGAGTGAAAAGAGAAAAATGTATTTTGCATAATAACTTTAGTTCTCGACCACATATCTTGACCAAAAACAAACTTTCTTTTGGGTTCACTTTCCAATTTGAGTGGAATTTGCACAAATCATAGCTAAAATGATTCTTGTTATGGTATTCTATCTACTCAGACATGCAGCTGATGATTGAAAAGAATCGCAAGGTATGGTCTTTGGTTCCAAATATGGTTTTGTGTTGGAAATATTACAATGGAAAAAAAAACTTAGCCCAAGGAATTTATTATTCTGTAAGAAATTGAACTTGAGGAGTGAGACTATGACATAATCCAAAATTCTATGAGATTTTTCCCCAGACTGACTGTACTGGGTAATAGTTTTAAGGTCATGACATATTTTGGTTCACTAAATATATACAAGTATTATATTTATGCTTACCTATTTCAGGTCAAAGCAATTTACATATGTGTTTGTAGATATTTATTGGCACAGGTATATTTCAGATTCCAGTGACAATTGAGGATGAATCAGTGTATCCGGCCATCAAATTAGCACTCCAGAAGATAGGATATGCCAAAGATCCACAATAGTCCTTTATTCTCTGTTACATATATATCAGGTACGAACACTGCCTTTCTGTTTGCTTGTACTAACATTAAAATACAGCTGACCATGATTAATGCACAGCTGTGACTTTGCATATTCTATTCTCTCCCATTATTTTGATTTTTGTTAATTTTCCTTTCATTTTTGCCTGAAAATTACCAGTAAACAAAATTATTTCAGGTGTAGTTTATGAAATTTGGATGAAGTAATAGAAGGTACTGGTACTTTTGTGAAAAATGTTGTATTCTAAGGAAACCTCAGTTTACTCCAAGCTTGTAATTGTTAGTAATAGTGCTAAAAGTCATTTATAACCCAAGCATCATGTCATATAAAGCGAAAATCCTGGCTAATGTATAATCTGCATTCTATAGAGTTCATTTTGTTTATTACCTATCTGCAAAGTCAAGGTCATGGATCAATATATTTTATATTTCAATCACATTTTCCATTCCACTCTATAACTTTCAAGTCATTTGAGATTAAGGGATGAAGCTTGGCATAATTATATATCATCACCTGAATGTGTGTTGAGTACCGTATTGGGGGGTCCTATCTTCAAGGTAAATATCATGGTTTGTATGTTGAATTTTTTCATTACACTTTCCTCTCCACTACATAATTTTAAAGCCATTTTAGATGAAGTGATGAAACTTAATATAGCTCTATATTATCACATAAAGGTGTGTCAGATACCACATTGGGAGTCCTGTCTTCAAAGTCATTGGTACAGGTCACTGTTTTCGGTTTCAGTCGTATTTGCCTTTCTGCTTTCAAACTTAACAGTTGTTTCAGATAAATGGATGAAGCTTGGTATATTTATATATTGTCACTAGAAGATGTGTTGCATTGCACATTTAAGGTTTTGTCCAAAGGTCAAGGTCAGAGGTAGATAATTCAAGGTTTCTTTTCTTCCAGCTTTATATCAAAAGCTGTTTGAGGCACAGGGTTAAACCATGGTACCCTTATACTTCTTAGTTTGAATGCCTCTCGTATCACACTCAAGGTTTTACTTCAAGGTCAAGGTCACTGATAAATATTTTACCCTTTTTCTGCTCTTTTCTGGTAATGTCCTTTGAGATAGGGCAGTGAAATTTGATTGCTTTCCATGTCTGCCAAGTAACTTTACAACACTATCTTAAGGATCATAGTCACATTTCATTAATGTGAACTTTTGTGACTTCACCATACTAGTCAGGGAACACATTTTTTACTGAATTTGCTTGTTATTTTTTCATCTGTCACCAACATTTACAGGACCTTCTTTGCTAAAAGTTGATTGTTCTGTCTTGATTTTGTATAATTTATGTATGAATCTAAAGCTATCTACCACTTATAAAGTATAAAATTTCTTATGCATCAGTACTTGTTTTGACTTTTATCCAGTTTAATTAAAAAAAATATTAAAAATTAGTAGAGACACAAATATAGAAGCAATTTGAGGAATACAGACTTGTATGAAAATGTGTACATCTCAACCATTATCACCAGTGAAATGTACCAGCATGATGTCATCAGAAGAAAAAGGGAGTTAATTCAATTTGTCTCAGGACACCTGGAAATAGCCAGTATGGTGCTTTCCTGTGATAATTAACTTTTGACCCATATCTTGATTACTGTTTTCTAAAAACCTTTGAAAATTGGTACAGTAGTTTAGAATTACCATATATACTCATGTATAACTTGAATCCAACTGAAAACTGCATAGAAAAAGATCTGTCATCGCATAATGTGCCAGCAGATCTATGCAGTTTGTTAGGATTAAAAGGTAGAACAAACAACATAGACCCTGATCTTCCAGCACATTATGCGATGGCAGATCAGGGTCTGTGTTGCAGTTGGACCTGACTTGTAGGTGAGTATATACGGTAAATTAAGGTTAATATAGTGATAACAAATTTGAAGGCTGGATTACCCTTTAAGGAGTTTCCATATATTTAACCCAGGTACTGTGGGAGTCCTATATTTGTGGATGAGGTCACTTAGCTTTGTATGTGGTTCCATATAATTATGCTTAAATGGAATGTCTCTATGCAGGTATGATAGAAATATGGATCAGGAAAACGATGTCTTCGAATGTCAGATCTCTGCCAATCATTAAGCATGTACTAATAATATCAGGCAGATACAGCGACATATGGTACAGTAGGTACCAGCTTTACAGCATTGTAACAGTACTTAGTGAAAGAAGCAATAGGTTTATTTTACCAGAAAAAACTGTTGTCAGCAGCAGAAATCAATGTAAACAACATGGCAGCTATTTAATAGGGGCAGTCTCACTTCTGTCAGAAAGGTGGTTGATCACCATATGTATGAATGGATCAACTAGAATGAAGCTGATTTGGCTTTTGTTTCGAAATGTGGAGGCATAAGTAACAATGAGCTGAATTTCACCAAATCAGAGATGTAAGTGATTTTCCACATGAGTATACCATGTGATTTTCATGTGGATTGATATGCAAGTTCACTGATACAGCCATCCCCTCTTCTAAATTTATTAAAATTCTACAAGATTGCAGCTTAAACTTGTCAGCAAGTTTGTTTATTGATGGGTCTGTTATGTACAGAGTCTTGTCTTACATTGGAATATAAACTTTGCCTGCCTGGTAAGGGACCAACTGTTTCATTTTTGGGGGTGGTACAGTGGTGGCTGAAAGGAATTTTCTAAATGCTAAAAAAAAAAAAAAACAAGGTGAGAGTGAGACAGAAACCTAAAACTCTTGTTGTGCTGTAAATTTGGTAGCTCACCTGGCCATAAGGCCTTAGTGAGCTTATGGTATGCCCATGTGTCCATTGTCTGTCTCTCAACATTTGCTTGTTACCACTTTTAGAAGCTCTGTGTGTGATCCGATTTCGATCAAACTTGGAATGTTGGTTTATCTCATTAATATCTCAGATGAGTTCGAATATGAGCAAGATCTATACATATTAATCAGGTGGTGTTGCATCTGATTGGATGAGCTTATTACCACTCTGGTGACCATATTTCTGTTATGAATTTGATTAAATTTCAAATATATACTTATATCATCAAGATCACAGACAGTTTAAATAATGAGTGAGATCCATGCATGTTAATGAGGTCACCTTGCATCTGATTGACTGAGCTTGTTACCACTATGGAGTCTGTATTTCTGATCTGATTTTGATCAAACTTTGAATATATGCTTATATCATCAAGCTCTTGGACAAGTTTAATAATGAGTGAGATACATGCATATTAAAGAGGTGATCTTGCATCTGATTGGCTGAGCTTGTTACCATTCTGGAAGCTATAATTCTGTTCTGACTTTGATCAGACTTGGAATATTGGCTTATAACATCAAGCTCTTGGATGATTCTGATATTGAGCAAGATCTATGCAACTTAATGAGGTTGTAGCACGCAATGCAGACTCTTACACCGTACTCGTGTTGCTAGTTCCCAAATTGTCAAGCAGAAAATCATTGCGCTTGTCACCTCCTGACCACCCCCTGCTTTCCATAGCAAACATGACTTTTTCGACAAATCCCTTTCATTTCTGACAATCTGGCGAGATGTGGCCCCACTCCTTACATATGTAACATTGTCTATTCTTACAATTTGACCCCTTTCCAGATGTAAAATTTCCACCTTTATTAGTACCAGGTTGCTCGGGTTCTCTGGATCACAGGTCTTTAGATTGATTACCTGCCTTATTGTCTCTTGAGACCACATTCTGGGTACCTCCCTGAGCTTTGGTGAAATATTCTGCCTGTGTAGCCATGTCAGAAATATTAGTGAAGGACTTTTCCCTCAGAAACAGATACAACTCCTTACAGCAAGTGGTTAACAACTGGTCCCTAAGTAAAAAAATCTGTAAGACCCTCTATCATTTTTTCTATCTTATTGCATTCAACCCACAGCTGTAAACAATTTCTCATCCTACTGACGAACTGGGTGAATGTTTCACCTTTCTCAGGTTTACTATATTTAAACTACCCTTGCTCAGTTAACTGTTAAGGAGAGTGCCTCTCTTAATGCATCACAATTTAGTGTGCCGTTCGTGTGGAGACGCGAATATACATCCAGCGCTTTACCCTTAAGTAACGTGCTGAGATGAATCAACCAATCATCTTTTCTCCACTTCTTCACATCGCTCAAACAGGTGTAAATAACTATCCTTGTTATCCCTATCACCTTCAGAAGGGGGTAATTTTGGGTCTCTCCACTTGCTTGAGTTAGAGTCTTGTTCTCCCTCCCTCTTAGCTTGTAATAATTCAAATTTCCTTTTATGTTCCCTCTCCATATTCCTGTCTTCTGACTCTATGACTTCTAACATTGCTTATTTCGCCATCTCTAACTTCCTTTCCTCTAACTCTACCCTACCCTTTCTCTCTCAGGTTCTCTTTCCCACCCTATTCTTTCCTTTTCTGTCTGCTTTTCTAATTCTATCTTCTCGTTCTCCACCTGCTTTTCTAATTCTATCTTCTCCTTCTTAAATGTTATCTTTCTTTCCTCAAATTCCCTTCTTTCCCTCTCTGCCTGCTGCTCTATCTCTAACTTTTTCCTTTCTACATCTCTCTCCTTCAATCTCTGTTCCCTTTCCCGAGCCTGCTTTTCCTGAACGAATTTTCTAAGGGCCTCCCCCTCATAACCAAACTGTTTGCTCATCTCCACTAGATCTTTAAGTGATGACATGATTAATACTGCTCATAAGATCACCAATCCTGAGTGCACTACCATGTGAAACATGCAATTATGGGATTACACAAACCAACTGGATCTTCCTTCTCAGAGGGCAACAAATAAAAATAATATGTATATATGGTGGACAAATGGACCAGTGTATAATGTGAAAGAGATATTAACTCACCACCTGTGTTATCTCTCATCAGGAAGCTCACAATCTGAAACAGATAAGTGAAAAACATTACTTGAGTCAAGACCTTTGTAAACAAATGTCTGCGCTCCCCCTAATCCGATCCCACTTCTGACACCATTGTTGTATTATAACAAAAGCTCAGTTTACACCAAGATTGTCATTGTTAGTAACTGCTGTTCTGTACAGAATAATTTTCTGTAAGGAAAAATGTTTAGTCTTGGCACTGCGTTTACCATGATAACTCACCATTTGTTTAGATTTCAAACTTAAGCAGTTCTAGACACTTGCAGCTCAGCTCATGTAAATAAATTCCACAAATTCTACAGGAAGAACTTAGCCCCTCCACCCCCCACCCCCCAACAAATATGCTAAGTATTTTTTTTTTGTCTTTTTAGCTCTACTGGTCATAGACCAGAAGAACTTATGGGATGATCTGTTGTCCATTGTTGGTCCATGCATTAGCACAAGTTTGTTATCGCTACTCCTGGAGGATTACCTTGAAACTTTACACATACATTCATCCCATGGTCTAGTTGGTCCAAAATGAAAATGGTGCTGCTTGGACATCGAATATGGCCACCACAGTGGCCATCTGGAAAATCTTGTTATTGCTACTCCTGAATGGATGGTCAATTGAACATGGGGTTTTCACTAAAAGACTTCTTATGATGTGTAGTTGGTCCTAAATGAAAATAGTGCTGATCTGACGTCCTATATGGCCGCCATTGGCATCCATCTTGAAATTCTTGTTATTGCTACTCCTCCTAAATGGAAAGTCAGATCAACATGGAGTTTTCACTAAAAGACTTCTTAAGATGGCTAGCTGGTTCTAAATCAATATGGCCACCATGGCAACCATCTTAAAAATCTTGTTATCATAACTCTACTTGAACAGAAAGTCATATTGACATTGGGTTTTCACTAGAAGACTTCTCATGATGTCCAGTTGGTCTTAAATGAAAATGGTGCCGATCTTATTCCAATATGGCCACCACAGCAGCCATTATTAAAATCTTGTTATTCCTGATCCTGAATGGAAAGTCATATCTTGAAAATATTGTTATCTCTACTCCTCTCCACATGGATGGTAATATCAACATGGGGTTTTCACCAATAGACTTCTTATGATACCTACTTGGTCCAAAATGAAAATGGTGCCAGTTGTCCAGTATGGCTGCCACAATGACTATCTTAAAAATCTTGTTGTCACTACTCCCCCCGAATGGATGACCATTATGACATGGGGTTTTCACCTAAAGACTTTTAATGATGTTTGCTCTGTCCTAAATGAAAATGGTGCCAAGTTGACATTCAATACATATACTACAGCAGCTAATATGAAAATCTTGTAATCACCGAAGAATATCAGAGATGGTTTCAACACTCGACAGTTAAAAGGAAGCAATGGTCTTATTGTGAATTCCTGGAAATTCTTTTTGTCCAGTAGAGTGTCAGTCCCCTCGAGGGACTCTTGTTATTTTTTATTTTTTAAAATTTAATATGCACATAAGTCCATATTGTGGTTGTAATATATGAGTGAGGTTCACCCATTAAAGTTAGCCTTTTGTGGGTTTCAGGTTTCATTATCACTTTTGAAAATATACATTGCTAACTTTAATTTTGTTGTTGTTGTTTGTTTTAAAGGCACTTTTTAACACATTATTATATCATGCCGAGGAGATGGAAGCTAAGCGCCTTTCCCAAGGACACACCAAGGCAACCAACCCAGGGTGGCCTGGGCAGGTATCGAACCTGCAACCCTTGGACTACAATTCTGACACTCTACCAACTGAGCTATGACAGCTCTCAACTTTATCTAAATAAATTAAAAGAAAATACAGATAATATTTTAAAAATTGCACTGTACACCAGTAATGTCTCACTAAAATTTAATTCTTTTATAGAATTACTCGGTCACAATCATAATATGTTAAGATTGTAGCTGAGAGGTCTATTTTCTTTTAAATATTTATGATAGGTCGCAAGTAATGATCATCATTGAAAATCTTACAACTCTTGACTATTGGCATCCTTGATTCATAATCTCTGTAAATATCAGTATTTTAAATAATACTTATTTGCAGTCCTCGCAGTATATCATTTGCAGCTACACTCCAAGGATTCCTGCCAGTCAGTGCCACTTGTATTCATGTGTACAGGGACCATGAGCTCCAGCATGTAAATTCACACATATTACTGACACTATTTTGTAATTCAGCATCAATTGGCAGTCAAGATCAAAGAGATGTCTTAGCTTTGTAAGAACACTGGCAGCTCTCAGCTGATGTTTCCTATCATATGTAACAGCAAAGCAATACATGACTATATTCTGACAAGAGTTGACCCCAACTAAAGACTTCAATAATACTGACTGTAATCAATAATATCACATTAAAATCTTGCAAGCAGTAGAGACGGTAGGAGATTGCAAAACTAAATATGTAGATCAAGTAGGCTTTGACAGTTGAACTAGAACTAAATATGTATATCAAGTAGGCTTTTGACAGTTGTACTCAAACTAAATATGTAGATCAAGTAGGCTTTTGACAGTTGTACTAAAACTAAACATGTAGATCAAGTAGGCTTGTGACAGTTGTACATGAACTAAATACATGTATGTAGATCAAGTAGGCTGTTGACAGTTGTACTCAAACTAAACATGTAGATCAAGTAGGCTTTTGACAGTTGTACTCAAACTAAATATGTAGATCAAGTAGGCTTTTGACAGTTGTACTAAAACTAAACATGTAGATCAAGTAGGCTTTTGACAGTTGTACTAAAACTAAACATGTAGATCAAGTAGGCTTTTGACAGTTGTACTCAAACTAAATATGTAGATCAAGTAGGCTTTTGACAGTTGTACTAAAACTAAATATGTAGATCAAGTAGGCTTTTGACAGTTGTACTAAAACTAAATATGTAGATCAAGTAGGCTTTTGACAGCTGTACTTAAACTAGTTTAACATTAGAAGACATTTACAGTAAAATCTTAGAAGGCCTTGAGCTGTAAGGAAGTTGTTCTAAAATATTTATTGGTCATGGATCAATGAATGCATTAATTATACATCTTTTAAAGCAATCACAAATTCAATTTAGCCATTACTGGCGATATGTATTAAGTTCATATATTGATTTGAAAAAAATGTTGGGCATAGAAATATCAGTAATGGAGCTGGCAAAAAAAAAAAAATATTCTTTAGTGTGAGATCACGCTAAAAGTCTTTAAATCCATGAATAAAAACCTAACATTTTAAACATTTTTATATGTTAAAATGAAAAAAGTGATTTTTGTTTCATTTCTATGTATTGTGAAAAAATCAATAAATTTGTTTAGTCCATTGCAGTTGATGGTATAATTGGAGTTGATGGTAAAATTGCATTTGGGTTAAGTGTCAGTCATTTCCTAAGTCACATGTATGGTCACATGTATTTGTCAAATTGATTCTTGCTAGCAGTAGAATTTTGTAGATATTTGTGTTTACATACAAATCTGTCGGAGATCTTCCTTTAAACAAATTTCAAATGAAAAAATTAAATTAGTTTTCTCTTCTGCCACTTTAGTTTGACTTCATTGTACAAATGGTATTCTCTTTACACACAAACATAATCAGCAAGTATAATAAAAATTATTTTACCTTCATGGTAGAGTTTTACAAAATTTATTATGTTATATTCTTTGAATAATGAATGCTGTTTTTATTTGGATAAAAGAATCTGCCAATAGATTTTTGTTAGATACATTCCACATCTATTGAATCCCTATTTTTGGTCACTGTAGCAACCAAATTAAACCTTAGAATCATCGATTATTATCTGTATGAGTAGTATTGGTTCCTTATAATTTTTTTAACAATAAATAATTGAATGGAGTCATATCTCATATGGAGACAGTTTGTGGTTAATTGAACACAACAGAAATATTGCAACAGCTAAATATTATAGCATATTGAAATGTATAGACATGTTAGAAAATAAAACTTAAATCATCGAGCTTAGACCTAGAAATAATAACTGAAGATATGTGATATGTATGTGTGTGTGTGTGTGTGTGTGTATATATATATATATATATATATATATATATATATATATATATATATATATATATATATATATATATACATTTTGGATAATTATATTTGATTTTTGTCATAAAATATTTGCTGACACTATTTCCATCATTGGTTGCTATGGTAACCATGAACACATATCAATTTTACTGTCTTGTTTTGTGTTAGTAATCTGATTGCATATATGTATCACTTTGTACCACTCTACAGTTATTATGTACTTCCAAGATAGGGACAGGTATAAGGTGCAGTTGTTTGCATCAGCAACATGCACAGTGGAGGGAATGTTGGCATACCTTTATGCTGCTTTCATGTACTGTGATTGAAATTTCTTTACATGTGGTAATTATGGAAACTATGCACTATCTAAACCAGACAGCTATCAAAATGGCTGCCCCCATGTGCTTGAAAAATTAATCTGAACTAATCCACAGTACACTAACTTTAGCAGTTATTAAAATAGGGAAAATGAATTTTGCCAGAGTAGACAATACCAGTTTATGAAAGTGCAATGAATGAATCATAAAATATATAAAAAGTAACAAAAGTTATCACCTCATTTTTTTTCCAATTTCCCTTTGAAGTCCAGGAAGTGAAAATGACCAAGTGGAGCTAGCAGTCTTTTGAGAGGTGCATGTCTGAAGTAAGGCCAGGCTGTATACTACATAACCAAAATTACACCATTAATCATACACCAAAATAAAAGTTATTAAAAGTTATTTTAACAATACCTAAGATATACAAGGTCTGTTTTAAATAACCAGGATAACCAGTGAGGAAAACCTGGCAAATTCATTTTCTTTAAAAATCAAACCCTATGCAAAGTACGAAACTGCAGAGCAGAACCTTTACAATTTTACACCAATCTGACCATAGTTTTGCAGCAGTTATATGGATTTAATTAAAAAGTTTGTGCTCTGTTCTGAAAAAACTCAGCTCACACAGATGGGACAAATAAGCATAGGTGACAAGGTCATACAAAAACAACTCTGCTCTACCGGGGTTAATACATCATGGTCAGGCAAAAAAAAGCACTGTTAGGGTTAATATAACAAGACAGTAACTGTCCAGTGTCCACTCAAAGTTGGAAATTTCAACATGGTGAATGAATGCTTGGATTGAGTTGGCTAAGCACTGATTTTTGTCTGCTGGTTATAGACGATGGTGGCCAGCTTGAAAACCTTGTTATCACTACATCTTCTGAATGGATGGTCATATCGACATAAGGTTTTTGCTAAAAGATTTCTTATGATGTCTAGTAGGTCATAAATTAAAATGGTGCCAATCTTACAGCCAATATGGCTGCCACAGTGGCTAATTTAAAAGTCTTGTTATTGCTTATAAATATCAGAGATGATTTCAACATTTAGCAGTTGAAGAGAAGAAAATGTTTTATCTTGGATTCCTGGAAATTCTTTTGGGCCAATAGACCATCAGTTCCTTCAAAGGGGGGAGGGGTATAGTGCTTTTCCTGTCCATTCAAGTGTTCATTCATTCATTTGTTTGTTCATTTCCCTCTCAATATTTCTGTACCCACTCAGTATCTTGTACCCTGTTTCACCTATTTTTTTGAAAATGATCTTCAGATGCATCTAAGGAAGAGTAACTTACCCATACCCAAACTAGATCAGTGTGATCTAATTTGCATGCTTGAGTGACTTCTGTATTTTCAGCTGCTCACTCATTACACCCTCAATATCTTGGACTCTATTTCAGCGTCACTCAAGAAAATAGATAATCTGGACTAATGTTAGTCAACTATAGCAAAACTAGGTCAGTGTGACCTAATTTGCATACTTTAGTGAGTGACTTTTGTATTTTCAGCTGTTCATTTGTTATACCCTCAAAATCTTGGACTATTTCATCTATACATGAAAAGTTGTATGTAGATACATCTGGACAAAAGTAACTGGATATATCAAAACTATATCAGTGTGACTTAATCTGCATACTTGAGTAACTTTTGTATATTCAGCTGTTCATTCATTATACCCTCAATTTTTTTTACCCTTTTTCACCTACACATGAAAATTGGTATGAAGATACATGTTGATGAAAGTCTGTCAGATCCTCTGTTTAATTGTCTTCAATGGCAAGCTCTTCTCTGAGTGAAACAAAATTTGCATGATTATATTGCAGCCAGCTACCTTTCTCAAATGTTAGCTTTTGTCAACTAATAGCCTGTCAAGTAGGAATGTAACAGCCTTACTGCAAAATTGACACCTAATGCTGCTTTACTAAATGCAGCCCAGTTGTCCTGTAACATCTCAATCAGAATGCTCATTACACTTCATTCATAGTGGCATATGTCTAACAAAACTGTCATTTCATTCAAATATCTGATATACATTAGGTTTTTTCTCATAGTTTAGATCCCCCTTAGTGCAAAAGATATCTTTACTTACAATTGATTCTTACACATGATTCTCATTCATGATGAAATTTAAGTAAATTAAATGAGTTTATCTAATACAAACAAGTACCAAATTTGTACTAAATATGTTAGATGGGTAGATCTTAGAGACATTTCTACAATTATTTGATTCCCAATGCTATAGCGGTCCCAGCATCAAGATGCATGAACTCGATAGTAATCATCTTTTTTCCATCTGTGATCTGTGATCTATCTATTCAGTCACACTTCTTTTAACTGCCAATGCTCTGTAACCATTAGACATAATTGGATTTTTTTGGTAGGTGAATTGACTATTATATGAAGATGTTCCTTTTAAAGGTAGTATAATTTCAGTTTCAATTTTGTTCCACTTTTTCCATCATTTTTTCATATTTACTACAGCAGATCCTTGTAAACAGCATAGCTCGGGAACCACTTGATATATTTTGATATAATTTGGTGTGTTCACTGTCTCATAGAGCTAGAGGAGTCTTTTTTGGTATTGTCTCATCAACTCCATTTTGGATAGTGTTATGGCCTTTGAAAATTAACTTAATATCTGCACATGGGATGTTGCTTGGTACCAGCCTAGTTTAAGAACCATTTGACATATTTTTGATGCAGTTGAGTAGGAATTTCATCTCATAGACATATGCCTTTTATTGGTTTAGTTTCATCTGCTCTATTTTTGACAGAGTTATGTTGCTTGCAGTCATCATAATTCAAGAACCATTCAACAAGGTTCTTTTGGAATTTGGTAAGAACGTTGTCTTTTATACCTTGATGTGCCTTTTCTGGGTTTTGTCTGGTCTGCACCATTTTGAACCGAGTTATGGCCCATGTCAATTAACTTCATATCTTTGCATGGGATGTTGCTTGTAATCAGCATATTTGAAGAACCATTCAATATATTCTAATGCAGTTTGATGTGAAGGTTGTTTTAGAGACCTAGATGTGCTGTTTTAATGGGTTTTGTCTGGTCTACTCCATTTTGAACAGAGCTATGGTCCTTGTTGATCAAATTATATCTTTACATGGGATGTTGCTTGTATTGATGAAACCTTGAAGGAGTTGAATTTCAAGAATTCCACACAACTATTTAGAGGCATCATGGCCCCTGAATGCCCATCTTTTCCAAACTTTTTAGTGATTGGTACGCTTGATATGTACCCATTGCTAATAGCTCTAATTAAAGGGACATTCTGTAGAGAATTAGCTTCATAAGTACATTAATATATACTAAAACACATCTTTAAGTCACCCTGCTTTTCTTTCTTGATACTAATTAGCAAAATGGTGAGACATAGAAGTCCTGTGTCTAATATGTTTGTAGATGTTACTGTTATTTTACCATCTTTATCACACTTTTATCTCCACTTTCAATGCAAATAAATTTGAGTATGAAACTTTTAAAAATTGTATTTCAGATTCCACCTTCAATTGAGGATGAGAATGCCTTTATTCTCATTGCAGAAAAGCTCGGGAACCTAGGATATACACCAGTCTTGCTAGGGGAGGAGACATTATCACAACTGCAGTTGTTTTTTATGAATAGAAGTTAGCTGAACCCTTAATTAATTGAGTTTGATGATGGTAAACAGCAGGGCAGATAAACTATCACCATATTTTAACAAGAATATTATAGGAGCTATCTGAAATATGAAGAAAATGTTCTTTAGACATAAAGATTTTCAGAATATTTTTCATTTTAACTCTGTATGTACTTAATATGGAATTAATGAAGATTTTGAATAAAAGTTCCACACAGAATTAAATTTATATGACACAGATTAGTTGAAGCCTTTTTTAGGAAACCCCAAATTAGTAAAAAGACATTCTGTACACTTTTATCAGGAAAATATTAGATTAAAAATAATAAAAAGTATTAATGGAAGCTAGGAAATTGTTACTAGTAACAGAAAGTGACATCACGGTGTCTTTCTCCCTTATTCGTGAATGTTAGAATGTTTTGAATCAGAGGAAATAATCAATAGGTGGTTAAGAAAAGCAGCATGATCTTTTCAAAAGCTACCCCAACATCCTACCAGTGTCGGCCATTACCAATAGAATTTACATGATGGGTATTTTTGCCATGATCAGTATCACATCAAGTTACAGGTCAGATCTTAACTTAAACTTGTCTCATCAGCTCTGATGTAATACTATTTTATCACTCAAACTTTTCAGCGTATTTGTTTATTTTTATAATCAATAATCAATTTTGCTGTATACTGGTATAAATCAGGATACCCAGATAAATGCTCAGGTAAATGTGTACAAAATAAGTTCAATGATATTAATAATCAGGATCATAGATGAAGAAACACTTATTTTATGCTATTTTTTTTTATATTTGTGAAGCAAAAACTATATAAATCAGGATACTCAGATAAATGCTCAGAAAAGTTTGTGTAAAATAAGTTCCATTATGATTATAATGAGGACCATTGATGAAGCAACACTTATTTTATTTTATGCTGCATTTGTTTATTTTTGAAGTAAAACTATATAAATCGGGATACTCAGATAAATGCTCAGGAACGTTTGTGTAAAATAAGTTCCATGACAATAATAATGAGAACCATTGATGAAGAACACTTATTTTATACTCCATTTCTTTATTTGTGAATGATAAACTATGTGGGCTTCTCCATTTCTAATGCAAGGAGAAATTTTATTGTGATTGTAATTTTTACCCCTGCGGTACGTGATACAGGGGGATATAGATATTGCTATGTCCATCAGTCTGTCTGTCTGTCCATAAACATTTTCATTTCCAGAGCATAATTTCTAAGCATGCTTGATATTAGTGATCAGTAGAAATAGGGCCATCCAATTACCTTCATGTCATACTGTCTTTGATAACAGACAACTGTGAATTCACTTTCATTTATAGGGGTATCAATATTCATGAATTAGTTGGTTGCTACAGACCATGAATTTAAAATGCCAGTTAACAGTGATTCATTGGTGAAGACAGTAGGACCCCTTGCTCCCATCCACAAATTTATGTATCATTCAAAGTGTAATCTTTTCAAAACCATGAAAATGTATATCCAACCAAATAAATGAATTCACAGTGTCTGGCGTCCAAGGTCACTTTGCTTTGAAAATGTCAAGTGTCAGCTTGTCGAGATTTTTGTCTTGCTTGCAATGTGTAACGATCACTTTTCTTATGGCATTGGCATCATTGTTAAGTTTTTGCATTTAGTTCATTTTCTCAGACACTGTTGTATGAAACTTGATGGGTATATTTATCTTAGCGGTACTGTTCATAATGGGTAACATGTCACAATAGCAGACTTTTCATGCTACTGTGATTACATTAAATTTTTACATTGAGGTAACTTTCTCCGACACTTTTGTATGTACAGTCATGAAACATGATGGGTGTATTCATCTTGGAGGGTACTACTCGCCACAAGCAAAAGAAGATCACAGTGATCTACTTCTCACATTTCTAACAACTTTTCAGGGTTTTTGGATTATGGCACTGCAGAGCAGGTGATATATAGCATTCTGCATAATTTTTTTTGCTTATCTAAGCACTTCATGGAAACTATGCAAAATAATATATGTAATTGTAAAAACTATTTATAACTTGCTATCAGATCATAAAACCCTAAAATTTTTTGATTAGGACATCCTTAACTTTAACTCATTTAAAAAATGATTCATCAAATAAATGCATTTTATCTTTGGAAAAGACGGAGGCCCAAAAAAATCAAAGGCTAAAAATAATACAGTTATTTATACACATCAGAAGACTGGTTAAGACAAGAGGTTCTAAAAACACTATTATATAACCATAGGTTATAGAATATTTAGTTTCAGAAAATCTTGTGAAAATAAATTTGCCATTGCATGGAAGGTTTGTTGTTACCAAACAGAAAAATGTGGATTTTAGAGATCGTTTCTGGTTTAATTTTGGTCCAGTCAGGAATCCTACAAGAATCTTTTTATTTCATTAACATTTAACCTAAGTATTTTGCCTAAGAAAGCACCCTACATCAAAAACATTCTTGTAGTAAGCCAAACCACCATTATGGATATAGTAAGACTTCGATAAACATCAGTCACTCAAATAAACAGCATCACTCGGAGGCTTACATGTGCCTTTTATGGGGTTAGTCTTGTTTCCAAAATTTATGACCCTCTAATTGCTCATCCTCCTGACCTTGCATTTCCACAAGATAACTTTGCCAAACATTTTTAGATTTTAATCAAGTCTGGCATTTGGTTTCAGATTGAGGACACTTTGAGTCAATGTCCAATGTTCCTTGACATAATGTACAGGAGTTATGGCCCCTGATTATCCATCCTCCTGACTATAGTTTTTTAGTTTTACTTTACTAAACTTTGTTTCATTTCAGTCAAATTTGACATGCAGTACTATATTGATGAGACCTTGAATGAGTTTAATTTCAAGTGTTCTACATTGTCGTTTAGAAGAGTTATGGCCCCTGATTGCCCATCCTCTTAATGTGGCTTTCCACAGCTCACCTTTACTAAGGAATATTGCATTTCAGCCAAAGTTAGCATGCACCTTTATATTGATGAGACCTTCAATTAGCTGGATTCTCAGCATTCCACGTCATAATTTGGAGGAATTATGTCCCCTGAATGACCATCTTTCTTCAAAGTTTTGGTTTTCCAACAAAAGTTCTTTTGTTTAAAGTCCTGCTGAGCAAATTAGAGAGAGTAAGGCCCTTTGAGATGCACCAATCACTACAAGCTCTAGTAGTAATATAAAAAATTCCTGACCAGGGCCCAACAAAGCAGTCTTTTTTTGCAGCTTACACTTTTGTGAATTTTTTTTTTTCTTCACAATTGTATCTATGTTATGATATTTTCTTGCCAGCAAGATAGATCAAATTTGTACTCATTTATTGTGTTAGAAATTTGTTGTACTTGGATTTAAAATCTTATTGTGTATTTTATTTAAATGATGTAGACTGAGAAACTTAGTTGTTTTGTGTTCATCAACACCATCAATCCTGGAGTGAATGTTGTAATTACTCTCAGGTTTAAGTTTACAGACACTATAAGTTTGTTTCTATTTTTATTTTATTTTTTACTTGCAAGTTTGAGTGACTGTGTGCTGTCATACAGTTGTTCATGTTTCTTTTTTATGAAGAGGTCAGTATCATGGATGGGTTTGATAGTAATTGAGATCCATACTTATTAATGAGGTAATCTTCCATCTGATAGGTTGAGCTTGTTACCACTTTGGAAACCATATTTATAGTCTGATTTTGATCAGACTTGTAATATATGCTTATATCATCTGGATCTTGGATAGTTTCAATAATGAGCAAGATCCATGCATATTAATGACGTGGTCTTGCATTAAATTGGCTGACCTTGTTACCATTCAGGAAGCCATAATTTTGATATGATTTTGGTCAAACTTTGAATATAGGTTTTTTCGATTCAGATCTCACACGGGTTTGATAATGCTTAGGATCAGTGCATATTAATGAGGTTATCTTGCATGTGATTGGTTGAGCTCGTTACCTCTCGAAAGACTGCATTTCTGGTCCAATTTTGATCAAACTTGGTAAATAGGCTTAAATCATCAAGATCTTGGATGATCACAATTATAAGTTAGATCCATGCATATTAACGAGATGATTTTGCTTCTGATTGGCTGAGCTTGTCAACACTTTAGCAACTTTTATTTCTGATCATACTTTTATCAAACTTGGTAAATAGGTTTATATAAGCAAGATTTATAATGTTTTATTACGAGCAAGATCTACACATTAATGAGGTGATCTTGAATATGACTGGTTGAGCTTCTTACCACTTGAGACTACTTCTGACCTGATTTTAATCAAACTTGGTAAATAGGCTAATATCATCTAGCTGTTGGATGATTTTTATTACGAGTGAGACCTATGCATATTTTTGAGGTGATCTTACATCTGATTGGCTGAGGGTTTTTTTACCACTCTAGAGACTGTATTTTGTATATGATTTTGATCACACTTGATAAATATGCCTATATCATCAAGATCTTGGTTTAAATATGATTGAGTGAAATTCATGCATATTGATGACCTTGCATCAGATTAAATGAGCTTGCCAACATTCTTGCAACTATGTTTCTGATCAGAATTTGATCAAACTTGTGAAATAGTCTTATATTATCAAGATGTTGGACTAGTTCAATTACAAGCAAGATCTATGCATATTAATAATTGTATCCGATTGGCTAAACTTGTTACCACTCTTGAGACCAAATTCTAACCAGATTTCACTCCACCTTTGTAAATAAGCTTTTATTATTATTACCATAGACAGGTTCTCAAATAAGCAAGATCTGCACACATCAATGAGATGCCTTGTATCTGATAGACTGAGCTTGATTGATTGAACTTTCACATTCAATTTCTATCAAACTTAGTATACGAGTTTATATCATCAAGATCTTGGAGGACTTCGATTATGAGCAAGAGGCTATGCATATTAATTATGCCTTGATCTTTAGAAATAATTTTCTGTCTGGATATATTACAATATATAAAACCATCATGATTTAAAAAATGGGAGATAGTTTACACAGGTTGTCTTCTACACAAGCCTGCTTTGTGAAATGGTCAGCTTTAAGTTAACTTTTGAAAGGTTCCTTCTCTGTTTGTAATATTAATTGCAAACTGAAGCTTGAATGCTTCCATTGATGTCAGTTTGCCAATTACTTCATTTTTTTTTCATAGTCCTGTCATATTGAACAATCAAGTTTATCTGTCCAATTACCAAATATACTTGTTTATAATTCGAGCCCAACTGCAAACAACATAGACCCTGATCTGTCAGTGCATTATGTGATGGCAGATCTGGGTCTGTGCAGTTTGCAGCTGGATTCAACTTATAAACAAGTATATTCATTACTTCTATTTATAGTCCACATCATATGACACGATGAAGCTTTGACTAAATGTGAAATTTACAATATTCATTCTTTTGCAAATCTCCACACTACCTCCACAAAAACATGGATCTGAAAATTGATATTTATTTGTAATGTTTTGCGCACTTTGTATTTTACATATTATTATTTGCATATCTTTATAACAATGCAATGAAATTAACAATGACATGAAAATTTATAACCATATAGCTGTCAAGCACTTTAAAAAAAAGATGTGTACTTTTATTGACTGATTTTTAATTGAGTTTTCACATATAAAATATATATTTATCAGAATTTACAATTAAAGAATCATGACATGTATACACAGTTGAATCTTGTTGATGTACTTTTTTCTAACTAAATTACTGTTTGAAACGACTAGTGCCTATACGATAATTAGGATATCTTGCTGTTTTGGATTTTGGTTGCTGTTTAGTATGCATTTTCTACTGTGTCCAGAAGATGTAACTGTTACATTGTTAGATTATCAACATGATGTTATGATCTTGTTTTAACATCACTTGCTCCTAGCAAGAAAAGAAGAAAAAAAATTGTAGAGGTGGAGTATATATTGTTATAGTCAGGTCCATCCATCCATACATTAACAATTTCATTTCCAAGCTATATCCAGAGCTTCACATGCCTTTACCAAACTTTGCAGTGGGTTTCACACTAGGTTACAAAGAATGCTTTTGAGTTTGTGTCAAAATCACTGACAGGAGAAAGTAATGTGGTTTTTATGTAACAACTATAATTCTGATATACATATACTCATCAAATATTGCAAATAGATTTTTCCCTAAGTTTCAGGGAAGCCTACGGAATGGTGGGGGTGTTATGAAGTCAGAGGTCAAGACCACTTTGACCTAAGTTAAATAGATTCTTTGCAGATGGGTTATGGTTAATATACTCTGAATAAACCCAAAACAAGATAGGCAGCGGGATGTTATTTTGCATTACTCATTTTGAAAAAATATTGCTGTTGCAAAATTAGAAGTAAAATATCAATGAACAAATGCTTTTTTTGAGTTATGGCCAGCTATCTAATATATCACAGATTCTTCCAATTATGTACCATATCAGATGACAATCCACTGATGCAAATGAGTATATGCCAGTTGAAAATAGTTTTATCGAAAGTTAATGCTGGAATGACAGATGGATAATTATGTAATAATTGTATTGTCTATCTTTCAATCTTTTAAGCAGGCAAGACAAAGGTTACAAAGAGACATTTCAGTGCTTGCAGTATTTAATTTTTAAACTGAATATGCAACAAGAGCCACCAAAGTGAAGAAAATCCCTATAGTTCCATGATTCTAACTTTATTGTGAGTAAAAGTAAAGACTGTATCAGTTTTTGTTCTTTGAGCTGGAGTGCAAGTTTCAGGCTACATAAGTTGTGAGGATACTGGAGTATCATGCAAGTAATCACTTGAATACTCAAGGTTATAAAGAGTGATAGAGAGAGAAAATATACATGAAGTAAATGAAAATATTTATTGTAAAAGCACATAATATAGATACAACAAAGCATAGGTTGTGTACAAAAAAATCCACTAACAGCAGCATAGCTTTGTATGTTAACATAAAAAAATACCAAAGCAAAATAAATTGTACATAATTTTCCACAATAAAAGACAATAAATAAGCCCCAACTTCCATTTTTGAGATAAGTAAAATGATTTCTATTCAGAACCATCTCAAGAACATCCATTAAATGTGTTAATGGTTACAACAAAGTTTTTATATTTAAATTCCATTCAGTTAGAAAAGACTTGTGTACATTCAAACAGAAATATCTGTACTTCTTTTATCAAACCAAAAACAGGACTTTTCTGAACTGCATTATGTCAACTTGTTGGAAGCACTTGGAACAAATAGTTAACTTTGGTTTTAATGACCAAGGAGAGCAAAAGCAAACACTGTAAAACAAAGTATTGACAGATCTTACCATTCAATTTTAACAAATGAATTACTATAACATTTTTAAATAGGAATAATAGTAATAATAATAATGAAATCATTATTTCCCAAAACATGGCAAATATACAATGACAATGGTCAAATTTCATTCATACCAATTCAGTTATTCCATGGGGTAACTGTTGGGTAAAACCAACTGTTAGATTCAAAGATTTTCAAGAATTCTTGTTCATGATCATGTAAAAAGCACATGTTTTGCACAAAAATGCCAGTATAAATAACAAAATTTGAGTATAGTTAACAATAAATTAGTGATACAAAAACACCCACATTTTAAAAATGCACTCTGATTGATTTATGACAAGAAAAAGCTAATTTACTAGTACAAATATATGATAAAAAGTAGGAGACATAAATGTCAACATCAAGTGATACAATAAAGTTAAATATACCATGACGCCTTAATTCTGTCCACACTTCATAAATGCAGAACATAGAACCTTGAAATTATTTATGTGACCTTACTAAAGTACATGTCGTACAGATCATGTGGGAGTTCAATACTGACTTTTTCAGTAATGGGTGTAACTTTTTAGAGTTTGATTACACCTACCTTTAAATGGTGATTATTCACTATATTTCGATCCTCATACATCCATATTCCTTGGAAGGTCACTTGGGAAATACATACAGCAAAAATCAATGTTAACATATGTGGACATTTTTAGAGAGGTCAACCTGAAGGTGTGACCCACAAACTGGATTGAATGTCATGCACTGTGATGTCACAATGAAAGCTGCGTGTGTTGAAAAAAATTCGTACTACCCTGTTATTTGTTCTGATTTGACCCAACATCCGCTTTTCTTGACCCAGTTTAGTACCTGGCCACCATTGTAAAAGTCCATAGTGATTAATAATTTTCATCTGGAAGTTTTTATGATGACATTTAGGGTGCAGAGCATTGAACAATCAGGATTGAAAAGACTTTGGATAAACCATATTAGAAGTAAATTTTAGAACAATTAATATTTAATTTATGATGAGAAAATGCACCTACATGACCACGTTAACATACACTTTACACAAAACCTTGATGCCTAATTTCATGTTATTTTCATTGTATAAAGTAATCTATTTTCAGTTCTTAGCTGTTTGCTAATGAATATTCAAAGCAATAACCTGCCTTAGAATGTTGAAGAAAGTCACACAGTTTATTTTCTAACAATGAAAATTGATTTACTATTTTAAACATAAGCTTTTCAGCTGCATAACCATAATACATAAGGATGGATATAACAACAAGATGTATTTATATGTTGACAAAAATGAGCACCCCCATTTCCATCGGACAGACTCTTCAATTATATAGTCCGTGTACCTATAGGCACATAACTTTTGTTTATAAATAAAAAAATTCTTTTGACCATGTGACATTGTCAGTTCAACTTCAGAAAGGTATAGGCAATATTCCGTGGAATTTAGTCACTCCTGTACACAAATTCTTTATTTCATCCATGGAATTTAGTCAAGGCCTGTACACAATTCTTTATTTCATCGGTGGAATTTAGTCAAGGCCTGTACACAATTCTTTATTTCATCGGTGAAATTTAGTCAAGGCCTGTAAAAAATTCTTTATTTCATCGGTGGAATTTAGTCAAGGCCTGTAAAAAATTCTTTATTTCATCCAATTACTGTGCACAAAACAAAAATGCATAAAAAGGTGCAAGTTCATAACTTTTTCCTCCTGGACAAAAATACACAAACATGTGGACACTTTTTATATTAGGTCCATAAATGATGAAAATCATGGAATATAAAACTTTAAAGGTTGATCAAAACAATGACCTCTATACTTCACAAATTCCAAACCTTGATTTACTAATAATCAAGCTATGACATGTATAGAATTTTTTTTTTAAACGTAAATGTACAAAATCACTGAGAAAGTTACTGAATATGTTTAACTAGGCCATAAACTTGAATAATGCCTCTATATATAAACAATTTAAAAAGTCTTGCAAAAACTAATGCTCTTAAAGTATTTTTAAACCAAATGTTGCATCGAAACAAATAAGGTAGTTTTAAATACACAAAAACTGCATTACTTATAAGCTAGGAGAAATCAAGGATCAAATATTGATTATGTATGTATTATAACACTGAGTATTGCTTAATTATGCTGCCTCAAGTTGAAGTGGATACAAATGGACTTGTAAGTATGTATGTACATATATATGTATGTGACCCATGCTTTTTTTGCTTGATGAAGGTGTATAGGTATTATCAATAGGCACATTCTTTTTCCATATTTAAAGGAGAGTTTTACCCCACCCAAAAAAAACCCCTTCATAATAAATCTATATATATTGCAATTTATGATAAAAATTGTGGGAATATAGCCTAGTGAGGAGGTCTGAATGACTAAGATATTACATTCAGACTAATTTGTATAACTGCCATAATTTCAAATACAGCTGTGTTAAGTTTTTACTGATGCTTGTGTCCTACTCGTCTCATTGTGGTAGTATAACTCTCTGTAGTGACCTGACTCTCCATATAGACATAATCTGCCTGTGTTGTATACTGGCCCATCCAAATATATGGGGTCCATATGGTGGCCATAATGAGACGGTCAAGTGTCATACATGGGTGTAACCACAACAGAAGGGTGAAACCACCCACTCCTGCATGTGGCATGTGATACAGCAGCCGTTTTAGTTTGGTCGGTATGTAGTCTGAATGTGGGTAGTGTCCTGTCACGTAGTACCATACCTGCAATGAAAATAAACTATTCTGATTATGGAGCATAATTGCTAATTTTATTATTGCATCAATGCAAAATAACTTGAACTTAAAAACTTAAAAATTCCACATAGTTCTAAATTCAAGAAATGAGGGGGGAAAAAAAAGAGAAAATTGTATGTTAGTTCGTCAAATTGACCTATTGCCACTTGTCAATCATGCTACTCCATTAACCAATCAGTGAGCATAATTGGACACAACTACAGGCATTTTTTACATCTGCCATTTTCCTCTGACAAGCTGACTTCGTAAATATTTACACATTTTGCAATGGTTCATCAATTTTTCTATTGATAATGGTCAGTGGGGGCTTTGTAATTCTGACAGTTGATATCCAGATGGTATAAATGGAGAGTTACATTTATTCCTTTCCCGAAACCTAAACGGGACTTGAAGAAGATGGATAAAGGCTGTGGTTGCCTGCACAATGAGCTGAACGTGGACACAACTGATGGCATTTGTATAAGTTCAAAATCATAATTTGGTAATGAAAATATTACATATGGATAAACAGAAGATCGGGAAAGAAGATTATACAACTGAAATATTCAAGCAGATCTCAACTGGCTAAAGCATATATCAACTGGCTACTGAACAATTAAAAGGTATGGTAAAACTCCTAAAAATTAAAACCTTGTTAAGACTTTAAATATGGAAAATTATTGGGAAAATAATTTTAATTTTTCCTGCATAAATCTGAACTTTCATTATCTCTCCAAATTGAAATATTTAAATAACATGAACATACGTTCCAAAACTCAAGATTTTTTTTTCAGATGAAAAACAATATCATTAATATTATATCAAATGCGACTTGGTCAAGAAAGGGAAAAAGTTTAAGTCAACGAGAATAGGGTGTACTGCGCAATCTATAATGCAACAGTTTGATGGCACTGATAAAATGGATCAATATTTGTTTTTATACTACAATAAAGGTACTGAAATTTGAATATTCAACTCATCCGATTGATACCATATTTGGTTCTGGATGGTATAACCTATGGTTGGTTGGTTTTTCCTAACCATTATTTAATCTGACCAGAAAACATGCTATATACATGACACTTTCTATATACATGTCTTTCGACTTGTTTTAGCAATAAAAGTGCAAAGAAGTCAGATGTGAGTTGTCTCCACTTGGATAGAGGGTGTGGCACCAAATCTTTCCAATCATCAGTTACTACTTGAGCAGAAAGGGCATGGAAGATGTGCCTGTGATATGATCAGGTTAAGTATTATCAAAGAAACATTTTTTAATCCAAATTTTTGTATCTTTTTCAAATACATTACCAGATCATGTTAGAAGAATAGGTAAAAGGTGGAGGGTGTTACAGCCCCTTGCCCTGGAGTTGGCCTTTTCTCCAGTCTCTTAATGTATGTGAAGCTAATTTGAGTCTTGTGTGAGATACATGCTAGAATTAGAACAGGTCAATAAATGGATGCAGTCTTGAGAAAGGATTTTTGCTCTTGCTAACCCAGTGGAAGTAGAGTAACCTGTGTCACTTATAAGATGCTAAGTGACATGGGAAAATAACCTGTTATGCTTCTGATACATGTCCCACCAGGTTGAATGAGTTCCTTGGGATGAAAGATCTCCAAGATAAAATCTGGAGAATGCTGTCTCTGACCTACATCCCATGGCTTAAATTATGTCAGTCAGGGACCAGTTGCACTTGAATGCTATGCTGATGGTGACTGCCCTAGCCTCATGAGCCAATCTGCATAAGAAATTTGTCTGGTCTTGGGTTAGTTCTTTGTGGGGTGAGTGGATAACTCAATAGATCCAGGATGACAAAGCCTGAGAGGAAATATTGTACCTTCCTTCTGTGATTGGCAAGAACAAGTGAGATCTCCCTCTTATGATCAACTCAGCGTGCTTCAGGCACCACTTACTGCAGCTATGCTTCAAGACAAAAGACCCATTTCCCATGAGCAGGAGCTGTTCTTAACAATGTGGCAAAACTACAGATAGTTTAGGTCGACTGATGAAGCCTGAATTTCACTGACTGGTTGCTGAGGCTAGCGAAACTGAAAGCATGTCTTACAAGAAAGGTGAGTCACTGAATCTCTCAACAGTGGTTCAAAGGGTGTTGGGTTCTATTTTGGACAAAGGGCCAAGGCTTTTGGTTGAGTCAAACTGAAATTAGCAAGAAGGTCAAAGAGACCTTTGTTCTGGCCTATAGCTTCCCTTTCATGATAGCAAAACATGTCTGAAATCATGGAACAGTAGCCATGATAGATATCACAGCTAACTTCTCCTCAAAAAAACAATAGGAGCAAGTTAGCTATTGGTGATACTGAGGCTTTCTGCTTGCATCATTTGGAGAAAACTCTCCATTCCCCCTTATAGCCTTTCAAAGTGGTGGGCCATCTTGCGTGAGCAATTTTTTCTGCCACCTATTCATGGAAATGTTTCTGTCTGAAGGCTTGTTTGATATAAGTCAGGCATGCAGATTCTGGGTTGGGGTGAAAAACCTACATGATCATTTGCTTCAGGTGGGGAGAAGAAAGGATTTTTCTAGGAATTTCTGCCTTTAGATTCAGGTCACTGATCCATCATTTTTCCCACCTGAGGGTAGCAATCAGGATTACCTAGTCTGCATTCAGATAACCTCGTTTTGGAAGTTCATGGGAATCAGAGTGGCTGAGTGAAAAGCATACACATCAAGACTGTTGCAGTTTGGTGCAAGGGCATCGACTGCTCAAGCTTTCGGATATGGGACTGTCATGACAAAAGTTGGGAGCTTGGTACACCACCTTTCCCAAAGAGGTCCACATGAGGTCAACCCCAGCATGCACACGTTCAAACAGACCCAAGGGTGAATGGACCATTCAGTGTAAATCAGCTGATTCCATCTGGGCAGCAAGTCTGCTAGGACACAGTTTGCCCAGGATGTGGTGGACTTGAATATGGATTTGTCAACAATGACACCACCTGAGAAAATCCCACACAAGAAGGCAGAAATCAATTGATCTGGTTCCCCCTTGCTTTCTGATATGATTGACCACAGCAAAATTGTTCGAAAGAATCAGTATGCCCTTTCCAGCTAATATCTCCTGCCATGAATGAAAGGCATTTGCTATGACTTTCATTTCCTGGAGGTTAATGTGCATGGAGCACTCTGGAAGGGACCAAATGCTGCTGGCTTCTTGGGAAAAGGGCAGGAGATAGGCAACCCATGCAGTTGTGCTGGCATCTCTGCAGATAATGATTTCCAGCAGTTTATCCTGCACAGCAATGCTGGCTGTAAGCAAAGAGAGTTCATCCCATTTCCTGAGATAGTCAGAAACTTTGAACATTTGGTCTAGTGGGCAAGGTTATGACTGCCACTGGTATAGAAGGATCATCTGTAGGGATCTCATGAACAAGCCTGGTGTTGTTGTTTTTTTTTGTTTTAACAGCCCTTTTTAACACATTCTTGGCCATAGGAAATGGGAGCTAAGTGCCTTTCCCAAGGACACACCAAGGCAGCCAACCCAGTCTGGACTGAGTGGGTATCAAACCAGCGACACTTGGAATATGAGTCTGATGCTCCACAAACTGAGCTATTGAAGCTCCCCCCCCCCCATGAACAAATGACTCAAAATGACAAATTAACAGCTGCAATTAGAAGACCCTACAGGTGAAGAAATTCCATTTGACCCACCGAGCTAATGGAGGACACTACTGAGATGATCTTCAATGGTTGTCCTTGGAGAAGACAAATGCCTGTTCTTGGAGAAGACAAATTTGATTCAAAGAGGTTTTGAACTCCATGCCCAGGTGAATGAAGTGCTGGTCCGGAATAAGATTAAATTTGTCCTTCTTGACAAGGAATCTGAGGTTAAGCAAGAGCAAAACAAGAGATTTCATGTCTTTGTACATAAGACTGCTCCAGCAAATTTGTGTTGTGATCTCTACTGCCCTTTTATCAAGGAAAGTGCTTATTTCTTTCTGCCGAATGTCTACCTTGTATGGGTCTTAGGTAACCCACAACAGCAGGTAATGCTCAATGAATGTGATCTGGAGGCCCACAGAGATGATTTGCATGACCCATGGGTTGTTGGGGCAGGGTATCTTCCCTTTTGTGGTAAAATGGTGAAGTCAACCCAACAGGATGCAGAACGAGGGCAGCATGGCATCATTTTCTACAAAAAGGTGGCTTCTGCATTGCTGGGCTTGTGCGAGATTTGCCACTTTGGCAGCATGTTTTCAGACCTCATCTTCTTGATCATGATATTGGAGGCTGGAAAATGCAGCTTGAGCTCTGAGGATGGCCATGTGGTGGTTGTTTAATAGCAAAGACATGGATATGAATGCATCTTTATCAATGAACAAGAGGTTAATGGTAGCAGCTGGAATTGGAGACTAAATGTTGATCTACCCTGTTGAGTACATGAGCCATGCGCAAGATGGACTCCTAAGTGTCTGTTGGGTGGAGTCTCAATGGAGCTATCTAGGCTATGCTAAGCTTGCTGAAATATAGCCATCAAGACCAGGCTGAGCATTGAGCCAATTGCTTTGATTCTGCAAACCAGTTATTGCGTGTCAAGAAAGGATTTCTGGTCCATGTGTACTGAGTAAGGTTTTGATATTCCCAGGCCTGTCATATCTCTACCGATCCAAC
Source organism: Margaritifera margaritifera (assembly GCA_029931535.1). Taxonomy (NCBI): domain Eukaryota; kingdom Metazoa; phylum Mollusca; class Bivalvia; order Unionida; family Margaritiferidae; genus Margaritifera; species Margaritifera margaritifera. Next base: position 5,388,552 of record JAQPZY010001631.1, read on the forward strand.
AGCTGGAACTTCAGTGTAGATGACCAGCATGTGTATTTTGTTAAAGGCCAGGTTTAAGTTAGATGTGAAAAGAAAGGTCTGTCGATGCTTGGGTCCTGGAGTCGCCATTTGAAGCAGTGTAACATATCACCCAACCAGACAGAACAACTGTTTGAAAGAATGCTGGTATTTCTTAGTTAAGAGGTCAACATATGCAGGAATTCTGTAAGAGACTGCTGACAAAACAGGAGGAAACAAACATAACTCTGGTGGCAGAAGAAGAATTCTCCAATGGATGCACGGAAGGCAGAGTCTTCCATGGACTTCATCAGATCAAGTATGAAAAGATGGGGCTTGCATGCGTACATCTTTGAAATCAGAGGTGTGGGGTGACAAAGAAGCCTTCTCTAATGGTGGTAATGAACAAGTTGGCAAAGGAGGGAAAATAAACAAAGCTGGGAGTCTGGGAGTTCATCCATGGTGGGACATGTTGATCTCCAGGTACTCACTTTGAATGTCATCAAAGGTTAGAATTGGGTAGCAGGTGTCCAGGAATAGGAAATTGACATAGTCAGTAATGGGTCACAATGAGTCGAGGCCAGTGATGGACCTGTCTGGTACCAGTCTGTGATGCCTTTATAGGTCTGGTATAGGACAGTGTATTCCAAAAAAAACAGATCATCATACCCTGCCCTGATGGTAGAGGTCATTGGTCGAGACTGTGCCAGAGCTGGCTGGTGTGGATGAGGTCTGGGGCTGGCTAACCTTTTGGTGCCGAGGCCTGGTATAATCAAGGGTTTAATCATCATAGCCAGTACCAGCGCCTAAACGCACTGATGGGTTGTTCAGGACTGGTCCATGAGGGCAGCCATACCATGTATTTTTGGTGCTGGTATAATATGACTGGCATTGTAGGCAACAATGAATATAAGGTTGTGTGGGAGATCCCAGATGGCAAAGATTTCCAGACCCTCTGAGGAATTTCTTCCTAAGGCGACCAAGACTAGACATGAAAACACTTGCAACTGAGACAGCATTGGCAGCAATATTGATGATGTCCACATCTTTATGGCAGCATTTCTTGGATCTCCCGCTACCCACAGTTGACTGTTTGGCCATAATTGTCACCCATCGCTCTTCTGACCTGTCCAAACAAATATCACAAGTGTGATCTGAACAACATCCTGTACAGCTGATATGCGAGATTATCTTCAGTCAGCTTGAATATTTTACAGACCTCACACTTAATCCTGCCCATTATTAACTATAATTAGAGAGAGCAACAATATATATATATATATGCAAGTTAAATCAGTCAAGCATTGCACTAAGCTTACAGCGAAGTGGACACTATGAATTAAGATAAATGCTATAGAAAACTAGAGGATAGTGAGCAATGTGCTCATGTAAATATACTGCAGCCTCTCCCGCATCACACCCATGTTGGAGACTTGTCTATAGTTAATGTGTGTATGTATGTATTATGGTTCACATTTGCATAATGGCAATATGGTTCATATTAAAGGCCAAGTTCCAAAAATGTAAATATAAAGAATCACACAAAAAACTTTAGGAAGATAAACACTTGCAAATAAATGTAAACATTAAGTATTATAAGATAAAAGGTAACGATGTTAAAATTCTGTACAATTTATTTAAAATAAAAGATAAAGGTAAAAAATATAAAATCCTTAAAATATATGGTCAAATTTACCTTTTTTTAAACTGCATTAACTCAAATAGTCCACGGTCAAAGAAAGGTCATACTCTTCTAAAAATAGTGCAAGTAAAATGATTGGTCAGCATGTGTATCTTCTCACAATAACTATAATCCATACTAAGTTACACATCAATCCACTAAAAACTGCAAGAGTAGTTGCATTCTCAAAATTCTGTCATATACCACATCCAGATGATATAACATTTCCCACTGAAATCGGGGATACTAGTTGCCTTAACAAGATTCCGCCTTACACTGCATCAAGCTACAAAACAAAAAGGGCAATAACTCTAGCAAAAATTGTGAGAGCAAAGTGATATGTTGAAATGTACATCTTTGAATGATGACCATGACATTTTCCAAGTTTAAACCCATTAACAGATATAAGACTAGTTGCGTTCACAAGATTTTGTCTATGCTGCATTCAGCTGCAAGTCGAAAAGGGCAATAAACACTTCTCAAAATTGCAGAAGCACACTGATTTGTCAATATGCACATCTTCAGGTGATGACCATAATATTTAACAAGTTACATGATAATCAATCAAAAACCAATTTTTCTAAGTAAAATATGTTTCTTCAATAATACTTACCCGACCATAATACCTTAGGAGAACTACTACTACCTCGCAAAGCCAGCCCTCTCAAGCTGAAAACTATTTAGCTAAAAGCTAAAAGTTGTCTGCTCACCTAGGTGGCAGTTAGCTAAAGTGATCTCCCCTTGGTACAGGGAATGACGCTATATCCCATGCATACTTCAGTACTACTGGAGTGGGAAGCACCCTCTCTGATTAGGATTTAACTGCGGAGAGGCTTGGAGGGTGTATGTGTATTATGATCGGGTAAGTATTATCAAAGAAACATATTTTACTTAGAAAAATTGGTTTCTTCTTCAAATACATTACCCAATGATAATACCTTAGGAGAATAGGTAAAAGGTGGAGGGAGTTATATCCACTTACCCTGGAGAGGCCATCTCCGGTCCCCTAAGATATGTTAGACAGCTTCTAGATGAATAGACTCCATATGTTGGGGAGCAGCTTCAAAGGGACAAAGTTTTCACCCGCAAATCCAGTGGAAGTCGTGAAGCCGCTTCCTATGAAGCTGACAACTGACCCGGGAAGGTAACCTGCTGTGCCACATTTAAAGGTCCTACCTGGTCGAGCTGAGTCTTTTGGGATGAAGGATCTCGGAGATAAAGCTGGAAAAAGTGGACTCGGACCTCCATCCCATGGCATGAATGATGTCAGTCAGGGAACAGTTTCGCTCAAATGCAATGCCTGTGGAGACTGCCCTAACTTCATGAGCCAAAATATGTAATAGACTCATATGAGTTGGAGTTATTTCCCTATATGTGGAACGAATAACCCCCTTAATCCAGGATGAAAGAGGCGTTATCTCCCTCTACGGACTGGCTCGGTCCTTTTCAGGTACCACTTCAGAGCCCGTACTAGGTCCTGTAGATGACCTTGAGATAAAGTGTCTAAAGTAGCCAGAGATTTCATTATAAAGGTTTGGTTGCCCATGAATGGTAGTCTGTTCTGAGCTGTCATGAGTGATACCAACTCATCTTGTCTGAACTGTAAGTAGTTGAGGTTGACTGATAGCACATGTATTTTGCTGATGCGGCCTGCCATTGACATGCAATGAGGAAGCAGGTCTTGTATGACAGATGCACCAATGAGGCTCATGAGAGCAGTTCAAATGGTGTCTTGTTCAATCATGTAGATTCCAGTTAGGGCATAGCGCCAAAGGCTTTGGCCATGTGTAATCAAAGTTAGCCAGGAGATCGGATAGATCTTTGTTTTGTCCCACATCCTCTCTTTCATGATTATGCAGCGTGTAGGAGATGGTGCAACAATAGCCTTTGATGGTGACTGGTGCTAACTGTTTCACGTCAAAGAGCCATAGTAGGAAGTTAGCTATTTGAAGTATTGACGTTTGCAGGAGCATAATATTTTCTTGGGCACACTGGTGAAAACTCTCCATTTGCCTTTATAGACTTTTATAGTGGAGGGCTGTCTCACTCTAGCGATTCTCTCCACCACTGGTTGGAAGAACTGTTTGTTCTTGCGGGCTTGTTCAATATGAGCCAGACCTGCAAGTTCAGCAATTCGTGGTTGTTTTAGTAGATGTGGAAATGTTAACATTTTCCTGGGGATTTCCAAAGCCAGATTGATGAGGTTGTTGATCCATGATTTTTCCCATTTGAGCGGGACAATCAGGATGAGGTGACACTCTGATTCTCTTGCTTTCTGCATCACCTTCGGGATCAGAGGTGTTGGCAGATAAGCATAAGTTTTCAGGAAATTCCAATCTATGGAAAGTGCATTGACTGCCTAAGATGTTGGATCTGGAACTGGTGAGACAAAGGTTGGGAGCTTGGCATTCCACCTTGTCACAAATAGATCCACTATTGGTCAATCCCATAGGGCACATATTCGTGTAAAGACCAATGGGTGTAGAGACCATTCCGTTTGTATTAGTTGATTCGTCTGGGACACCAAGTCCACTAATACGCTGAGTCAGTCTGGAATATGACGAACTTGAACATGGATTTGTTGTTGATGACACCACCTGAGAAAGTCCCAAATGAAAACACAAAGATCTGGAGACTTGGTTCCCCCATGCCGTTTGATATAAGTCACCATAGTTGTGTTGTCAGACAGAACGAGAACTCCCTTTCCTTATAGAGCCTCTTGCCACCAATGAAAGATTTTCGAGATGGCTTTCATCGAGAGAAGATTGATATGTAATTTGCGATCTTGTGGGGGCCACACTCCACTGACTTCCTAGAATGACGGAAGAAGGTGTGTACCCCAGCCCTCTGTGCTCACATCTGTACAGACAGTGATTTCCAGATGTTGTATCTGCAGGGGTACACCTGACGTGAGCCTGCTGAGGTTGCCCTATCGTCTGAGATGGGACTTCATCTCCGGAGATATAGTGAAAGGTTGGTCCAATGGGCAACGTCTCGGCCTCCATCTGGACAAGAGGATCATTTGCAATGTGCACATAAAGAGGCAACTTAGGACAATGAGGTCCGCTACCACATCGAGCAAGCCCAGCAGGCAGAGGAATTTTCGGGTGGAAACTTAGTCTTGTATCTTGCTGTTTCTCGTGGTACTGATTTTCAATGCTCGTTCATGAAGGAGGCATACTCTCTTTACCTGAGTGTAGAACTCCATCCCTAGATGGACAAAGTGTTGAAATGGTATTAGGTCAGATTTGTTCTTGTTGGCAAGCTGAGGTTGAGAAGGAACCAGGGATCTCATGTCTTGCTCCAATATATGACTTACCTGATACTTTTGTAGGATGTCGTCCAGGTAGTTTGATGTAGCCACCATGGAGGTGATCTGGACATGGGCCATTACCCGATCCATCACTCGTGTGAAAACCCCGGGGCTGATGTCAAGTCCAAACGGGAGCTCTTGGAACTGGTAAATGGTGTCTTTGTAGGCAAATCTCAGGAACTTCCTGGAAGCAGTGTGAATAGAGATGTAAAAATACGCATCTTTTAAGTCCAGACTGATTGCATAGTGTCCCTCCTGGACAGCATTGAGAACCTGACATAGTGTTTCCATTGTGAACCAAGGGGCGCAAATCAACTAATTGAGTGCGGATGGGTCGATGACGGGATGAAGCATGCAGTTGGACTTTGGGACCAGGAACAGCCTTGAATAAAATCCCGGAGAATGTGCATTGTAAATGACTTCTACTGCCCTTTTTTGGAGAAGGTCGTTGATTTCTTCCTGCAGAGTGGTGGCTTTGAATGGGTCATTGGGTACATTTGTAGCTGAAGGAACCCTGGACAGAGGGGGAAGTGTGCTGAAGGCGATCTTGAGTCCCTCCGAAACCATCTGCTGGGTTCATAATTCATTGTGGCAAATGTCCCATTCGGCAGTGAAGAATTGGAGCCTTCCACCTACCGGGATGTGTGGAAAGGGTGGCGTGAGTATGACATCATTTTTTGTTGTAGGGAGGCTGTCGTGGAGAGAAATGCGAGCAAAAATGATCGCGTTCTCTCTGCCTCTTGTCCCCTTTTGTTCAAGAGGACTGTGTCCATCGTCAGGGGTATGGTCGGAGGACTGCTTCCTAGTGGCTTGTGTCCTAGGGGGTTGCTGGGGGTCCTTTTGATATCCTGAAAAGTCTCTCCACTGTGGCTGGGATATTTTTGCAGGGAAAGTTGTCTCCTTGGTGGCTTGTCAGCGTATGTCATCGTTCTGGCCATTAAACAGGACGTTCGAGCTTTGCCTTATGGTGGTCTTTGAGAAAGGTGGAGGTAGAGATCAGGGCATCTCGTTCCGCCAGATGCAGGTTCGTAGCTGCTGTGACAGAAATAATGAAAGTATGATGAGCAGCTCTATTTAAGATGCGGGCCTTTCTGGACACAGATTCCCATGCTTGGTCCATAGAAATCGAGGCAGGTGATAATAAGCTGTGTTCCGCTTGTTGGAAGATCAGCATGGATACCAGGTCCAACATAGAGCCCATGGCCATGACGCTGTGTACCAACTGTTGGTTGTCATTGAAATGCTTCCAGTCCATGTGTATGGAGTATGGCTTAGTCATCCCTACTGCACCAATGTTGCGGTCAAATGTTGGGGTATCTATATGGAAAGCTGGTGTGTGTGTCTTGTAGAATCACTGGCTACAATTTTAAGGAAGGCATCGTTGCGTGAAAAAGGGGCAGCTGACACTTGGGTCTTGTAATTGGCAATGTAACTCTACCAGACTATGGCAGTAGGTGGAAAGTCGGTTCAGCCTTTTTGGTCAAGAGGTCCACAGATGCCGGGACTTTGGACCAGGTAGGTGATGATGAGGGAGGAAGAGGACAGTACTCCAGTGACAGGAGGTGGAAAACTTCCTCTTTTGAAGCCCTAAAGGCTGAGTCTTCATGCATCATGGTGAGGTCTAACAGAGCTGAGCGGGATATATAGCCGGTTTCGTTGTTAGTGGATAAAGGTGGAGATGTTGACGTCTCTTGTACCACCTGCGATGGGGCAGGAGATGAATGTTGAGGGTGAGAGCTGACCATGCTTGCAGAACACCCCGAATGAGATACAGTGACTTCCAGGCTGTCACTAAGTGAAGGTTCCCTTTGAATGCCAAAGGCTTGAGAAGGCAGTGAAGTGATGTTCTTTGGGTACTGAGGCACTAGGCTGGGCATTATATGCATCCCTATGTGTCTCCATATGGTGGTAGACTGGACAGATGTCATTCTGGTAGCCTGACATCTGGTTCATAACTCTGAGACGGGGTATGTCATATCTGATCATCCATAACTGATCAATGAATCTGAAGTGCACGATATTCTGTTCTTTACTTGATCTCGTTACACATCAGGCAATATGGCATTGAGCTTTGGTACCATGCCTATTGGTTCAGTGAAGAGGGGTTTATCATGCTGCGAAGGTGAAGTATCAGCCGGAGCAGTAGCAGTTTGTGCTGATTTGTGATGCTTCATTGCTGACGAACAGAGTGGAATCTCTGCAAGTAAATCTTGTAGCACAGCAATGTCCGCGTGAATACTTATGGCATCGTCATCCTTTAAGGGGCGCTTCAGCACCTTCCCTGTAGGTGCCCCTAATGTTGCAGCCCATTGAGATTCTGTCCACACTGCGCATGTGTTACAAGTGTTCGTAGGTTGACAGTCAGAGCAAACAAAACAAATAAGGTGGTTGTCCATCACTTGTTTCCAACATTTACACAATTTACATTGAGTCTTGCCCATGGCCTAATCTGTAAGACAAAATAGAGCAGAGAATAACAGGTATAGCCCCGCATGCATCCTGCTTAATGACCCGTAGTGTGTACGTGCAGAGCAACACACTATACCGTTACCTGTAAATGAGTGTAATTACAGGTATAATATTAAAACGTCGCTATCAATACTTATGAAGTGGACATTTGGCAATATTACTGGAATAAAAGTTACCTGTAGGAAAGGTCAATAGACTGCCTACAATGGAAAATCATCGAAGTGTCGCCTCTAGTACTTACGAAGTGAACGCTATGATAATTATGTAGAAAACTTACCTGTACGCATCTGTACCTGGTGGAAACTATACAGCAAATGGGTTGTATAGCACACACAAACTCTGCACCAATTGTGTACTCAGCGTAGCTATTGATACTTACGAAGTGGATGCAATAATATCGATATACTATTATGTTACCTGTAGGTCAGGCCGAATGACAGCTTATACAGGCAGGCAGTATCGCATCACGTTACCTAACCATGACGTGGACGCCAAGATTAGGTGAACATAGAACATAGAAAACTTACCGGTATGTATCCGCCATGCGGAAATTATACAGCAATATTAGTAAGTTTTCTAGATTACACACCATACATTCCAAGGAAGACTATAGCCATGTGAGGGACCCATGCATGTACAGTATGCAAGCGCCTACGGGTGTGCAGATGACAAAGTAATAAAAAGACAGAATTTTTTGTCAAAGCAAGAAAGAAATGTTGGAAATATATAGATTGAGTATACTTCCCTTAGTAGAGAAAAACTCTTCCAATTCGCTCTCTTGCAGAAAACTTCCAAAGTCTTGTACTAATATTGCAAGGCCTCTCTGTTGAGTCGAGAGCATGCTACACTGCACAAGCGGAAGTAGTATATGGAGTATGCATGGGATTTAGCGCCAATCCCTGTACCAAGGGGAGATCACTCTAGCTAACTAGTTCCGTATTTGAGAGGTAGTAGTAGTTCTCCTAAGGTATTATGATCGAGTAATGTATTTGAAGAAACTGTAAGATTAGTTGCACTAATGAGATTATGTGCCGAACAGAAGGAACTCATGCAAGGATTCCTGTATACCCCCACTTCCATTGAGGTGGAGTATAATCAGAGACACAAGGATTCCTGTATACCCCCACTTCTACAGAGGTGGAGTATAATTACAGAGACAAGAATTCCTCTATACCTCCACTTCTATATAGGCAGAGTATAATTACAGACACAAGGATTCCTGTCTACCCCCCCCCCCAAAAAAAAAAAAACTTCTATGAAGGTAGAGTATAATTACAGACACAAGGATTCCTGCATACCCCCCTCTTTCTATAGAGGTGGAGTATGATTAGAGACACATTCCTCTATGCCCCCACTTCTATAGAGGTGGAGTATAATTGCAGACACAAGGATTCCTCTATACCCCCACTTCTATAGAGGTTGAGTATAATTAGAGACACATGGACTCCTATATACTCCCCACTTCTAAGTGGTAGAGTATAATTACAGATGTTATTACTAGGAATAAATGATTATTTACTATAATTTTTAAAAAAAAAAGGTCGAGTACTGAAATGAATTATAAGCACTGTTGACCATTATGGCAGGCAATTAAGATGGCGTTGATTAACTTATTGTATGATGAAGAAGATAACTGATGTGCAAAAATATTTGATGATGAAGATATTAGCAAAATTCAATAAAACCATAGATGGGAGTATACTTCACTGTGACAATATAAATCCCAAGGATTGTTCAAACTGGTGAAAATACACAAAATGGAAGGTATTTGCCAGGCCTCTAATAAGAACATGCCAAACAGGCATGACAGGAAGTACTGAGGACTGATTGGATTTGGCACCAATCCCTCTATCCAAGGGAAGAACACTCTTATCTGACATCTATCTTGTCCAGCATACTACTTTTTTGCATTTGTATTGCTAAAACAAGGCACAAGACATGGTTAACAACTTTTCTTAAGTTTGGGAGGGCTGAGTTTGCAAGGTAGAAGATCTAATATATCTGAAGAAGAAATATGTATGCTTAAGAACATGACAAGTAGTAAGCCGATGGAGAAACAAAAATAGCAAGTATCATAATATAACAAAATGTTCTTTTCTGCTACTCATTACTCTTCCAACACAGGCCCAGGGATGTAGAAAAGGCCTGATGTGCGTTCCTGCATGCTGTAAGAGGCAACTAATGGAGGCAACCATTTTGCCCTATGATGTGTCCCATGATGATGTTCCAGCTGAGAAGGTTTTAAATTTTGTAAAAGAGCGCAGTTTATATAAACAAGAGTACCTTGAAGGGACTGATACTCTACTGCCTGAAGACAATTTCCAAGAATTCAAGATTGCCACACTGGATGTCAGATCGGCACCATTTTCATTTAGTACAAAGAAGACGTTATATGAAGTCTTCTGGTGAAAATCCCATGTCATTATGACTTTCCATTCAGGAGAAGTTACAATAACAAGATTTTTAATATGCATCTCACACCACTAGATTTCAGTAACTTATCTTTAACAAAAACAGAGACACTACTGCTGTTTCTACCCCTAACAGAATGCTTTGTTCTTATACTTTCAAAATGTGTATATCCATTAAAAAAGTCATCAAATTTGCCCTTACTACTCCCCCATGTTTCACATAAACTCGCAATGTTGACTTTACAACAATATTGAAGAAAACTAAATGACTGTTTATATTTCGATAAACCTTCAATGTTCCATGATAAAATATCGATGTTTAATGTGCTTGGTGCATCAGAGGTTTCCTTGTCTGCCTTAAATAGACCTTGTCCGACGTCCTATGAATTTTCATCTTTCTCAGTCAATTACCCCACTTCTGATCCCATCACTCAATGGAGTTGTTACATGTGTGTTTCGGGAGTGAACTGATCGACCACTGACACCATTACCACACCCCTGGCCTCACACCTGAAAGGTGCAAAACTACGTGCACTTTGTTTACCAAGATATAACAGGTCATGATTATCCATGTCATATGTATATATCAAACCATCAAACATTAGATGGTCATATTTCAAAAATGCAAAACGGCTCTTTTCTTAAGCTTCATTTAAATATGGAATTAATGCCTTCCTGGTAGCTCGCACTATCTGTGTAAAGTCCTCAGATATCCTGTTAGCCAAACCCTTCCCAAGTTGTTCACGGGCTTTTCACAGCATTGTTTTCTTGTCCTTATAGCTACTGAATTTTATGATTATGGGTCGGTCAGGCTTATTGTCTCTGGACAGCAATCTATGGGCATGCTCTATGTCCATAGTCTCTGCATGTGGCAGATAAAGTTTGTCCTGGATAAGGGACCTAACCTTGGACTCACAGCCATCCCAGTTTTCGTTCGCAGGGCCCTGAATTCCATGGAAAAGCAAATTGTTTTGGCGAGAATGTGCTTCAAGTTTGTCCAACTGGATCTCCATTGACTTAATATTATCTTTCAGAGTTTTATTTTCACTTTTCAGACGTGTAGCATTCATTTGGTCAATTTTCGTATATTCAACATCGTGAAATTGTCATTCATTGTACTCATCTCCCTGGCCATACTTTCTAGTGCTTTACTAATATCTGCTGATCCTTGAGTTTCCTTTATTGCGTCGTTCAAGGAGTCTCGTCTCGTCTCGTATATCCCCAGCATCAGACACAGATAATTCTGACTATCACTGTTGTGGGCTCCCGGTTAAGCTCCACATTGCAACTCACAATAAGAAGAAGAAACAAGGCCAAGAAAACTTCAAAGTCAATGAAAATGCAAACCTACCAATTGTCAATGTCTGCATCTTTGTCTTCCCTTTGACATGCTGAACAAATACACCAATTCTCGCTCTCCAGAGTGAAAGGTCTATGCCCATATTTTGCTGATTTCTTTCAGCACAAAATAAACATGTCAGTCCAACACAACACCTAGGTGGTGCTCTAGACATCATAAGAAGTCTTCTGGTGAAAACCCTATGTTGATACGACTTTCCGTTCATGAGGAGTCACAAAATAAGATTTTCAAGATGGCTGCTGTTCTAGCCATAGTGGGTGGGCATCAGATTGTCACCATTTTCATTTAGGACCAACTAGTCATCATAAGAAGTCTTTAGTGAAAATCCCATGTTGATATGACCATCCATTCAGAAGAGTAGCAAAAACAAAATTTTGAAGCTGGCCACTGTGGTGGCCATATGGCATTTCCAAGCAGCACCATTGTCATTTAGGACCAACTAACCCATGGGATGAATGTGTGTGTAAAGTTTCAAGACAATTTTCCAAGTAGTATAGGAGGAGTAGTGATAATAAACTTGTGCTAATGGACAGATGGACAACAAATGACAGATGATGGACAACAGACCATCCCATAAGTTCTCCTGGTCTATGACCAGTAGAGCTAAAAATTAAAAACTGTAAATAAATTTTAAAAAATAAATATATAAATACCAAAATAAATAAATAGTAATAATATAATATAATATAATATAATATAATATAATATAATATAATATAATATAATATAATATAATATAATATAATAATAATAGTAATAATAATAATAATAATTATTATTATTATTATTAATATCATTGTTTTTGTCGTTACTAAAGACAAAAATATCACATATATGCCATGTAATCATGAGGAAAGATAGGAAAAATTATACATATATTTCCTTACAGGACAGGTAATAATAAATACAAGAAAACTTTTTAGAGTGATACCAACCTGTTTGATTCCCAGCAGGTGCAGAGGTTCCAACATAAGACACTCAAGGACTAGAATGCTCCAGATGACGGCATGTACTATGGTGAAGAACAACCCTAGGAGGGGAGACTGTCTTGTATCAATCAACCACAGGGACAGCTCTGGTATGGGCTCCCAGTAACTCATCACAAACTGAAGTAGATGATGATTATAATGGAAATTTACTTCTATGCTTAAGTACAAGTTCATACACACAAAAGGATATAAGTAACTACAATTACTGCACATTGGTCTATTTTCACAGCACCAAATTTATCCTTCCAATCTAGCCAAGTTTTTACAGTGTTTTAATTTTGCATCTGTCCATCAGTGACTATTCTTCATTTTTTTAAAATACTTAATAGTATTTCACTTTTTATAACAGTTGTATGTGTTTTACATCAAGGATGACTAATTTTGTGCGAATATTTCAAAAATAGCCCCCAACCTCACCTAGTGAAAATGCCCTTTTTATCTTACATGCATACGGCAAACATAAGGTGCAATCTTAGAGCCATATTTCCCCCAAAATTTCAGAGTCCAGTGTAGAAAATACTGAAGGGTAAATTTTGAATAAGTGTTCTATATAATGCAATGTCTAGTCTGTAAATTCTGAACAAGTGTTCTATATATAGTGCAATGTCTAGCCTGTAAATTTTGAACAAGTGTTCTATATAATACAATGTCTAGCCTGCACATTCTGAACAAGTGTTCTATATAATGTAATGTCTAGCATGTACATTTTGAACAAGTGTTCTATATGATGACATGTCTAGCCTGTCAATTTTGAACAAGTGTTCTATATAATGCAATGTCTAGCCTGTACATTTTGAACAAGTGTTCTATATGATGAAATGTCTAGCCTGTCAATTTTGAACAAGTGTTCTATAAAATGAAATGTCTAGCCTGTCAATTTTGAACAAGTGTTCTATATGATGAAATGTCTAGCCTGTCAATTTTGAACAAGTGTTCTATAAAATGCAATGTCTAGCCTGTAAATGGTGTTATGAGGGCTTAGCTTTTTCTATATGCAGGTGAGACCAGAATGCAGGGTATATCAAGGTGTTAACTTTAGACATATAGTAATAATATCCGAAAGTTTCCGTTGAATACAACGACTGATGTAGAAGATATGGGACTTCTAAAAACTTGAACACAACACCTTATCATTGTTGACAGTTATGCCACCAGATATCTGATTATGCTATCCCCATACATACAAATAAATATCATTGAGAGACTGCTTTTAATATTCCTACTTCCACTGCACCATTACCAACTGTAACCTACTTCAAACTAATGTGGTGCTATCTCTGTCAATACTTATAGAGAACAGCTGACTCCAGCTGTTCTCAGCACCTTATATAATCCTCAATGTCAGTAATTTGTAACTTTTATGCAAATAGTGTCTCTTATCATTTTACATAAGTTATTTCCCACACGTGTGCAAAACCAAAAATGGCAATAATTTTCAATATTTCATGAAGGCTGGCAGTATATCTAAAAAAGACACAATCTTCTAGCATACCAAGGTACAAACTTTAGACATACAGTTATATTATCTAGGGTTGTGTATTGCCAGAAATTTCATATTGGAGTGTATTGCAATATGTACTGCAGTATAGAGGGAAACCTGAAGAAAGTGCAAAATAATATTAACAAGTGACCTAGTCAAAGTTTCATACCACTTTAATTTCTGTTAAATCTCTTTAAGTGAACAATTATAAAAAACCTTTGTATGTGGGTGACTCCAAGATTGGCTCCTGCTTAATTTGCATCTTCTTAACTACCGGTATGTTTGCATTTCTGACTATGATGGGATTATGTTGGTGAACATGAGTTCTTCATCCCACCTGCGAACTTCACCTCCACATTACATTCCCAACAAATGGCAAGGTTACTAATTAAATTTCCATCTTTCTTGGAGAAGTTCAGCCAAAAATGCTGCCAGACAAGTGATTAGTGATTTTGCTTTTTTATTCAGTACCAGCTCCTACAAGACTTCCGAGTTCATGTCTGTTATTTTGGGTCACTGCTATGCAACAGGCAAGATATAACATGCAGTTCAATAATTTTTTTGGCATATACATTTCAGAAATAATTTTGGGTTTTAGAACAACATACATGAAAGAGAACAAAAATTCAAAAACGAAGTAAATAAAGACTGAAATAGAATTTTAACTGTATAGAAACTTTGCAAAAACCAATTCACTGACAGTGTATATCCGTACATGTACATAAACTGGCAGGACCCGTACTACAATATACCGATATACTGGTAAAACTGCACACCCCTAATATTATCTCAAAATCTCAGTTATATACAGCAATTGATGTAGAAGATATGTAACTTTAAAAAACAATAACACAGCACCTTAACTATATTGATGATGTTGATGCTGAAAACTAGCAGTGATATCCAGAATGTCTTGCCATTCACAAAGCGAGACAAAAATGTGAGCACAGGACCTGAAACCAAAGATCATGGAATCAGGGACTCTCACTACAGAGATTTGTCATGCCAATTATATGCACTGACATAATTTGAATCCAGTGATAACATGTATGTGTCCAAAGTTATCGGTTTTCTCAAGGTTTTTCCACTTTCCTCTATCTGAAGCACCATCTTGTGCAACCAACCATTTCATCAAGCCTACCTAAAATGATTCAAATAATTTAATGTACAACAGGCAAAAAAAGTAAAGTTTAAACCAAAAGCAAGTTAACTAATTAAATATGCAAATCATGCCCTTATCCCTGATGACTATACATGCAAGTCATCAGTTACTATCTTTCAGCACAGGCTGATTTTTCTCAGGTTTGTGAGACTGCAGAAAAAAGTCCAGGTCTGATTTTCACCAAAAGAACTTAAGTTTAGACTTAAACTGAAGTTTGTAATCCAGTGATCTAATTGGCTGAAATTTAAGTCTGACTTAAAATTGACCAATCAAATGTCTTAAGTCTAGGTTTAACTTAAGACTTTTGTTAGTGACATTGAGGCCAGAGCTGATTTATGGTGTTCTATAGGAATCTGACTGAAATGTCTGAGGTAATTCTATGGCCAAAATCCCTTCACTTGATTTCAGATGCTGTCGTTTGCAAGGGAAAATGATCCACAAGCTGGATTGTCTATTTATCCATTTTAAAGACCACCCAGATATGTCAAACCTTGATAATTAGAATTCCTAGGTACCAAGTGAATCAGGTTTGAGCTGTAAGTAGTTTGAATGAATGAATTTTTGTTTAATTTTCTGTCTCTATATTATAAACATTCTGCTGCAAATTACAATCCAATTTTGACCAATCCAATGTTTGAGCCAACCTAGTTCAACCCTGTGTGGTAACTGCTGTAAACATTTAATAAT
Organism: Margaritifera margaritifera; assembly: GCA_029931535.1. Classification (NCBI taxonomy): domain Eukaryota; kingdom Metazoa; phylum Mollusca; class Bivalvia; order Unionida; family Margaritiferidae; genus Margaritifera; species Margaritifera margaritifera. Next base: position 5,404,101 of record JAQPZY010001631.1, read on the forward strand.
TAAAAAATTGACTAAGACAAGTTTCAATTTGTTTTCTCCATGCTGCCTCACCTATGGCCATTTTTATTGAATTAGTGATATGTATCAAGAAATATTTTTCCTTTTTCATACATTTTCATAACTTAAAAGTAAGAATGATTTTGAAATATAGAACAAATATCGCAGAATTAATCATTTAAACTATTCAGTATGAATTGCCCTGAGGGTTAGAGCTGAGAGAAGAACATAAAAGGAGCGAGTCAGGGGTCCCATTCCTGTCCTCTCCATCAAGTTTCTGTAAGGATCAGATGCCAGGCCACTGTGCACAGCCATAAAAAACACCACCAGGCAGGCATCAATGGTGAACAGAGCAAGTAATGGAGCATCTAGAATAATAACAAAAACCAGATTAAGAACACTGCTGTCTTTAGTAGTGATAACAATAACACAATAACTTTGTATTTATCCTGAAACAAGGACCATGTGAATTTTGTTTAAACTGCAGAATTAGGTCTAGATTTATATCAAGAAATTCATACTCTCTTACACTGAGAATTTTTAAATATCTATCTCATATAACTGAAATTTACATACACAGTACCTATTGACTATAGTCATGAAACTTACTGTAATTTGTATGCATAGTGAAGAGTGTTATACTAATATTCTAACTGGTATTTTAAACACTTAAGTTACAAAAATTGAACACTGAGTCTCAGTTCTTAAAGTAACTCTTACATGTATTAGCAAGGTGATATACCAGAAACCAGATATGCAGAGGCTGACTAAAATGTACAAATGGAAATTAAGCATGGTGTTCCACAGGGGTCTATTTTAGGCCCATTGCTCTTTCTTGTTTTCAAAACTAACCTTCCTCTATGGACAGTGTGCATAAACACAAACTTATTTGCAGATGATGCTACTATAAGAACTGTCATGTAATTACTATACTCAAATATAAGAAATATTGAGATGTGGCGAAAACAAAATAAAATGGTGATAAATGAAACAAAAACAAAATGTATGTAAATATAACTTAAACAAATCATGTATGCGGTTTGCTTAGAAACCCATAAAGTGATACTTAAGTTTACAAATAAATATGATATAAAAAAAACAGGACATCTAAATATAAATAACGGTGAAAATTTTATCAAAATCTGTCATTTTGTTTTAGAGTTATGAGCGTTTGAAAGATTTTCAGGGGAGATAACTCATCACAAACTTATTACCTTTTCCAGATTTTGCAGATTTTGATGACATCACTGATAAGGAATAACAATTAAAAACAATTTAAATTTTCTTTAAGAGCACTCAAGTCATCTGTGTTTCTTTTTGTCTCAATAAAATATGTTTAAATTAACATTCATCTTCAGATAAATACTCTGTAAATGAGAAGGAATACATATTATTTATATTACTGACTAAAAATTAATAATTAAATTTAGTTTTAAAAAAATTCAATTTGAGGTTTCTGAAGAAATGAATGAAAAAATTCTCCAATTTCAATATATTTTTAGTTAGCATAACATTTCAAACAAGTATCATGACATCTGAATACGGTCCATCCAATATATTGCTGAGAATAGAAAAAATTAAAATTTTTCAATCATTTCATTTCAATTTTCAGTGCTGCTACATTTATCCAAGTAACTATTTTAATATGTAGAACTGTCTTTTACATCAATCTACTTAAAAACTGAATAAAAATACCTTCAATTTGATTACAGAAGAATATTAAACACATTTTTAAATCTTGTATATCTTCAATAGCAACATTAAAACTCCTGAATATTAATGAGGTGAGTTATCTCCCCTGACATTTTTTGAAGTTAAATATCTAGAGAAGTTCTAAACTGACTTTTATGTAATGTTTACTGTTTTCATATTAAGCTGTCCACTTTTTTAAAAATCATATTTCTTTCTAAACTTCAGTGTCAAATTAGGCATCCGAGTGACTGGGTGTCATTTTTGGCACAGTCCCTCAATATTTTCTGTATATTGGAAAAGGTTCAATGGTCTTAAAATTTGGTACAGTAGGTAATTTTGTGTACTTGGATTTCAGATAGTTCCCCAGTGTCATAAAATAAAACACTCAAACATACTGCAGGGATATGGCACGGCTGGCAAATAAATCAAGTGAATAATCATAGTTGATTAAAAATGAAATTCCTATACTGTTACTATGAAATGGTTCTAAATACTGAATTTCTAGCATCATAGGTGAAGAAACACATAGTGGGAACAAAGATTAACAAATGAAACAAGCTTTAAAAATAATACCCATATAGGTTATATAGAGTCATTTATAGAGTCATTGAAACCTAAAATCATGGCAGCTGTATATGTGCAATCATCCCGGGGCTATGAAAGAACAATGCCACTGGATTGCAACAGACCTAAGTCTCAGCACTGAAGCTTGAAGTTAAGTTGGTAAAATATAAAATAAGAAGAAATAGATGAAATTCCTATCTTTAAAATATAACTGGTAGATAGGGATTTCATCTATTCTGTCATTTTCTCTCATTTTTCTGGCTTAACATGAAGGATCAGCACCAGTTGCCATATAGAACTGATTGTTGCACAATGAATATTTATTTATTTTCTGTGCAGTATTTTCAATCATAGCAAAGTAGCCTGGGAGCTGCAGTAGCTTAGATGTTAGAGTGTCAGACTCAAAATCCGTGAGTTGCGGGTTTGATACCCACTGAGGCCAGACAGGGTTGGTTGCCTCAGTGTGTCCTTGGGAAAGGCACTTTGCTCCCATTTATTCGGCATGATATAGCCAATAATGTGTTAAAGGTATCATTAAAACCAACAACAATCATTATCTTGTATAGCAACCAGCTTAAATTCAAAAGTACAAGGCTGATTCATAAATGTAAATAAATGTTACAGCATTGTAAGAAGTACACAGCTACAATGTTACAATTTGTAAAAGCAGAAGGTTTTTAATCCAACTGCTAATGAGAACACTGCAATGGGAAAAAAACACTGAAATGTAAGGAATTCTTTTCTCTGTAACCATAAAAACTACTGTCCACCATCAAGAATAAGCATACATTGTGAAACAAGTTCCATGTGGCAACTGGTGCAGATCCTCTACATATATTTATCTTTAAAAAAAGCTCAAGTAAAAATAGTGTTTTCCAAGGTTATGGAATAAATAACAGATTAGTGCAGTGCAAACTACTATTTAAAGTAGACTATAGACCAGGCAAAACGATGTTCTATTGTATGATGGCCAAAGGAAAAAGGGGTACAGTATTTATGGTTGAAATTTAAATCTGTGCAAATAAAAGAAAGAGTATGTGCCTAGTTATCCTGGTTGGTTGTTTTATTATGGCAGGGATATTCATTATCATTAATTTATTGTTAAGATCTATGTAAAATTTATGTACCATTTTGTAGAACATGATCGAGTCTTGAAGCATTTGTTCTTAAGTGATAACACACTCAATTTGTTTAGCATATCTGCTACACTTGCAAACTTGCTTTGTTTCAAGGTATGGAGTATTAATTTCTGAAGCTATGAAAATTCGGCCAGTTTATTGAATATTATATTCCAACTGTAGTCTAATGCACATGGGTTCCAAAAAGAAGTGGAAGTGGATTACTCAAGCTGTCATCTATATATGTAAGATTGAATCATTTATTTTCAAAATTAGGTTTCGTTTGCAATATGACAGCCAGTATCATGTTTCATAATGAGTTTTATACAAAATTCCCTGTCTTGACAAGTGTCCTCGAATTTAGGTTACACACGTACGTTTGCAATTTCCATTATTACCTGCATCTTCTTGATGAATCGTCTGCTTTGAAACAAAGAACATAAGGTGAAATGACGTGGAAATGGTGAATAAAAATGATATAAAACCAATAAACAAGAAATAAAACGATAAAATCATATTGCTGGATGATCTGTCTATGCGCGCGCACTCATGTGGAGTTGCCTATGTGATGAATCCGAGTCAAGGGTCTAGTTTCACGTACGGCTGCGCGCACTCCAACGTTTATTGGTTCTGCCGCATTATTAAAATAAAAGATATTTTGCCTTTAGATAACGTTATACATTATACATACTTTTCATGTGCAACTAGTTTATGACAAGTATAAACCATTTTTCTTTACAATTTTGTAACATATTCTGGACAAAGAAGTTCACTGTGCTACTTCGGTGATTGACTTATAGTCTATAGTGACTTCCAAGGATCTACCTTGGGACTACACCAACAAGTCCTTCTTCGCCTCACCAGTCGTGTTGGATTTAAAAAAAAAAAAACATTAGTCGGAGAACGACTTGTTCGTCTACCATGGGACTACACAAAGAAAAACGTTGAAATGTCTTCATAAGATAATCATGCCTCTGCTTGTTATGAAAATAGCCCCCCCCCCCCAAAAAAAAAAAAAAACAATTAAAATTAAACCTTTCTACCTTATGAAATTCATTATTAAATAGAAGAAATGTATTTACCAGTATTAGAAAAACATTTCCTATATCATTATTTGATTTTTCAATATTCAAAAATTTTAATTTTAGGCGCTGTTTAAAAAAATAATAATAATCAATGTTTACAATCAACAAAAGATTATATATACATAAATAAATTATGACCAGATGAGCCCCCAACCCCCTTCCAAAACAAAATAAAACAAGGTGTTTACTTGTAAACATGATCACATTTGGAGTTGTGACAAGAAACAAAGTGGTGTGGAGGATTGATGCTGAGGCAATGGGAGATTTGAGCCTTGAAAGAAATTTTCTATGTCTGCTAGTTCAGACTGATCTCAGGATTTGAACTTTTTAATCATTGGTTATGAGTGTAAACTAATGATAAAGCCACCTTATGACAGAAGGAAATATTACTAGTTAATGGATACAGCCTGGGACCCTTTGAGAACGTCCATTCTCCGCCATCTTGGATTGGGCCATCCAGGGGCCCTATTGGAATTTAATGTTAAAAACGTCCATAGGTTTAACATGAGTGCACTCAACTAGAATGCAACATTAGGATAACAGTTTGGAGTCCTATGGGACTTTATTATGAAAAATGTAGATAGATTTAATATTGTGGGTCAGTATGGAGATCTAACACACTTAATGATCATCCAACCCACATCCTTATTACCATGATGATGTAAGGTAAGGTTGCCTTTTATAGACTTAGCGTGGGTAAACCACATGACTTTTGAAATCCAACATGGAGTTATTTTTTTTTAGTTTAATATGGTGGCGTCCATGGAGATATTCCTGGATGCCATAGTGGTGGGTGGAGTCAAAATGAGATATCCTATCATGTCTAATACACATGCGTACTCAATTATATATATATATATATATATATATATATATATATATATATATATATATATATATATATATAAACGTTTTCACATGTCAATGGAATTAGCTCAAGAAAGATTGTGCAATCAAATTTTAATTTAACAAAAATTTAAACATTAAAAAAAGAAAGAAAAGAACAATTAATTTTTGTAACAAATTTCATTATTTTAAAAAACCAAATTCAAAGAAAAATTTTTTTTAAAAATATTACAAAAGACAATTTTGTACAAGTTACAAACAAAAAACAAAAACAAAAGAACAAATTTAAAGGAAAAATTAAATAAAAAAATGTGAAACAAATTTTAAAAAAATTAAAACAAATATATTAAAATGCGACAAGTGGAAAAATAATTAAAAGATTACAAAAATTTACTAATTAAAAACAAAATTACAAAACAAAACATTTATGAAAATTTACAAAAAAATTACAAAGAAATTTAAAAGATATTTAAATTCAGAAAACAATTTCCATCAAATATAAAAAAAAATGAAAATAAATGTACGAAACATCAAATTACAACAATTTTTTTTTTTATAAATGAACAAATTTAAAAACAAAAAATTAAAATATTTATACACAAATTTAAAGACAGATTACAGTTTCAAAATAGTTTCCAAGACATTTTTAAAAACATTTACAAAGTAAATTTAAAACAAATTTTACAATTAAAAGACAATGTTTAAACAAATTAAATAAATAATTTTTAAAAAATAAACTTTTACAAAATTTAAAAACACAATATTGCAATTGAAAACTATAAAAAAATACAAACAAAATTCAAAAGCAAAATATTGAAAACAAAACTAAAAAACAAAATTCGACTGAAGATTGTTAAACAAATTTTAAATAAATTTGAAAATATTAAAAAACTAAAATATTAAAACAAATTTTAAATCTTTAAAAAGAACAAAATAATAAAGCAAAATACAATAAAAACTATAACAAATTACAAATTTTAAAATGAGAACAAAATTTTTTTTTTTTTTAATTTGATATTATTATGAAACTTTAAGCCGTTAAAAATTTTGAAATATTTTAATTTAGCAAATTTGGAAACAAATTAAAATATTATAATTTTCATATTTTAATAACTTGCATAAAGGTTAAATAATTGAAAACAATTACACAATTACAATTTAAAAAATTTAGAACGAAATTTTAAAATACAAAAATACAATTAAACTATAACATTGTACAAAGATCAAAATTATTATTTTTTTTATTTTATTGTCAAAATTGTAAATAAATGTTTGATTGTCTTTAGTACATAAATTTACTAAATATTTATGTTACAGAGAAGAATGTATACTTTCAAATATGATTGCTTTAAATTAGTTTCTGTTTACGGAATGATAACATTCCCTATCACTTTTGGAACCTGTTTTATACAATTTGAACTTGAATGTGAACCCTGGAAGCTGATTTGTACAATTTCAACGTGAAACAAACCCTATGCCGGTCGGAGGAAAACTGACTCCCCTAATTATAACTTTTGAAATCCATATGTATAATGCTACACTATGTAACACTCCACCAAAATAGTGCATATTTCTCACAAGGATTTAAGATATGTAACAAATTATCTACAGCTAAAATATTTCGATTCAAGACAAATTTTGAATGCTAAGTCGTATTATTCCACTTTTAGTTACAAATATACGACCAAACACTAAAATCCTTGCGTAAGACGAAGCAATGGCCTCGAACTGAGGTTGGTGGTGCGGGAAAATTAGAATATACATAACGTTGAAGTGTCATCTTTGCAGGAGACGGTAAGTAGACATTTTTAATATTAAGCAGAAATTATTTCACGTAAAACTCGTCATATAGACTGTTCATTATTGCTCAACCACGCTTGCATATATCCCACAGTGAAAACTGGAGGTGCCTCCAATGCACAACTTGCCTCAAAAAACAAAGTTGGCAGATATCGTAAAATACACGTATGACATCGAACATAGCACAGAATAAAGATCATTTGTCAACTATACAGAACATTCTTTGGGCACAATATCGTACTAAACATGGTCTAAAAATATCCATCTGCACGTGAAGTTGCTAGAATAAGTATCATATGTGTAATTTAGAGCATTCAATGAATGTAAACAAACGATGTGAAAATAAACGCAGACCATGGTTTACATGAACACATGCGACAAGGAAATGGTATAGATCAATAAAGCACAACTCCCTCCCAAAAAGTAAACAGTTTGAATTCATGTAAAATTTGTCACAATACATATTAAACATGAAATTAATGGTGAAACATATTTGAATTAGAGAAAGATATACATAATTAGCTCTGCCTGCATCTGGAGTGTTTGGGATCAGGTTTTTGAAGCAATCAGTCACGTTTTGACGGTTAACTCCCTTTCCTGAATTTACAAATGCTCTCGTATGATTTTACATCACTTGGTGACGTCAGTGTTTTGTCGTCAAAACTTGTATCTGTGTCCTTTGGCAATACTGCAAACGGCAAGTATTACAATAAACATCTGCCATGCATAAATATAAAATAACAAGTTGCACGTGCACAGGCAAACATAACATTGATTAACAACAAGCCTGATGCATCACTTCCTCTTTCGATCTTCTGAATGGTTATTCAGACATGTAACAGGCGGACAGAATAAATAGATCAAAGCCGGCTTACAATTTTGTTATATCGAAGTAAGTCAGTTGTTCTAGTGTCGTAACGAATGAAAATATTCTTAAATCCTCTCGATTTCAGCCTCGTCGCGGATCAACAAGTGTTGTCAATTTTAAAAGTATTGAGGATTATTTATCACCTTTAATCTCATGTCATCAGATTTGTCCAAACAGCGCGTCGATGTTGTAATGTCAAGTTTTATCACTACGAGTATCCGCATATGGAGGTATGGCAGTGGCATAGCGAGGGGGGGGGGGGTAGGGGGGCGAATGGGGCGGTGGCCCCGGGCGGCACTTTCTAGGGGGCGGCAATTTGGTAAGAGTACCGTACTGTATATATCATAAATAATATGAATGGAGTGGGGCCATAATTTTGGTAGTTGGCCCTGGGCGGCACTTTGCCTCGCTACGCCACTAAGGTATTGAGACATTTGAGGGTAACTTTTGATACGTTATGGTCATGTGAATAGAACAATACAAAAAAATAATATTTGAATCTGTTAGGAGTGAAAATTTATGTGCTGATGACAGAAAAAGCATACAAGGTAAACGTATAGTGCACATTAGAAATCCACTTTCTTACAACATTTAGAACCGTTAAAAGCATATCCTTTTGTCTCCGTTTCATCATCATCATCAGCAACAAAAACAACAATCGCTCTAACGAAAACTAAAATACCAACCTCCGCTCCCCCCCCCAAAAAAAAGCATAATAGCGAGAGGAAATTATTGACCACCTTCCCCTTCCCCCCCGTTCCTCGCATTCTTTTCTTTTATCTTCAGTGTTGCTGTCATCTTCGTCTCTAGCAGTTGATGACAATTTTGAGATTTTTGTTGGAAACATTTTCAGACGTAAAGATTTAAATACCATATGTTAAATACCAATCATCGATATTGAATCTATAATCAGGGTTAGAATTACTTATAGAAAAGAAAGATACCGATCAGGTCTGCGATATACATATTACAAATAAAATATACCCATAAATGTAAGGAAAGAAAAGTAGAATTCTAGAAAAAAGATAAGGACGCCGGTATTCTAGTCAATGACCCGCTTTCAATGTATTACATGTATGCAAGGTATTGAACATTTATCATCCTCGAGACTGGTACCTTGGTTGCTTCATGAGAAGTGACCGTAGTATTATTTCACACCGTCAGATAGCCAACCATAGACAATATTCAAGCACCCTTCTCAGAGAGTTCACACATTTGACAAACATTATTTTTGAATCTTTGATGGTTGGTCCGATTTAAGTGACGATAAAATAGAGTGTTTTGTCACGTTGTCAATCTTTTTATTTTAGCAGCTGAAAAGTAATTTCGGTCTCATAATTAGAATATGGGGTAGAATCCACAGCAAACAAGTTTCATTTCTTGTACACGCTTTCAAGAATATTCAATTCCGTTCACACACATACTGTAGTGCAGTACTAACGGTGAGGATGGGGGGGGGGGGGGGGGACGGGGCCGTTGCCCCGGGCGCCAGAGGTCTTGGGGCGCCAAAAACAGCTGATAAAAATTTGTGCCTCGTATTCTGGACCTCTGGGCCATCATCGTCGCCCCGGGTGCCATTTACCTTTAGTACGCCACTGCACACGTTTTACAGGGATATTTATCATAAGCAACAATAGAAGTTTCCTTCAAATGAATAGTTGCAGAAGATATCAGAGGAATACTTTTGACAAACAATCTTGAGGCTGTACGGAAGCTTTTTCTTGCAATTCTTATAGGAAATCTGATTTGTTTCAAAATGAATGTTGTTTCCTTGCAAAGGTATAGGGCGATATTAAAGCTTTTAGAAAATTTGAAGATTTTGCACTAAATATAGAAAATTCCTACGTCAAAGTATATCAGATATAATCGAGTTGAATTAAGGAAACAAGATGCACATGCAAATCGGCATACACAATGGCAATTTTCATTCCGCTCTCATTTTTATACAGTATTTGGAGCATATGCTTTTAGCGTCCTATGTTGACAGCGTTCTTAGTATTTGATGTTTGCGCGGTCATAGCTTTCTTTCCATAAGTGGAGAATGGTTATCATTGTTTCAGAATCGTCATTTGATGAACACAAAACTTACATTCTCTTATTGCAGTTTATCGGTTAAATAAACTAATACTGACCACTATTCTCGACTGGGCTAAAGGGCCGAGTTACGTATGACAATTTATTCGATGACGTAAATTAATAAAGGTCAAGACTAAAATTTAAAATCTACGTCCGTCACATTTTTTGGTGTCGGATAGTCCAATTCTTAGTTCTATGACTTCTATTTGGGGATGAATTTGTCCTCCCCTTTGAAGCAGATATATTTGTACATGGAAGTAATGAGCTCCACCTGCATCGGCCGTGTTTGGAGCCATCATTTTCGAAGTAGCTGTCAGGTTTTGACGGCCAATTCTGTTTCCTTAATTTAAAAAACGCTGTAGTATACGTTTTGTCATTTCTTAGTGACATCAGTGTTTTGTCATACAAATTGTATGTTTTTATTTTTGGCGCTTCTGCAAACTGTGGGTATGACAATAAGCAGTTAATCGGCCATGCATAAATAAGTTGCTCGTGCACAGGCAGACAGAACATTGAGTAACAAATAGGTTTAATCCATCATTTCCTCTTTCAGTCACTTGACTGGTTTTCAGACGTGTAACTGGCGGACAGAATAAAAAAAATCGATGCAGGTTTTAAACTCTGTTATATCGAAGTAAGTAAATTGTTCTAGTGTCGTAACGAATGGAAATATTCTTAATTGTTCTCGATTCCAACTTCGGTGCCATGGATCACAAAGTGTACTGTTGTCAATCGTAAAATCATTGAGAATTATTTATCACTGTTAATTTCGTGTCATCATATTTGGCCAAATAGTGCGTCGAGTCGGTAACATGAATTTTTACACTACGATTAGCCGTATGCGGAGGTTCTGAGACACTGGTGAGAAACTTGTATTATGTCATGGCTTACGTGCTAATAGCAATAAAAAAAAATTGTAAAAAAAAGAAAAAGAATAAAAATTAAAAAAAATAAACAGTAGTTTTAACGTTTAAGAGTGAAATTTAATGTCATCATGGCAGAAAAGGTTGTGAGAATACGAGGCAAAATTACAGTGCAAATGAGAACGCCATTTTCCTGACACCAGTTAAAATTTTATAAATCACCTCCTCCTCCTCTTCCTCCTCAAGAACGACCTTTGAATATCATAATTCCGTCCCCCCCCCCAAAAAAAATAATAATTACAAGTATAAGAATGGCCACTTTCCTCGCATTATTTCCTTTATATTCAGTAATGCCGTCATATATATCAATTTCATATTTTTATTTGAAATTTTGTCAGTATTTATTTTATATTCAATAATAATGATTTACACGTGGTATTTCAATCTCGAAACCATTAATGCAAATTTAAGTCTTACAAGATTCTAGATTACTAGCAATTATATATATATATATATATATATATATATATATATATATATATATATATATATATATATATATAAATCAACTACTAGTGGTGAAGATGACACCAACAAATATAGAGACAATGCAAGGAAAGCGGAAGGTTTGTTTCTTTTTTGGGGGGCAGGGGCGGAGGTTGAAAATTTAGATATCGTTAGAGCAGTTGTTGTTGTTGATGATGACGATGATGATGGTAATGAGGACGAGGCGGAGGAAGATAAAACTGATGTTATTTATACCAATTCTAAATGTGGTCAGAAAAATGGCGCTCTAATGTGCACTGTGATTTTATCTCGTACCCTAACAACTTTTTCTGCCATTGACGCATCAATTTTCGCCCATAAAAGATAAAAAATATTTGTATCTTTCTATTCGTGTCAACCATGACATAACAAGTTTCCTTTCATAAGCGGCTAATCATAGTGCTAATTGTCGCCCATAAAATATACGGATATTTTTTAATTTGTATTGTTCTTTTCATGCGAACCATGACATACGAAACCTTTACCTCCGTATGCGGCTAATCATAGTGCTAAAAATTGACATTTCAATGTCGATGCATTGTTTGGCCAGATACGATGACACAAGATTAACAATGATAAACAAGCCTCACCAATGTTTCAATTGGCAATAAGAGAATGCAAGTTTTACGTCCATCAATGACGATTCTAAAAACAACGATCACCATTCTCAACTGAGTGAAAGAAGCCTATAATCGCTCAAGCAGTAAATTCTTTGGGCAATGATAACATAGCACGTGAAAAGCATGCACTCCAAATACTGTATTAAAATGGAAGCGGATTCAGAATGACCCTTCTGCATGCCGATTTGTAATATGCAGTATGTTTCTTGAATTGAACTCTCGATTATATTTTATATATTTAGACGAATAATTTTGCATGTTTTTGTGTGAGATCTTCAGGTTTTCTAAAACCTTTAATATCGCCATACGCCTTCCCAAGAAAAGCACAATTTTATTTAAAAAAAAAAAAAAAAGAAAAGAAAAGAAAAAAGACCTGCAAGAAAATGCTTCGAAAGATTTCTTATAAGAATTGCAAGTAAAATCTTCGAATCATTCATAAGATATTTTTTTTCGCACTTGTTTTTTATATTTTCTGCAACTATTTCTTTTAGGAGAACTTTTATTGTTAGTTATTGTAAGATCCTTGAAAAACATGTGTATCAACAGAATGAAACGTACTCGCAAGCTTCGACAATAAATGAAATTTGCTTGCTGTTTACTGTGCACAATATTCAAATTGTAAGGCCAAAATTCCTTTTCAGCTGCTAAAATCAAAAGACACTTAAAACAAAATAGATATTTAATTGGTAAGTTAGTAATTTTAATGAAAAGACTGAAAAATGCGACGAAAATATATTTTTTTTATCGGCACATTTATCGGACCAACCATAAAAAAATTAAAGAATAACGTTTATGAAATGTGTGAGCTCTCGAAGAAGACTGCTTGAATTTTGTTTGTGGATAACCATCTATCGTTTTGGAATTGGACTAAGATCACTTGTTATGAACTCGGCAAGGTATCAACCTCGAGGATGACCCCATTCAATACCTTTGAGTACATGTAATACTTTGAGAGCGGTCCATTGGCTAGAATACAGGCGTCCTTGTCTTATATCTACAATTCTACTTTTCTTTCGTTACATTTATGGGTAGCTTGCATTTGTAATATTAGTGACCCGATTGATATCTTTCTTTTCTTCAAATATGTTTCACCCTAATTTCATGTTCAGTGTGTATTTTCACACGTGGTGTATACATCTCTGAACCTCTGAAGCAGTGTTTACTCTTAGCAAGGTTTCAAACGAAAATCTAAAATTTCTATCAACTGCTAATGACGAAGATGACAGCAACACTGAAGATAAAGAAAAGAATGCAAAGAAATGAGAAGGTGATTATTCTTCTTCTTGCGATGATTGTTTTGTTTGTTTTCTTGTTTTGTTGGAGTTGATATTTTAGATGTCGTTAGAGTTGTTGTTGATGAGGAAGAGGAGGACAAGGAGGAGAAGGGGAACGAGGATAATGTAATTTATAAAATTGTAAATGTGGTTAGGAAAATGGCGTGCTTTTTTTAAATTGGTGGCTGCCATGTTCAGTGGGTATGTTTGTCTTAAAAAAAAAAATAATTAAAAAAGACCCCTCCCTCTCCCTCTGTGTTTTCTGTGTAATGATATGTGTGATGGTAATACGTGTGTGTGATTATAGGTATGTATATATGAATGTATGTTTAAATTTTCATCAATGACTCAGTTCCCATCAATAGTTAGTGTGATTGTATGCATGTATGTATGTTTGTATGTATGTGGGTGCATGCGTGTATGTGTAAGTGCACGTACCCATTCCTAATACCCATGTGGTATGTATGTATGTATGTATGTATGTATGTATGTATGTATGTATGTATGTATGTATGTATGTATGTATGTATGTATGTATGTATGTATGTATGTATGTATGTATGACTTTATTTCCTCTTCAACAGAGATTTCATCAGGTTATCACATTCAGGACAATACAAGATCATGAAACAAAACAAGGAATCAAAGTGACATAACTAGCAGAGAAATACTGCGTCAACTAACGTATTTACAAAACGAAACATCTTAATAGATGCAATCATATAAATATGTCTATAGAAATATCAGAACAAAATATAATTTAGCTTAACATGGCACTAACCTTCTTTAAACACTTGCCTGATGCTGTTAATGATACAATGACTGTCCGTACGCCTATATTGTTACATGATTAACATTAACTTCGAGCTAGTAAAGACAAGGAAATGGAAAACTTATACAAATGGTAACAATATGTGCATTTCTTGCTACAGGACAGTTGTATGCATGTATGTATGTATGTTTGTATGCATGCGTGCTTGCGGACGTGCGTGTATGCATGACTGTCTAACTGACTGACTTTGTTTCCTCTTCAAAAAAACCCAAAAAAACATCATGTTAATCAAATCATGGATATTACAAGAACATGAGACACAATAAGGATCACAGTAAAAAGATAAAAGAGACATACTGCGTAAGCTAAGACAAGATGAAACATAATAATACATATAATCATACTATTATGTATAAGAAATGTTGGAACTAAATATAATTTATCTTAATAAGGCCCCAGCCTTCTTTGAGCATCTGGCAGATGCTGCTAATGTCATAGCGAGTGTCAGTACATCTAGTTTTTAGCATATATTGTTACATTATTAACATTAACCTTAAAATAGGGAAGACAAGAACGTTTATGTGTTTTTGGGATATGTTTGAGAATTAGGCTATAAATAATCCTAAAGCTGGTGACTGGTACGTTAATGCAATTATACGTACATAGCCCAACAAACATAAAAAGAACAACATAGATGGAAAATTTATACAAATGGTAACAATATGTGTCTTTCATACCACATGATAAATGTACAAATGTATGCGTGTATGTATGCTTCCATGCATGTATATGCGTGAGTGTGTGTATGTATGTATGTGTATATGCATTCATTAATACCCATGTGGTATGTATGTATGTATGTATGTATGTATGTATGTATGTATGTATGTATGTATGTATGTATGTATCTATGTATGTATCTATGTATGTATCTATGTATGTATGTAGTCCCCTTTCCACTTGTTTATTTGTATATAAGGATGCGTGTTTGTTTGTTTGTTGGTTGGTTAATAAGAATGTGTGTTTGTTTCTAAGGACGTGTTTGCTTGTTTGTTTGTTAACAAGGATGTGTTTACTTGTTAATAAGGACGTGTGTTTTGTTTGTAATAATATGTTTGTTTGTTTTTTTGTTAATCAGAATGTGTGTTTGTTTGTTAATCAGAATGTGTGCTTGTTTGTTTGTTTGTTGATAAGGATGTGTATTTGTTTGTCCACAAGTGGGTGTGAGTGACCCTTACCTATCACCTTTCCCACCGCTGTTTTGTTTGTATGTACGGTGTTGGATAGTAAGTGTGTTTTTGTTTGTCCATAAGTAGGTGTGGGTGACCATCATCTATCCCCTTTCCATTTTTTTTTGTTTGTTTTTTCCTATTTTTGTTTTTTTTTTGTTTGTAATTGTGTGTTTGATTGTAAGAGGGTGTGATTGTTTGTCCATATGTAGTGGTGAATTATACTCACCATTTCCTGTTCCCTCCACTGAATTATATATATATATAAATAATGTGTTTGTTTATCAGTTAAGATGTGTAATTGTTTTTTTGTTGTAAGGTTGTTTGTAAGGTTGTGTTTGTTTGTTTCTTAATAAGAATCTGTGTTTGTTTGTTAATACTGATGTGTGTTTGTTTGTACAGAAAAAAGTGTGAATGACCCTCAACGATCCATTTTCCATTCTCTGTTTTGTTTGTAAGTGTGTGTTTAATTGTAAAAAGGGTGTGATTGTTTGTTCACAAGTAGGTGTGAATGACCCTCACCTATCCCCTTTCCCTCCATTGTTATTACTAAGAATGTTTTTGCGTGTTAATAAGGATGTATGCTTGTTTGTTTGTATGTAAATAAGGATTTGTATTTGTTTGTTAATAAAGATGTGTATTTGTTTGTTTGTTAATAAGCATGTGTCTTTGCTTGTTTGTTGATAAGAATGTATGTCTGTTTGTTTGTTAATCAGGGTGTGTGTTTGCTTGTCCATAAGTAGGTGTGAATGGTCCTCGCATATGCCCCTTTCTTCTACTCTGTTTTGTTTGTATGTGTGGTGTTCGATAGTAATGGTGTGTGTTTGTTTGTCCATAAGGATGCGTGAGTGACCTAAAATATCCCCTTTACTGGTTGTTTTGTTTGTTAGTTTTTGATTGTAAGAGTCTGTGATTGTTTGTCCATATGCATGTGTGAAGAACTCTAACCTATCCCCCGTTCCCTCCTTTGTTTTGTTTGCAAAGGTGGATGTTCGGTTATTATTAGGGGTAAAACGATTCCTCGATATATCGATGCATCGATACTTTTGCCGTATCGATACAAGAGGTGAAGAATCGATACAAAACGATATCTACCCTATATAAGTTATTTTAATCTTCAGCAGTCGTGAATAATTATTAGTCGTTTATCTTCTTATTTTTTAAACTGAGAATCGATAATGTATCGTATCGTAGGCTGTGTATCGTGAATCGTATCGATACGCGGCACAGGTGTATCGTTTCACCCCTAGATATTATGTCATTTAGTAAACATCCCATAGCTTCCCGTTCCATCGAGCATTTTGTTTGTATGTATGATTATTGACTTGTATTGGTGTGTTAAGGACCATTACATATCCCCTACCTTCCCTCATCCGATTTGTTTGAAAGGATGTGGGTTGAATTGTAACTATGTATGTTAGCGACCATCACATAACTCCTTGCCCTCATCTGTTTGTTTGCATGTGTGGGTTTTGATCTTTAACAGCGTGTGTGGGT
Organism: Margaritifera margaritifera; assembly: GCA_029931535.1. NCBI lineage: Eukaryota > Metazoa > Mollusca > Bivalvia > Unionida > Margaritiferidae > Margaritifera > Margaritifera margaritifera. The sequence goes on from JAQPZY010001631.1 coordinate 5,420,948, forward strand.
CTGTCGTAATAGGTGTTAATCCTAGTAATTCTCAAAGTAAACTTTACTCTCCCCTTACGCAAGAGTGTGCATGTATGTGTATGAGTGTTAATAACTAAGGGCGATTATTGATCAGTACAGATGCGTGTTGGTCAAAAAGGATGTGTTGGCGAGTACAGATGTATGTTGGTCAATAAGACTGTTTTGGTCAGTAATGATGTGTGTTGATTAGTTATGGTTGGTGTTTCTTATTTTAAAAAAATGTATTTTCTTTTCACACGCCACATCCATTATCTATCTTTTGTGATTCTCTACTGCTTTATTAAATCATGACTGGATATGATTATCTATTTTGTGTGTTTAGCCTTTCATAAATACACACACGCGCATACATTCTTATTTTTTGTTTTGTTTTGGTAATGAATGATTCTTGCACTCTTTGATGATCGTGACCCTGTCGTGGTAGGGATGCATAAGAATCGATTGATGTCGGACGTCATTGTCGGCCTGGCTTCACAGTTTTTTTCTTGATAGCTTGCTATGATAATATTCGCTCATGGTATATTAAATTTTATTTTATCGTACTCTCTATTTCTCTCGCACTATATATAGACCCGAGGTAAGATAGTAATATCTGTCAGTACTCTTAGACTCTCAGCCTATGAAATTTTCCTTTCCCAAAAAATTTTAAGAGTAAAAACTATTTTTTTAAAATTTTGTAACAAATTTTGAAAATTATTAAAAGCTTGCATCTTTTATATTTTTGTTTAATTTTTTTTTTATTTTATTTTTGTTTAAATAATTTGTTTTTAAATTTTGTTTTATTTTTCAATTTTTTTAAAAACAATTTTTATTATTTTTTTCAACAATTTGAACATTTTTAAAAAATGTTTAAAATGTGTACTTGTTGATAAATATTGTTGCATTTAAAATGTTCTAATTTTTTGGTATTTTTTGATAAAAATATTAGTTTTGAAATTTGTTTTTTGTTTAAAATTTATATTTGTTTAACTTTTTTAAGGTAAATTGAAATTTTTTAATTTTGTTCAAGTTTTAATAGTTTATAGAAATTTTGAAGTTTTTGTATTGTTTAAATTAAATATCTTCTTTAAATATTTTATTTAAATGTTTGCAGAGTTTGTTACACATTTTGATTATTTCTTTTTAATAATGTGTGTGAGGCAAGTTCTTTTTTTAAAATTTTTGTTTTTAACTTTTAAGAAATTAAAACTATTTTAAAAAAATTTTAAGTGAGTATGCACAAACTTTGTTTTTTTTTTTAAATTGTGTGCATACAGAAACATTTCTAAAAATTTTGTGCTATGAGCAAACTTTTAAAAAAATGTTCAATGCACATGTGCACTAATAGTGATGGGCTATCTCTATCAACTCCACCTGCTGCTACTGCATCCTGTGACATCTCAATAGACGTCACCATGTTAAACAGTAAAAATAACTCCAATGACTTTACATTACCACGACCATCTAGAATTGAAAAATGTCACTTGGTTTTCCTCATGTTAAGACTATGGGTGCCAGCCTTACCTTATATATGTATCATCATGGAAGAAAGGATGTGGGTTGGATTGTCATTAAGTGTGTTAGATCCCCAAACTAACTCAGTGTTAAACCTATGCAAGTTTTTAACGTTATATTCCCATAGGACCCCATAAGCTGTGTTTGCAAGATATTTTCTGTACATCATGTATATGATGTCAGAACCTGTTGTATACTACAGGAAACTATTTGTTTAACTATTATTCTTGATCCATAGTTTAAAACCCTTAACTAGTGTCATCATGCCAATCAATAAAATTATGGGAACACATGTACACATAGTCAAGTCCTAACAATGGTTTGCCATGGCAAATCCCTTTGCTTTTTATTAAATATTACCTTACCCCTTACCTGACCCAAAAATTACACCCCTCATGCAGATGGTTACAATATGGACAAAATAACTACCAAATATCATGAATTTCCACCCAATGGTTTGGAGATGTTGTAATGGACTGACAAATGGATGGACAGACAGATGTTATCATACAAATGTATTCCCATACCATAACTTATAACAAGAGTCCCTTGAAGGGACTGGTGCTTTACAGGGCACAAAGAATTTCCAGAAATCCAGAACAAGTTCATTTCTTATGTCTTTTAATTATTTTTAACTGCTAAGTATTGAAACCATCTTATATATTCTTGCAAAACTCCAGCATACCAAAATTGGTAACAAAATATCCACAAACTGGGTTTGAAAATAATCCATTTATGCTGGTCTGTTATTATGTTCACTAGCCAGTACAGCTAAAAACCAGAGTCAAGACCTTTGACGTTAAAATCAGTATCAAAATGCTATCAATTAATTTATTGGAATGCAATCAAATGCAAAGTCTGGTGAAAATTAATTTGTATATGTAAAAAAAGTCACTATGTTCATACGCTCAATGAAGTACAAAAATCCAAGCAATGACCCTACTTGAGCTCAAGGTCAGTTAAGTCTGCTTTTCAAACCTTCACAAAAGTGGGGATATACTGTTGACGAGATATGCACCATTTTCATGCAGAACCAATTACATATTGCAACAAGTGTTTTAGTAAAAAAAACATGTAAATGCCATATTTATTCAGGAGGAATAGTTATAAGATTTTTTAGATGACCACTATCGTGCCATGTTGGAGGCCAGATGAGCACCATTTTCAATCAGAACCAAGCTACAGCTATAGTGTTTTAATGAAAACAGAATTATCAGAAATTATCCATGTAAGATTTTTAAGATTGCCATCAAGCAGCATCATTTTAATATAGGAGCAAGTATATATTGCAATTTTTAAAAAAACCATGTTGGTACAACCCATCCATTGAGAAGCAGATGTAACAAGATTTTGTACAATGGCCGCTGTGGCATCCATTATTTGGGGAGGTCATACAGCATCTTTTTGTTTAGGACCAACTACATATAGTGAGAAGTGTTTTAATTAAAACCCCATATCGATATGAACATCCCTATAAGAGAAGTAGCAACAACAAGATTTTCAAGATCGCTGCCATCGCTACCATGTTGGAGATCTGATTTTCATTTAGGGCCAACAACATATCATAAGAAGTCTTTCAGTGAAATCCCCATATCACTTTGACCATCCATTCTGGAGAAGTAACATTAACTAGATTTTGAAGATGGCCACTATGGCAGCCACATTGGTGGCCTGATTTGCACCATTTTCATTTTAGGACCAACAAGACATCAATAATGATCATAACAAGTATTTCAGTGAAAACCCCTATGTCACAAAAGCTATTTATTCATGTAAAGAAGCAGTATTAAGATGAACCAACTAAATATCATAAAGAAGTTTAATTTTTGAGAACATTCAATGTCAATATGACCATCCATTCAGGAGAAGTGGCAATAACAAGATTTTCAAGATGGCCACCATGGTGGCTATGTTGGAAGTTGGATTGTCACCATTTTCATTTAGGACAAACTACAGAAGAAGTCTATTATAGAAAACCCTGTGCTGATACAGCCATCCATTCAGGATAAGTACTGATAGGTTCCACTCTGGTATTCCCTAGATTTTTCACACTGGCAATCCCAATTATAAGACAGAAATGTGTATATCTAACTGGATGATAGGCTTAATTGGGTTTGAGAGTACAAAGCTGGGCCTTAACTTCTGATGTGCATCTCTCAGAAGATTGCTAATTCTGCATGGCCATTTTCACTTTCTTAACTTCAGAGGTAAATTTAAAAAAAAAAAATGAGCCAAAAATATTATTTCTTCTTCTTTTTTTGGTATTCCAAAAATTTCATAAATGCACTTTCAGAAAGTAGTACTGGTAATGCCTACACTGTGAAAATTCATTTGTTTATTTGTTATTTTCAGAAGAGGCAAAGTCAGTGTGATTTGTGCTATTTCAAGTTAATTTTCTGAGCACACAGAAGCGGTCATTTTCAAAAGCTATCTGTTTCAGACAGCACATGGCTTTCCTAATATGTGATTGAATATAGCTGTGAACTCAAGAAGGTGAAAGAAAGACATGTATATGTTAACTCTCTCTACATAGCACGAGTTGTTGAGCAATAAACATTGCCATGTACCTTCCACCATTTCAGCAGTGCCCAACACCCTGGAGGGGAACCAAAAAAAGATTTTCCAGATGGGGGCAATATTGGATGTCAGATTGGCACCATTTTCATTTCGGACTAACTACACATTATAAGAAGACTTTAAGTGAAAACCCAATTTCAATACAGCCATCAATTTAGGAGGAGTAGCAATAAGATTTTCATGATGACCACCAAGGTGGTCATATTGGATGTCCAAGGGGCATCATTTTCATTTAGGAGCAACAAGACCCTGGGATATGAATAGTAATAACAAACTGATGGACAGATTCTGGATGGTCTGAGGAACGACAAGCATTGCACAAGGTCTTCTGGCCTTTGACCAGTAGAGCTAATAATTCACTTAACTGTAAATGATAAAAAATGAATTTTAAAACACACACACACAAAACCAGGTCATATTAATATATTTGTCTCTAATGTATTTTTGGACATTTGTGAGTCCTGTCCTACCGATGGTTGTAGAGTCTTCCCAAATGATATCATGAATAAACCATATGAAATCTTGAGCAGAAGTCTTCAGTAGTGACTGTCGAGCAAACACTTTCAGCCAAAAGCCCAAATCTAGTGGTTGGTAACCAATTAAATCGTGCAAATTTTCCATAAGGTAGAAATACATGCAATATTGCAAATGAATTTTCTTCATGCCTACTTTTTCATTCAGTGTTAATTATTTTTATTAAAAAAATAGTTTCTGATCTCTAGTGCACTTTGTATGTATGAAGTTCATTCCTTCATATTGAATGAGTGAACATAAAAGAAGTTTTATCACATAATATTCAATAAAAGAAGGTAAATTGGCAACCATATTTTAATGAAAATATTACTACAGAAGGTGCACTTATGAGAACACAAAAGTTATGTCGAAGTGTTGCATTTGTTTATGTTTTACATGCTCATCCATGGCACGATCCAAAAACAGTCATAATAAAAATGGCCTATCCATGCCAATCCTCTCCCTGACTGACCATTGCAATAACAAATGTAAAATTAACATAATTTCACCTCAATAACCTTGATCTGTAATTTGATCTGATATCATTATGCATAAACCAAGTAAAAATCTGGGCTCCAGTAACTATGAGGTTTGAATTTTTACCCTCCGTGAAATGATTAGCTCTCCGTGCTACTCATCTATGCGTGTCTGTGTGTGTAACATACATTTTAATTTCTCTGCCTGCAATCATTGCCTTAGATAGACCTATTGGCCCCCAAAACTGATTAGGAACTGCCATTATCCAAGTGTAGCCTACCCATGAAGTTTAATGAAAACTGGGTCCATGTAATACGAGTTATTATATAGAAACCAAGAATGTAATTTCACATCCAGTGATCCTGACCTTTGATCTATTGATCACAGACTCAGTAGGGAGCTGTATTTCCTCAAGTGTAATGCAACTATCAAGATGATAACATCTGGGTGTGAGAAACTTAAGGAAAGTGGACATTTCACATCTTGACCTCTGAATCAATTAAGACCCCTGCCCAAGTATATTGTACCGAAGAAGTTTTATGAAAATTAGGCCAAGGAAACTTGATTTGTCATGCAGAAAGGAAAATCACATTTTCCAGCTCCAGCTCCAGTGACCTTGACCATGGACCCTTATAGCACCAAAATCTTCTGCCTCTATCCATGGGCATGGCACATGTGTGGTTTGAGAAAAAAAAAAGACTATGGCAAACTCAAGCTATGTTAAAGCAACCACCACATCAACAGACGGTTGGACAGAGGACATTGCTTTCAATATATCCCACTTCACCTCAGTTGGGGTATAAAAACTGAATGTAGTAATTGGAACATGGAGGGTAGGTTATTAATTTATACTGCTTAGAGCAAAACAAGAACTTTAATTTTCATATGTGCCCCGAATGAATATACTAAGTAAATTGAGAAATATACCAAAATTATATTCAAATCCACTTATCAATTTGAAATATATGGCTGATTAATTCCAAACATTCATGCAAATAGTCTGGGCTATGACAATTGCCATGATGGATATTGCTTGAATGTCACAAGGTGACATCTGGTCCATGGCTGATGCATTTGTCAACTGATTTGCTATTGCAATAAAGTTTATTTCATAAGTAAGACTGTCAAATATGTACAACCTATCATGGGAGCCCAACATTTTCACTACAGCAAGATAACTCAGATTACTGATTTGTTATGTAAACTCAAACTTTTATCAAGATAATCTGAGATACTGCTAAGACGTGTACTTTTTCATATGAAATCCAAATGAAATAAAAAATTATTAACTTACTGTGCAGAAAACATCATTTTCTTATTAAACTTACCATGACTGAGCTATGACGTCTAGCCCTAGAATCTTAGGTTTCTTTATTACCCTAAGTACAAGCCATACACAGTCTGGTCAAGGAACTTACTCTAAAAGTTATTCTGCCAAACTCCACTTTTCTTTGAACCACACTGACCATGACCTATTTACCCAAAATATTGAGTGTTCTTACTCACCAACATGTAGGAAGATCATCCACAACCATTGGTGAAGGTACAAGGCAGAAAACTTGCATTCTTTTGCAGAAACCATTTTTCTGCTTTCAGTCACCATGACCTTGACCTTTTGACCCCAAATCTGATAGGTTTCTTCCTTGCCCTAAGTGCAAGCCATCCACAAGTTTGGTCCAGGTAGAACTAATGTTATTGTCTGGGAACTATTTTTGTTCTTTCAGTAACAGTGACCTTGAACTTAGACCTTTTAGCCCCCAAATCAATACACTTCTTCCTTACCCCAGGTGCAAACCATCAACAAAGTTTGGTAACTGTAGATGATGGTGAACTCTAGTTATTGTGTAAAATGAAACTGGTAATGGATGGATGGATGGATATCATAACAATAATATGCTCTGCCCTATACAAATGTTATGAAAACAACTGTTTCAAGGTTTCTGTGGAGTGCTTTTTGAAATGTAGTTTAAATGTTTTTCTATTTTCAGTAAATAGCAACAGCTTTGTAAAAATCTGAAAGCACTTCATGCAAGGACATTTTCTGACAAATTTGAAACTAAATGCAAAATTGACACCGACAACTGATTGAAAAAATGATACCTATGTCACCTTTTGCTTTCCTGACATGACAATCATAATTTGGAAAGAAACGGGGAAGTCTATATTATTATGGTAAGTAAATATTTTTATTTTAAATGCCAGTTTCATTCAATAACACTGCATGTTTAAGACACACAGAGGTACACTCTATAAAACTGATATCTCTGCCATCATTGTTAAAAAGAATGATTTTGAAAACATGAAGGCATGGACCTGCATGTTGAGTCTATGATCAAAGCACTGCTGTAAAATGCATTACCTTGACCCCAAGGTCAAAAGGTTTATCAAGCATGTTACAGAATGAATTGTCTTAACTTCATAATGATTCATCCAAAGTATGAAGAAAATCTATCAAGGGGTTTAGGAAATATAAGCAAATGAAAAAACTTGAACCGAAACCTCAACGCAAATTTTCAATGTCAGCTTGACTCCACATACAAAGGGGCAAGCAAGCGCATTGCAGAGCTTCATAATGATTTGTTCCAAGAGTAATGATTTTTGTCAGATAAATATCGCTTCTACTGACTGTCAGAAAGGAATTGAAACTCTTCTTTACTGTTAACCAAGTCATGTTACAGGGAGTCCCTCCAATCATTTTTGCCAATGATCCTGCATTATCCAATATAATTCCGGCGGCTTGGTATATATGCAGGTGTTTTGGAAACATCATGAAAGAAGCTAAGCCATGGAGAGTTTGGTATAAAAATACCAGAGGATTGCCTGAAGGAGCTAACTCTAGTGGACAACAAAAACTCATTCTGTGACTGTGATCCAAAATTTCTTTTTGGAGCTGTGATTGCATGGATATGGCAGGTATCATGGTAGCTCCAAGATACTGTAGTTCTTTTCACAGATTACTCTTGTAGAGTCATGGTTCTCAGCTACTCCAGGTTAAACCCCCTAAGGCATAGGTGTGCATGTGCATATTGTGTGGTAACTTTAGAGATTCAAGACATTTTTGCCCCTTTTTCAAAACTATGTTAATTAAACATTGTTGATTGTATGAATGATTTTGTTGCTCAGAGTATTAGAGCTACCAGATTATGGTGATATATAGATGTGTCTGACACTCCAGTTAGAAGAGTTTCTGATCAAACTTGTAAATTTTATTGTGTTTGGGTATATATATATATATATATATATATATATATATATATATATATATATATATATATATATATATATATATATATATATTGGTAGTAAATCCATTGAATCCTGGAGAAACTAAAGTATTTGCCATATCCCCTATCAGTTTGTAACCCCCTACTGATTTCAAAAATAAAATGCATCAGGGATACAAAAAATACAAAAAACTTAGTCATTTCATTCATTAATTTATAATTCTAACCCGATTATCACCAGGGGTCCCTAACACTGTCATCTTGTTTGGATTTTAAACCAAATGGGAGTTTTCATTGTAAACAAGGAGCCTCTTCACTGTTCTTTTCCGGTTCCTGGAAATGTCCATTTTCAGTGAAGGAGTGAGGTTCCTAGGACTACACATACATAGAAGATAAAAACTGTGTCGTTTGCATCAAATTTTTGCAATGTTCAGTTTTAATATTTCTCCCAAAAATTGAACAAAATAAAAAGGGCAAGCAGTTTAACTCTTATGTACATGGGTTCAAAGGGATGTAACTGCCAAAGTTATGGAAATTTATTGAATTATTTGGAGCTTATTGAAAATAATGAACTACATCACTCCTGTTGTCTGAAAATTAGACTCGCCCAAGCGAATAATGTCACCATGTTAGTAAAGAAATTTGTGGTTGGTTTTAAATGCAGAGAACATGACAGTGTTAGGGACCCCCATGGCAACAAACGTGTTGGAAATTATAAATTAATGAATGAAATTACTAAGTTTTCTGGATTTATATATCACTGAGGCTTTTCATTTTTAAAATTGGTAGGGGGGGGGGTACAAACTACCCTGGGACAGTGGGGAGGGGGGGGGGTAGGCTTATACTTTAGGTACAAATGTGAAGACAGTCTTACTAATCAAGGGGTTTAGAAAATATATGGAAATTAAGAACTTTAACCAAAATCTTAACAAACTTTTGATGACTACGATACGGGTGCTGGAAAAGTAACTGTTAATGTGGGCTAAAAAAATAAAACTAACATAAAGGCTACCTTCTTTCCTTAAGAATGATTAACAACTCTTTAAGTTGACATGGTATAGACATAATATCTTTTATTGTACTGCAGCTCAAATTTACATCCAGGGATTTCTAAAATATTCTTATGAGAAAAACAATCTGAGACTTGTGCTTTAAATCGTTGCTGAAGATACAAAATTCAGCCTTTACACTCTTATGTTATCATTTTCAAGAATACAGTATATTTTTTTTAACAAAAAGAGGTAATTATGAAATGTCCCACAATAAGGCAAAGTTTACAAAATATGTAACTGCAAAAGGACAATACATGTCCTTAAAATAAACTGAAGAAACCTGTAACATGCTGAATGTGTATTCATAAGGGTGAGTATCCAATAGTAAAATTTTTTTTCCTATTGTTGTAAAGTCAAGATGATTAATTAGAAATGCATTTAAAAGATTATGCATCTAAATACTGTTAAAGAAGTGGACAATGGAAATTATCATGTACATCGATTAATCTGAATGCTGAACTACCACTTGCATTCAAAATACATCTGTGAAATGGTACCCAAGGAACAAACCTGTAAAATGGTACCCAAGGAACACACATGTGAAATGGTACCCAAGGAACAAACAGAAAGGTGGATAGACAGACCAAGAGATAGATATGGTGACTATCGAAGAACTATGACTTCATGTTGCCTAGAATGTCCTAAATAAGTTTCCTTATCTTGCATATAGAACAACATGGACAAGTTGCTACAGTAATTATATTCAAGTAAATGTATGTGTCTTCAGGAAAATCATAAGGGTAATCAATATATTTTAAAAGTAATCTCCTTTTCTCATGAAAGAGGCACCATATTAAATCAATCCTGGTTAAGAAAATTGTTTCGATGATTTTATGTATGTTTTCATGCATGTCAAGAACATCCTTCCACCATCTTGGCTAGATGTCCACTTCTGTACAAAGATATAGTCTCTGATGCTCCCCCAACACACTGTCCTTTTACAAACACTCTGGGTACCTGCAATGAAAAACAAAAACAGAATGACTCCACCACAGAAGACCTTTCTCTCATTGTACTTTATCAGGGTTCTCCACAGTGTTTTTAAAGTTGCAGTCCAGGACTCCTTCCTTGAAAAACATTGGAGTACCAGCCCTAAAAATAGGAGTCCCATTAAAGAGACTGTTTTATCCCCTTGCAATAATTCAGAGAATTATGTGTATATTGTCGTGTCACCAATATAAATGTCATAAGATTGGTAAAGCTCATTCACTGTGAAATATTCAATAGTACACCACTCCCTTGATAACTTGCGAACCCGCTTGTAACGCGGGGTCAGGCGTTGATCCCATTTTTTTGGGTACTAGAAAATGCAAAAAACATTGGCCCCTATTTGTTCAACGTGAAAAAAATCGTGATCAAAATTGGTAAATGCAACCTTGATATATCACTCAATTTATCGTCAAAAACAGTGGTTAGTACCTGGAAATTGAATCAACGTCCTGAAATTCTCAACTTTTAATAAGAAGTCATACATTTTCTTCAATTTTCTTTCCAAACAACATTCTCAGTACACTGTAAATAACAACATTCGACGAAATTTCGATCAATGAAAATGTCACTAATGCCTACTAGTGGCAACACTTTAAAAAATAAATACTAATTAAATAAGTTTTGTCAAATGAAATTTGTCTTGTAGTTCTATCTTTTAATTCAGTTTTAGTGTAATCATCGTAAATGCAAAATGCCCTCTTGTATTCAAATGTCAAAAATATCCAACCGTCACAGCTATGTCCGCGAGCGTTTCCATGAGAACCTAATTAAGTACCGACCGTTTTTTTTTTTTTTTTATCTCCAACTTGCAGAAGTATTTGTTGTTGTTACACTCAATTAAAAGCAGGCCTGCTTTGTATTATCCCGTTAATTACGTCTTTTGTATGTATTAAATCAAATAAAGGAGCTGGAATAAAAGAAAAATTAAAAGTCATGCAAATACTACCTGTGTAAGAGCTAACGGTCACGGCTGTGTGTCAGGTCAACTCATTTCAATTGATCAATTGAACACTGTTATAAATATTATTATGTAAGCAATTTAATTAAAGTACCTTAAATTAGCCTACTCATTCACAAATGCGATCAAAGATAGTAAGACAACCAAGCAAAATTAGTGCTTGGTGAATAAAAAGCTTTGTTTCACAGATACAGTTCATTAGGGAGAAGCGAGTTCCAGAGTTTGTAATGAACTTAAAATTTCTAAATTGCCACTCAGAGATATCCTCAGGGATGAGAAAATGTTTCACTATTACTTGCAATGAAATCATGGCATCCATCTTTTATTAATAGAACAATAAATAAATAGAGTTTCAATGTCAACAGTTGTTTCGCGAAATATATGTCCACAGTTTTTGTAAAAAAGGAATCTTGTTTCGTTGTGATCAACAACAACAGAAAGCAGTGACGTAATACACAATGTATTCGCATACATGTGTTGTTGAAACCACTTGGACTAATGTTGTTAACGATCTTTCAGCATTTGGGTATCTTGAAAATAAAGGTAATTTATACAAAAAAGCAAACAACCACATTACAAAATAGCTCCTTATTGACAATTATTCCCAATGCAATTATAACACGAGTATTCAGCCATTAAACAGCCCCGTTATCCCCCCCCCCCCTGTGGTTTTCTCAATAGCCAGCAGGGATGGCATACCCTTCTTAATATTTTTTTTTAGGTCCCTCAGTGACTTGCAACCTCGCTTATAGTGTGGTATCTTTTTGGACTCCATTGTGCACGAGTTATCAAGGGAGAGGTGTACTACAAAAGAAAGAAAATCTGATGCAATTGAGAACAGTGATAATTGTGATGGTTTGTGATGTTACAACTATAACAATTCTCAATGGCTTTACCTTGCTATTCTTTAATTTAGTGTGCTGCTGGAAGAAATAAAAGAAAATATTAAAGTTTCTTTTCTATATTAATTTATTCAATTACTCTTACTTCCATTTCAACTAAACAAATTTGCTAAGAATCTGGAGGAAGAAACAAAAGACCATTTTCCATTCACTTTTTTGTTTCATCTTTATTAAGCAACACAGCCTATTTATGTTATTTTTTATCTGAAACTTGAACAAACTTCTCCACTGCAGGTTTAGGATCAAAATTCTTAATATCAGGACCTTCCTCCATCACCCTCATCAATTTAATTACAGTTTCTGGTTTTAAATGTCCAGGACCCTTTATCGTGATACGATTATGTGATGAGAAACCACACTCACAAGCCACTGATGTTATAGGTGAACCAGCAACACTTCAGCTACAAGAGCAAACTTTGGAAACGAGTCAGAACACCTCCAACACAATGCCAAGCAAGCATCCTGCAGACTCATCCCTACATTTTACTATCACCTTGAACTGAAAGTCATTCTCCATTCTTTCACTTTTAACTACACCAGACTCCCCACCATAAAGAGCTCCAAGTTCTGTGAGGGCATCTATTCCATAATCAGGCTCATCTGGCCTGTTTTACTTGACACCATAAGAGTATGTAAAGTTGTGATCATAAAAGCACACATTTGATAATCACTCGAATACAAAAGTACATCTGCACATGACATTGAAAAACAGCTGGTTTTATCACAATTTATAATGATTAACACTTGAGTTCTTATTTTTCTGACAAACCAAACAAGTCCCAATATCTTGGGAATATTTTCTAAATATGGTATATACGATAAAATGTGTGTTCCAAATATCGCAGAAGAATTTTAAGTACGATGGATTCAAGTGTGCTGAATGTGCTTATTGAAGTGAGTTATCCAAGCACACTTGTGTGTAATTAGTCTTTTGATCAAAACGATGATAAGGCACTGAAAATCAACTAATAGGTGTCTTAAGCTCCTTATCTACGAAGATCTGACCTATGCTACTTCACCTATTCCCTTTATAATAAATTGGACTCTGTTTGATAACCCACACACTACACAACCGATATGTGCTTTGTAGAAACAGATAAAATAAAACAGAAATTTGCCTACAACAAATTTCATACAGACGACTCAGCTGTTGGAATTTTCATGCATCCAAAATTAAAAATACATGTATTTTTATGTGGATTTGAACGTCCCAGACAATCCTGTTCATTACTATAATAATTTGTTGATACAATTTTCAAGTATGATAGTGCTATCACAATGAGTTTAACTCTCACTAGGATTTGTAAAGTTGGAGTCAAGGACATCTTTCTCAACAAAAGCTCTTGGACTGTTTGCACAAGTATCAAAACTGTGACATTCTAGATAAGTCAGTAAAGATTCATTAGGTTTCACTTTCATTCTCAGTAACTTGAGTCTGAACAACTGAAGACATTTTATGATACTCCTCAAGTTATATTTCATGAATATTTTGAGACTTCATGAATGGATTTAATTTTTACAACTTTTCCAACATCTTTCAAATTTCAAGTTTTTAATTTCAAATTCAAGTTAACAGACAATTCATGCAGATTACAAGATATGGACTGAATTTTCACTTTATTTCACATTTTAAACTATCACATTCCAGTTTATAAAGCATAACTGGCTGAAATTTAAATTCAGTTTTATACTGAGCAAGATGTAGCACAACTTTTTATTTTGTTCAGCTAAATCTGATACCATGAATAAGTACAATAAAACCTGTTTAAGTCCAACTATGGACCTCCCCTCAAAGAGTGACCACTTATAGTAACCCAGAAAAATAGGATCTTTTGAGACAGGTGGCCTCTTATAAAAGGTGGTCTTTATTATAGGTTTGAATATATATCAGTATTAAATCAACCTAGAAAACTGAACCTACTGTTCTAGCATTAGTCATATGCACTAGTATGTCACCAACTACATGGCCATTTGTTATTTTGTCCAGTTCCACCACTTCATAGGAAACATTAAGATTCTTGAAAATGCCTTTGGCTTCAGTGCAGTGTGGGCACTTGGTTTTGGAGAAAATCACTACACAGTTCTCCGATATTTTCTCCCTAATGAACTTGGCCTCAACAGAATTTAAGTCCACCCCTGGAGTACTGCTGGTAAGACCCATCTACAGATTTGCTGCAACTCACACTGTTGTGTCAGTCTATGGTTATCTGAAATTATGAAAGAAAGAAAGGTTCTAAAACATTTTTAGGTGTAGGAAAAAGTATAAGCAACAAGAGGTTCAATATGGCCTGATTTCATTCACCTGGCAAATATTGCACTAAATGCTCTTGAGAACAGTTGGCAGAAGAGCGATGGTTAGCAAGGAATGCCAAAGTCAGTTGAACTAAGGGTTAATTTCTTTAATTAAATGAATATGGCTAATCACATTTGGCCAGATGTGATCAGACATATTTATTTCATTAAAGAAAATGTAGCACAAGTTAACCAACTTTGGCATTCCTTGGTTACCAATGGTGGTCAACATATTATGAAAAACCCAACCACTTAATTGTGATTTTATATACTTCTGTAAGGAAAAAGGTATCAGAGTAAATATAGAAGAATTAAAGCAATTGGACTCTAATTTGTGCAACAGCATCAATATGGGTTGTCAACTATGCGAGATACTCTTGGAAATTTAGCCTCTAGTTCCAAGATCAACGGACCTTGATTGTTCATGCAGTATGACGTTAACCCCCCCACACACAATGCATGTCAGGGTCAATGTCTTACTTTACAGGACTACAACTTCTCCTGATGGAATGAATATCCAACAACAGTTCACGAACTTTTGGAGTTCTGCTTGATTGATATGTAAAGTCTTTGTTGGCTATTATATGACTCCTATTCTAATACCAACAAATAACTTTCTCTGATAATTGGGAACGGAACCATCATTTTGGGAAAAATATTATACCATGTTGATCCAACTGCAAATTTTAAAATAGCCCCACTGCAAAATGATCAGTTTATATTAAGCAATGCCTTAAAAGCACGAGTGTCTTCAGTATTACATTTACCCAAGAAAAACAAAATGCAATTTATTTTTAACCTGATCACTATCAGTCATATATGGCTTTCCATATTTGAATCATAAATAAAAGACAATAATTTACCTGCTAACAAAAGCTGACTTACATGTTTACTTATCATCTATCTCCAATCCTGTATTAATATTGTAAGTGATGCCATTTTGGCAATAAACAATGTCCAGTGGAACATACTGTGTCTGCGGTCATATAAACTGAAAAATAAGATACAAATTCCTCTCCCTTCATAATTTGCAAACCCTCTTATAACACAAGGTCAGGCATGGATCCCATTTATTATCCAGAAAATTCCAAAAGAATTGTCCCCTATTTGTTGAACGTGAAGAAAATCACAATAAAAAAATTGGTAAATTAAACTTTGCTATATCACTCATTTTATCATCGAAAATGGTGGTTAGTGCCCAGAAATTTGGAATCAACATCTTGAAATTCTCAAGTTGTAATATTTTAGAAGATTTTCTTGGAAAATATATTTTCTCAATACACTGTAAATAACAATATACAATGAAAATATCGAACAATTAAAGTGTCAGTAATGCCTACTGGTGGCAATAAGTTAAGAAATAAATACCAACTAAATAAGTCTTGTCAAGTGAAATTTCGTATTCAGTTTTATCTTTTAATTTGGTTTCCGTGTAATCATCATAATTTAATATGCTCTCTTGTATTCAAATGTGAAAAGTATCAATTGATGCCTGCGAGCGTTTCCGTGAGAACCTAATTAAGTACTGACTGTGTTTTGATCTCCGACATGCGGAAGTGTTGGTTGCATTGTTACAATCAATTAAAAGTTGACATGCATTGTATTATCATGTTAATTAGTCTTTTGTATCAAATCAACTAAAGAGGTAGTAAAAACGCATGCAAATTCTACCTACATAAGAGCTAGCAGTCATGGTCATATGTTAAGCCAACTCAATTCAACTGACTATTTGAACACTGTTAAGTACATGCAACGTAATTAAAGTATCTAACTTTAATCAGTTGTTTATCATACTCATACTTAGCAAATGTGATCAATGATAGCAACGGAACCAAGAGAAAGGTGTTCATTATGCAGAAGTGAGTTCCAAAGTTTATAGTGAACTTAAAATTCCCAAATTGGCACTCACATGTTTGCTCTAAGATGAACAGAAATTTCACTATAACTTGCAATGAAATTGCAGCATCAGTATTTAACTAATATCAAATTTTTTTTAAAATTGAGTTTTGAGGATTTAGTTTCTCTAATTAAATGTCACTCTTTTTTGAAATAAAGAATCTTCTTTTATTCTGAATATACAGTAACACTAGAATGTATCCACATTTACATGCAAAAAGCAGTGACATAACACACAATGTTTTTGCTGGTACACATGTGATGTGTCTTGAAACCACTTGGAGCAATCTTTAAAATGATCTTTCAGAGATTGGAAATATTGAAAACTAAGGTAATTTATACAGAAAAGCAAAGAACTTCATTAGAAAAAGCTATTTATTGACAATTATTTCCAGTGCCATTATTAAACAAGTATTCAACCACTCTCCCCCCCCCTCTTCCCACTGTTGATATCCATCTCTTTCTTCATTTTTCAGAGGTCCCTCAGTAACTTGCGCCCTCGCTTATGCAGCAGTCTATCTTTTGGTTGGACCCCATTGTGCACAAGTTATTGTGGGAGAGATGAACCATGAAAAAAACTCCATTTCACTAATTCTCTTATTTTAAATCTTCAAGTCCTCATAAAAATCATATTATGACAAAGCAAATCAACTTCCTGCCATAAAAAGGCAGCCAGTCAGCTACTGAACATATAATAGCAAAGTGACTCACAGTGGATAACTGCATCAGTAACACTGTTTAGAATACTTCACTGTGTTATAAAGTTTCATGTGGAGTAGTTGTTACCAATTTTCTGAGGTGGTTCTTGTCATTAAAATTTGTGCATATTTACAAAAAACACATACTTTTAAGATATATTTCATAATTTAATTATTTATATCAGAGCATTAAGATTTTGTATCTGATGACAAGAAATTTTACTTTAACAGTAAATTTTAAATCATCCTTAAAGTGAATCTTCGTATCTAATTTATTATGACCTATTTTTTTTTCTTAATTTTTAGATAATGGTAAGAATGATAATAAATTTAAATAAAAACCTTCTCCTGTAATTTTTTGGTCTTATTATTTGGATTTCAAGAGAAATGAGTTACAAAGGATGCAAGACAGTTTTGAAGTACCAAAACAGTACATTCAAGGATTGTTGTTCTGCATATTCACAATGCCAATTATAAAAAAAAAAAAAAAAACAGGTCGTAAGCTAAATCTAATACTTTTTGCTTACAAGTAAACAATTTTATTATAATACCATCACGATTCTTTTAGCTCCTGAGACAAAATATCTACCAAATCCAAAATTATGATAAATATAAGAAAAGCTTTAAGAATGCTAAATTAAATTTCTTCATGTCGTTTTTCCTATAAACATGTGTGTTCTATGTGCTACTGATGTTGCTCTGCAATATATATTTTTTACTGAACCATATGTACAACGATGTCATAGGCAGAAGTAGACTGCTGTGAAGTGCGTCGAAAAAAGTGACGTAATACACGAACTTTCCAAGAACGGGTCGTCTGGTTGAAAGCATGCCAAGAAGAGAACATATCATTGTCATTTGTTATGCATACTTTGCTTATGTTTCAAGAGGTATCACTATCAAAGGATTATATTTCTGAAAAGGTGGAAGTAAATGCTGAAGTGCATCAAAACTGAGAACTCCATGATACACGAGGAAAAAAAACAATATAGCAATTCGTTTTGAACTTGATCACTATCAATTGTGCAATAGCATTTTATCCAACAAAATTAAGCTATGTAATTTTACGCCTTTTTCAGATTCATATGGTTCAATATATATTCATTAAAAACAAATAGAATACATATCCTTGTTATGCTTCGTGAATCCACTTACACTGGCAAATGAATCGAGTAAACAGGTGCTTGAAGGTTGTCTGCTTCGGGAGCTAATCTCGTTTGATCAAATATATTGTGCATCTTTTATTTCCTTATTTTTATATTCAAGTATAGAAAAAATATTTACTTTTCAAAGTTACAACTTTATTTTCACAACTAATGCAGAAAATATCGAAATATATAAATTTCTTTCACATTTTAAGTACAAATCTCATATTCACGAGATCAAAACACAAAAACTCCGAAGAGAAAACGTAGTCTGGTACCCTGGCCTTCAGTAGTCCCTCCTCTTCATTACAAAGGTCCTTTGTAATAAAGCGATGTGTAGTGGAAAAGTTCATGGTACCAGACCAAGAAAGTGGGGCTGCGAACGGAAAGCGGAGGAATCTACACCACAACAATAATGGCAGACAAACATTTCCGGATGCTGTCATCATCATCCAATTATCAACTTTAGTACTGTAAATGTCGATATATACACAACTTTTGTGACAAGAATGTGGGTTAAGCCCGATGAGGTGTTACTAGCAAACGCCCTCTGGTACGCATAATTTGTCAAAGCCAATAGTTTTCTGAAAATTGTGATTATATTTTAGGTCAGGTTACTCCTGTGGTACTTTTCAGGCAATTACGGTTCTGTCTTTGAACATTACGCACATAAGAGACCGACCATTTAATTTTGTAGGGGGCTGGGATTTTTTTGAGCAAAATTTCCGGCCCCAAATAGCTTGAAAACATAGTCGTGCTCCGATTTGAAGAAAGAAAAGGAATTTATATGTTATATATAACATGAAAAGTCAATATCGTCAAGCCATGCCCGCCCTCGTATAATGCGATTGTGAAATCAGACTCATTTGATTCCGTAATCATTTTGAAGTTAATTTATAATTGTATGGGTTCAAAATAAATATAAATAAAATCATGATTACAAAATCAAGTGACTCAGATTTCCAGACCGCAGGGTTGGGGACGAGTTCATGATATTGGTCCCTTAGCAAAGAATTTTTCTTTGTTGCATACTTCAGAAGTTACACAATCTTACATAACACTCAGCTTCATTAGCACTCTGATAATAGTTTGTTAAGCTCAGCATCACGAATGATATGCACATCGGTAGCTTATTTAATTTTCACATGAGTGTCTTGACATACAGAGCAACACCACCCATTTGATACATGCTGAAAAAGATTGGTCTGTATGCATGTAATCTGCCATGTTGATCCTGGAGTTATATGGAAGAGTCCATTTTTGATTCAGTATTGAGCGGCTATGGAGCCATTGTATGCCACAGGTAAACAGACATCATCTAGTTTTCATTAAACCCTTTAAAATTTCTACTAAATGTTTGTTTTTTATGTTATTTGACCAATTAGTAGACAGTGTTTGTTTACCAGTGGCACATGATGGCTCCCATAACTGCACAGTCTCATATAAAAATGGGCTCTTCCATATAACTCCAGTGTCAACAGGACTGAGCAAATTTTTTTTTTCATCCACTTGTCCACGACATGTGGTTTCAGAAAATTTACTTGTCCCACCTTACTTTTCACTTGTCCCAAAATGGTAATTAGTTGCCAAGATTTGATGAGATGTATGCACTTAATCCGTAGAAAGAACAAAAGAAATAATATACAACATAATTATTTCTTAAAAGAATTTAATTTTTCAAAAACATTGGTTGATATACATTTGGCTACTTCTAGTATATATGTTTTAGCTGCTGGATTTGACAAAATGTCCATGTACATGTCTGCCACCTGCACCAGCACTAAGCCAGGAGTTGATAGCTGTGTCTGGGTTAAAGTCCTCAAGCTCTGGTCCATTTGCTGAAATGTTCATTGGAATTTGTAAACTCTCGTGGTTTAAGGAATTCTCACACTCAGTAGCAGTCTTACATTTTATCTCTCCACTTTCACAAATATTTTCCTCCTTCAAATCATCCTTATTACCCTTCTTGCAAAAATAATTTAGCAAACTCATTGTATCTACATAGTAAATATCACCTTGCTTGACAACTACTTCTAAAGTGATCATAACATACATTTTCTCTTTTAAATATGAACACAGACAGCTCATTAATTAGCATAATTGGTTTGCTTCAAATGCAATATCGCATGTGGAAGTTAATCCTCTGTATAATCAATTAAAAATTAAAGAATAATTACTGTCATTCAATCAGTTCGTAAAGGAAACCAACACTGATGTCGGTAAATTACCTTTCATTAATTTAATTACACTGACTCGCTGGATTAAAATCAGAGTGAACCGCTAAGTGCAAGCCACTCATGAGGATCTGGTTTGAGTAAACACAATGCAACAAAGCCGCTTAAAACAGTGCTAAGTAATCATACTGGGTTTGATTTTGTTTGACATGTTTTGATTTGCCGATAATTTGGTCGCTTAGCTCAATATGCAGTCAAGTTTTAACAGAACTTGCACATATGCGACAGTTATCACTGACCAACTGTAGGTGTTATATAGGATGTAAATGTATACATTTAGAGGGGTAGAATCAAGTATTCAGTATGCCCAGAGGGCATAAATAGCCAAATAAATGTAGATATAGTGATTAAAGCATGAAAATAAGAACTTGCCTGACTTTTTTAAAATAGGAAAAAGCACTTGTACCGGACTAGCGACTTGGAAAATTTACTTACCCGACTTTGAAAATGAATAGTCCGAGACGTTTGGCTATGGGATTTGCTCAGCCCTGGTCAACATGGCAGATTACATGTACACAGACCACTCCTTATCAGCATGTATCGAATGGGTGGCAGGGATTTACAGATTTTATCAAAGTCAGCTTGCACAGGGCAAGCTGTCTGGATAATTGAACTTGCCCTTGGAAAATCTGAGCTTGCCCCAAACATAATATATCCCAACATGAGTAAAACAATAAGATAAAATAATATATGGTATATTTTAAGGAAATTGCGTTCTATTTATTTAAGCTTTTGTTTTCTTTTTATCTTTGTTAGCACCTTAAAACCATATGCCAATAATTAAAGTTATCAAACAATATATATGTAAGTAATACATGTAGATTAGAAAGAGTTAGAATGCAGATACAGTTAGAAGAACAAAAGCTGACATGTACATGTATACATGTATGGACAGATAAATGAATAGTTAGAAAAGGGTTTGGTAAAAGCTAGATTTTTGAGAGAGAGAGAGAGATAATGAAAGCTATACTGTTTGTAATGATTTACTTATACTCACAACTGCAGGAGTCATGAACACTTATTTTGTCCATTTACTTAACAATTATTATTGGCGACATTGATTAGAATATTTAACAATCTGACTTTTGAGAATGATTTGAGAACTTATTTTTGTCCACTGAATTGTTTACCAAGCAGTAAGTATGTATCGGTCTCCTGTAATAATCACGTAAACAATAGACCATAAACACCTGTTGAGTATGCCACATTTTCATAAGATCAATCACGCTTTGAACAAAATCCTTCTGATTAATTGTTAGAGACGCATGCCTTTTATTTTCAAACACACCTGTCAAAGAAATTTTATGAGTTGTATTATTAACATTTAACCTACTCACCATAAATATGCATCAGAACAATCTTAGAAAAGTCAGTTGTTTAGAGTCAGCAATCTTACAAACTGCCTAAATCTAACTTAGGACCTGATAGCCAGCGAATCGCAGATACGTACATATATTACAATTAAAATGTAAGTGATAAGTTAAAATATAAATATGTATTCCTTATTTGTCAAAACTTGCTTTAAGTAGTGAATATTCACATTATCATGTCTGTGTGAGGAAATGCGAGACTGACCTTGACATTGACTACAGGATGGAAATGACAAATATAATAGTTGAAAGAAACTGTGGCCAATTATTTAGAAGAAGAATGCACTACATAGAGTATAAACACTTAATAAAGGTGCTAATATATGTACTGTGGCAAGATTGCAGGGTATAAAACTTGCAGATCGTAAGCATTAGGAATTTAACACAACCCCTTGTCAGTAAAATAGCTTGCACAAACCCAGACCACCAACGTTAAATAACATCTCTTGTATCCCTCTCTCAATGTTTTGGACTTGCCCGTGGGCAAGTGCCTTGCAAACTTCAGCTTGTGCGAACCAAATTTGAGCTTGTCCCGGGAGTTGGGCAAGTGGATTTGTAAATCCCTGTGTGGTGTTGCTTCTGTGTATTGATACATATGGTGTTGTAATCATTTGTGCACAAAATGAATTTGGTAATTTTAGCTACATTTCAAGAGGCTCATGTGAAAATTCAATGATCAACAGATGCAGATATCATTCACGATGGTGAGCTGAACAAACTATAAACCTCTTTGTATATTTACTTTCATGGTAGGGAAGGGGAGGGTCATCCTATCAGGCATTGGGGATTTTGACTTGGGTTATTGAAACTGTAGGTTACCTACCTGTCAGCTAGTCATCCTAAATCATTGTCTAAGATTGTGCAAATTCACAGAATAGTCATCTTTGTTATCCTGGAATGTCACTTTCAAGACAGTAAACTAAATAATTTCAATCATTTATCAACGTATGCTTCCTGTTATTCAAACTCTTTCGTAGTAAATAATTGGAACTGCAATTGGAATGCATAGCATATGACACTACAGTCCAGACTTTATTTATGGTGTTACAGAGGTGACATAATGATCGCTTTATGTAACTGTATTTGATGCCAACATAAATAAGATGATCAATATAAAATAACATTTAAATGCTCTTTTAAAGACAATTTGGATATGTAAACAAATCTTCAGCAGTAATACTTCAAATGTCAGACCAAGTATTCCAGGTGCATCCAGATCTTGCAGATGTCAAAAATCCCAGTCACCAAGAACAAAGGAGCCTGCCTTTGCTTTTGGAGGAAAATGCTTCATACATCTTATGCACAACTCTTCATCTTTCTCTTCATCAACAAAAACAATGATATTTCTCTTCTTTCCTGGGCCTTTATCTTGGGGCCAAAATTGACATTTTTTCCTGATTCACTTTCGTGTGCTTTTTAATCACAAGTTGAACAAGAAGTCCATCCAGTATAATAGCTGCACCATCAGAAGGGATGATGCTCCTCCAAAATTCTTTCTTTGTAGATAGTAGATAATCAAACTTCTTTGACTTTTCATTCAATAAACAATCTTAAGAGCATGAATGTCTTTTCTCTTCCCTGTTTGTTGGAGCAGCAGAAGATGATGTTGGTGTGACATTTAACTGTGACAGGATAGGTGGAATCAAACTCTATATCTTCTTTGGTCTTTCAGTCCTGACATTATTTCTCATGGAAGTGATGTAAGGTTACTCAATGGTCACAACATGCAGTGTTATGGGTCACACAATGTTCTAGGTCTGGACTGTACTTTTCCAACATTTCCTGAAATCTGTTGACATTGGCAAAGAAAGTAGATATAGTTATTCTCAACTTCTGTACCACACAGCAAACTGTTTTGCAGACTTCACCAGTATGGCATGAGGTACAATTCATGGATCAAAGCATTTCTCAGTAAATGGATGATGAAAGTAGTATTCAAAGGTGAATCCTCTGATGAGGTCATAGTTGACTTGGGTGTACCACAAGGTACTGTCCTTGCTCCTTTGTTGTTCTTGTGCCATATAAATGATTTGCCAAACTATGTAAAATCTCTGGTCAGATTAATTGCTGATGATTGCATGCTCTATTGTTAAATAAATATTTAAAGATCATATTATTTTACATGACAACCTAAAACAAGTGCTTAAACACTGACGTGTCTGCTGACAACGGCACTTTGCTGACCACTTAATTTCATCCAGATATTGAATTTAATGATTGAAAAATGTAGAACATATCTATTTCATCATTGTCACTCAAAGAAAGTTATAAATTATTGACATTATAATGAAATTTCAAGCCTATTCTGGAATACTGTCTAGAAAATGATAACCATTGTACAATGTCTGAGAATCAATTAAACCAAAATAAAAGCATATATTTCACTTACAAAATTGTTTATAATGTATTTTTTTTATATTGCTCTTGAAAATAAGAATGAGCTCATGTTAATCTTAAGCAGTTCTTCTCGGATATGCATCTTGTGAATGAACATCCCAAAAATGTACTCACCCCAATGGAAGATCAGCTCTTATGCCTAATAAAATCAAAATCATGGTCGTAATAATATACATAATTTTATGTATCCTGGACACTGTTTAGAAAAGTATTTATGAGTGTTTTTCATGAAGTAATAATTATTATTATTATTATTATTATTATTATTATTATTATTGTAAATGTTATAATAATATAATATAAGATTTTTTTTATTCATCATAGTTTTTCATATGTATGACAAAAAACATGTGGATAATACATGTTTCTGGTACTACTAGTAAAATAATTTCTGTTGTTTGGTTTTGTTCTGTGTTTTGTGGCTCTGCAAGACAGGTAGGTTATTTCGTTCCAAGGCAGTTGGAGTAAACAGGGATGATTCTGCCAAATTCATTATGGCTGCCTGGCAGCCCCAGAATTTTTATTTTGAAACATGCCAATTAAAACTTAGAAAATTTTGCATGTAGGAATTTTTCCTTCATTTCATTCAAATACATAACATTTGTTTCTGCATTAGAACTGTAATTTTATCTTTTTCTTACTGGAAATCATCTTGATCATACAAAAGCTTGACATTGCTTTTTTAGACCTAATTAGTATTCAGATTCTCCAATGTATGTGTGCATCATTGAAGAGCTGACAAGCAAGAAGACAGCTTCTCCATTTTCATAGCAATGATATGTATTTCTTCCTTAATTAGAACACTTTTTGACTGGCAGTTAGGATAGATGACAATACATACTGGTAATGACAGATACACACTTTTTGTGCTTTTACTGCTTAAATTTAATGTAGGACCCGAGAATTTATGAATTTCTATTTCATTGGGTTTTTTTGAAAAGGGAGTATATTATCAATAGTGTTCAGTGTTCTGGTTTGTTGACTTAGGTTTGCTTAGTTAATATGCTGCACAATATTCCTATCCTTTAGAAGAGAACAGAACTAACTAAAGGTACCAGATGATTATAGAGCACTTTTATTTCAGTATCACCTGTAAGTAACACAGAATAGAGCAATTATTGTAATGCATACTAAATTTATATTATGTTAGATGAATAAAAAGATATATTAATTGACTGTAGATTGTCAGTTTCATATTAAGGACTTTTTCTGAAAAAGCTGCTTTTTATACTAAAGAACACAACATCTACAATTCTCTTTACTACATTTATCACACAAAGCATTTATTTATACCTATTAAAAATTTTGGTACATGTATCTCTTGAATTTTGCATGCAATGTGTTAATAACTACATATCAAGATCTTGTTGGTATGATTGTTGTGGGGTTTATTGCCATTTTTCAGCACATAATATACATGGCGGCCAGTATATTTGGTAAAGAACCCTAGGAAGAACCACAGACCCACGGGAAGCTACTGGCAAGCTTTCCCACATCCCCACATTGGTCAAGTCAAGACTTGGAACTCACATGAACAGAGGTGAGATGTGCGAGTGATCTGTGAAGGTGAGCACCTTAGACCACTCAGCCATCTGTGGCCCCTTGTTGGTATGATACAAATGTTGACAATAAAGCATTGTTGAAGATTAAGAGATAAACAGTTTAGTCTAAGCTGGTT
Source organism: Margaritifera margaritifera (assembly GCA_029931535.1). Lineage (NCBI taxonomy): Eukaryota > Metazoa > Mollusca > Bivalvia > Unionida > Margaritiferidae > Margaritifera > Margaritifera margaritifera. The sequence goes on from JAQPZY010001631.1 coordinate 5,446,866, forward strand.
AGTGATATAACTTTACTGCATATACTTGCTTATAAATCAAGAAAAACTTATGGGATGGTCTGTTGTCCATGAAATGTCCGTCCGTAAGCACAAGTTTGTTATTGCTACTCCTCCTAAACTGCTTGTAGGATTGCCATGAAACTTTACACACACATTTATCCTGTGGTCAAGTTGTGCCTAAATGAAAATGGTGCTACTTGGACATCCAATGTTGCCACCGTGGCAGCCATCTTGAAAATCTTGCTTTTGCTACTTCTTCTGAATGGATGGTTGTATCAACATGGGGTTTTCAAGGAAAGACTTCTTATGATATCTAGTTGGTCCAGAATTAAAATTGTGCCAATTAGATGTCCTATATGGCTACCAGCGCAGCCATCTTGAAAGACTTTTTTATTGCTACTCCACTTGAATGGAAAGTCATATTGACATGGGTTTTCACCAGAAGACTTCTTATGATGTCTAGTTTGTCCTAAATGAAAATGTTGCCAATTTGATTTCCAATATGGCCATCACAGTGGCCATTTTGAAAATTTTTTTATTGCTATTCCTCCTGAATGGATGGTCATATCAACATTGGGTTTTCACTACAAGACTTCTCATGATGTCTAGTTGGTCCAAAATTAAAATGGTGCTGGTATAATATCAAATATGGTCGCCACAGCAGCCATCTTAAAAATCTTGTTATTGCTACTTCTTCTGATTGAAAAGCAATATTACCATTGGGTTTTCACCAAAAGACTTATGATGTCTAGTTGGTCCTGAATGAAAATGGTTCTGCTTGTACATCCAAGATGGCCACCACTGTGACCATCTTGAAAATGTTGTTATTGCTACTCCTCCAGAATCGATGGTTGTATCAGCATGGGCTTTTTACTAAATGGCTTCTTATGATGTTTAGTTGTACCTAAATGAAAAGAGTACTGCATAAGCATCCAATATGGCCACCACAGTAGCCATCTTGAAAATCTTGTTGCAGTGTAGTACTGGTTTTCATAGGGCTAATATATTCTGAATTGAGAGAAGATATTTGGGTTTATTTGTAGCCAATGTACTGGCTAATGGCATTAATATGCAGCTTCCGAATCATCAAGTAGATTGGGTGAGCAGTTGTCTCTTAGAGACTTTCTTGCCTTTTGAAAGGCTGTATCACACTCATCTACTTTGATGAGTGTATGGGTAAAAGTAAGGCTGGTTAGTATTTTCAAGGTTTCAGAAAGCATAATTTTCCACAAGGATACAAATTCAGGGCAATTTGTAAATCTCGGGTGCAAGTAGATCTCTAGACATCTCGCTATTTTGCCTCTTGGGCCGCACTGTTGAAGATAGCTACTTTTTTTGTTTAAATGGGAGTCCAGGCATTTCCAACTTAATTTATTATATTTCCCACCATGCAAACTCAAGCGTTCAGGCCCCAATGTCTTTTGCTGGAAGTAAACCAACTCTTTTGAGGAAACACTTTTCTCCAATTACAGCTCTTGTATTTGAATGATTATGTCATATACAGTGAAAAGGTCTTTCTGCATCAAGATCGCTACACATAAAAAATGAACCATCAGTGTGTCATATGTGAAGCAACTTATAAACATTGCCAATCTCTAGAGCGACATATAAATATTATACATATAGGTTTAAAAGTGTCTTGCCAACAATGACAGAAAACATACAAAAGGAAGGAAGATCTAAAAAACATGAGAATAAACATCACAGTTCAATGGACACCTCTTCTATTGGACCCCAGAATCAATTGTTGGGGATACGTATACAATTTGTGATCCAATCCATTTACATCTGACTGTATCTGATATTTCAGAAAATATGGAAATTAGCTTTGATAGATTATACTAACTTTGATAAATTATACTAACTTTGATAAATTATATAAATTATACTCTTTTGAAGACATAATGAGTCCTAGTGTATTGTAACCTAATGCCAGTCGAGAAAATTTTACCCAATTTGGCCTGTGTCACCTCAAAACAACTTCAGAAAACAGACAACAGATTCAAGGATCCATTCGATGAGTTCATCCATTCATTAATCCTGTGGACAATCTCATGATTTCACCAGGATTGGTATTACATAAACAATATGATACCCTTGTGAACACAAAAACAACCATAAACCTATATAATACCACAGTGGTTTTATGTATTGCAATTCACACAATATAGGATAAACAGTCCTTGTAATTACAAAATAAATATTTCAAAAGAGTTTTCTAGCCACTTCATTTTTCACCCCATTTTTAAATAAAAACTTATTTTGGTTTTTATGTTCTACCACTATTTAAGTCAATCCCGGCTGCATGAAACTTGAATGCAATATGAGGAATAGTATACAAGCTGCAACAATAGGTTGTGATAATACAACCCTCCTAAAATGGGAGACATCAAATGTCACATGATCCAAAAAGCAGCTTACTGGCGATGAGGGGTGTGAAAACTTTGTACCAACAAGATAAAGTGATTAGTTGAAAAAAATGGATGAACAAGACCAATTCCCTCTGATGAGTTACAAAAATAATGAAACAGGTCATGGACCAGGGATGACTAGACCACGCCAGCATATGGGAGGGAATGCCTCCACATCCTTCAGGCAGTACCTTCGTCATATCAACATGGGGTTTGCACCAGAAGACTTCTTATGATGGCTTGCTGGTCCTAAATTAAATTGGTGCTGACCTGACATCCAATAGCCACCATGGTGGCCATCTTGGAAATCTTGTTATCGCTACTCCTCTTAAATGGAGATTGATTTTGACATGGGGTTTTCACCAAAACAGTTCTTATGTCTTTTAGATGTTCCTAAATGAAAAATTATGCAAACTGCAATATGGACACCATGGTTGCCATCTTGAAAAGGTTGAAGAATAATTTGAAGTAAATCTAATTCTGAAAGTTTTCACAGTAATTTTAGTGAAGTACACATTCTTTTGAAAATTGCTGATAGTGATTTAGATTCTGCTTATTGAGCGAGATAACTTTCAGTCTTACCAATCAAAACAAGCATGAAAAGGCAGAAAAATGAAAGAAGTCAAATAATAAAACAACAACTTTATTTATGAACATTACTTTTATTTACAGTATACTCTCAGATATTTTTTGTTTAAAAATATGTGTCAATCCTTATATTATGAGACTGGCTGTTATGAAAAATTGTATATTTTTAATAAAAACACTTAGTTCTCTTTATGGTTAATACAGTACACATAGTTCTCTATACAGTTAATACAGTACCAAAAAAAAAAAAGATTTTTCTGGATTAATGGTGTATGTAAAATTAGAGGGTAAGAAAAATGTGGACGAGAGAGTAGATATACCGTATATACTTGCTTATTAGTCAATTTCAGCTGCAAACTGCATGGATCCAGATCTGCCATCACATAATGCACTGGCAGATCTGGCTCTATCCAGCTTGTTAGGAGTAATCAGTAAAACAAGCAACACAGACCCAGATCTGCTGGCGCATTTTACAGTAAAGTTATACCATTGACTCGCTTAGACTTAACTATTTATCTCTTGATCTTCAACAATTCTTTATTGTCAACATTTTTATCATACCGACAAGGGGCCACAGATGGCTGAGTGGTTCATTTTACAGATCACTCACACTTCTCACCTCTGTCCATGTGAGTTTGAGTCTTGATTCAACCAACATGGATATGTGAGAAAGCTTGCTGGTAGCTTCCTGTGGGTCAGTGATTCCTCCTGGGTTCTTCACCAAATATACTGGCTGCCATGTATAGCCTATCATGTGCTGAAAAATGGCATTGAACCCCACAAAACCACAAAAAACATACCAACAAGATCTTTATATACATATATATATATATATATATATATATATATATATATATATATATATATATATATATATATATATATATATATATATATAGTTCAGAACACAGTGCATGTAAGATTCAAGAGATACATGTATCAGAATTTTGAATAGGTATAAATAAATAAATAAATGCCTTGTGTGATAAATGTAGTGAAGAGAATTAAGAAGAAAAATAAATTTGCAAAAGGGATATAAGATACCTTTGTCTTGTTTCCAGGGTGACAGAGAGAGCAAATCCATTCTTTGTTCTACAGAAGAGGAAGGGGTATGGTGGAGGGGGCTTTACAGGACTCTTGGTGGGAACTCTGGATACAGTTCTGGATAACAAGGCAAGTTAAGCAGAGCTTACTTCACAGTATGTTTATATCCTGATAGACAACCTGAACATTTGATGACATCTGTCTGTTTTAGGGATAAAAGTCCTTCATTGAAAAACAGACAAAACCAGAAAAAACTTCCCGATACAGTTTTCAATGTTGCTGCTGTTGTTGTTATTGTTGTCATTCTTAGTGAAAGCATCATCATCATCATTACTACTACTACTTTTATTATTATTATTATTATTATTATTATTATTATTATTTCAGACTCCACCCTACAGAATTCTCCACCAGACCCCAAATTCAGAAGTGAGCTATAGTAAGTGAATTCTGTTGAACTATGTGATATATTAGTACATCAGTTCATTCCTGTAGGAAACACTCAGTGCAATTCATATTTATCCAATGATACCCTTCAATTTATTATGATGGCCACCCCCTCTTATCATGGAGTAAAACTTTATTTTTTGCATTATAATGTGTTATGTGTTGGAACATGATGTATTCATTGTATGATGACAAACTTCTTACACAACTTCACAGCAGGTGTTACCATTACCTGACTTGCCAATCGGTCAATGGAGACTGTACTATTTCCTGACTTGCCAATCAGTCATTGGAGACTGTGCTATTGTTCATTACCTGACTTGCCAATCAGTCATTGGAGACTGTGCTATTGTTCATTACCTGGCTTGCCAATCAGTCATTGCAGAATGTGCTATTGTTCATTACCAGACTTGCCAGTCAGTCATTGCAGACTGTGCTATTGTTCATTACTTGACTTGCCAATCAGTCATTGGAGACTGTGCTATTGTTCATGTCTTGTCTGCCTATCTTGCTGTTGTGAACAACCACAAGTGCTCGCACATATTTCAGTAAACTGAGTTGAAACCTGGTAAGTACTATGAATATGATTGACAAATGTATATAGTATTCAGTCATTACAATCTGATTAGTATTTGTAGTGTTCAGTCATTACAATCTGACTAGTACATGTATATAGTGTTCTGTCATTACAGTCTGATTAGTATCTATACAGCACTCCCTCACTATAAGACCCTTCATTATAACATAGTTCCTGTTATAAGGCAAGCATGGTCATGGATCCCATTTCCTTATTCAGTAGTAGAATTAAATGTATTAAATACTTCATTATCAGGTGGTCTCACTGTAAGGCAGTATGCATTATGGCTTTATTGGACAGTGTTATAATGAGGGAATACTGTATAGTGTTCAGTCATTACAGTCTGACTAGTATATATAGTGTTCAGTCATTACAATCTGACTAGTATATAGTGTTCAGTCAATACAATCTGACTAGTACATGAATACAGAGTACTGTCATTACAATCTGATTAGTATATAGAGTTCTCTCATTACAGTCTGATTAGTATATAGTGTTCTGCCATTACAATCTGACTAGTATATAGTGTTCTGTCATTACAGTCTGATTAGTATATAGTGTTTTGTCTTTAAAATCTGACTAGTATATAGTGTTCAGTCATTACAGTTGATTAGTATATAGAGTTCTGTCATTACAGTCTGACTAGTATATAGAGTTCTGTCATTACAGTCTGACTCGTATATAGTGTTCTGTCATTACAGTCTGACTAGTATATAGAGTTCTGTCATTACAGTCTGACTAGTATATAGTGTTCTGTCATTACAGTCTGATTAGTATATAGTGTTCTGTCATTACAATCTGACTAGTATATAGTGTTCTGTCATTATAGTCTGACTAGTATATAGAGTTCTGTCATTACAGTCTGACTAGTATATAGAGTTCTGTCATTACAGTCTGACTAGTATATAGTGTTCTGTCATTACAGTCTGATTAGTATATAGTGTTGTCATTACAGTCTGATTAGTATATAGTGTTCTGTCATTACAGTCTGATTAGTATATAGTGTTCTGTCATTACAGTCTGATTAGTATATAGTGTTCTGTCATTACAGTCTGATTAGTATATAGTGTTCTGTCATAACAGTCTAATTAGTATATAGTGTTCTGTCATTACAGTCTGATTAGTATATAGTGTTCTGTCATTACAGTCTGATTAGTATATAGTGTTCTGTCATTACAGTCTGACTAGTATATAGTGTTGTCATTACAGTCTGATTAGTATATAGTGTTATCATTACAGTCTGATTAGTATATAGTGTTCTGTCATTCAAATCTGACTAGTATATAGTTTTATGTCATTACAGTATGACTAGTATATAGTGTTCTGTCATTACAGTGACTAGTATATAGTGTTCTGTCATAACAGTCTGACTAGTATATAGTGTTCAGTCATTACAGTTGATTAGTACATTACAGTCTGACTAGTATATAGTGTTCTGTCATAACAGTCTGACTAGTATATAGTGTTCAGTCATTACAGTCTGATTAGTATATAGAGTTCTGTCATTACAATCTGACTTGTATATAGTGTTCAGTCATTACAGTTGATTAGTATATAGAGTTCTGTCATTACAGTCTGATTAGTATATAGTGTTGTCATTACAGTCTGATTAGTATATAGTGTTCTGTCATTACAGTGACTAGTATATAGTTTTATGTCATTACAGTCCGACTAGTATATAGTGTTCTGTCATTACAGTGACTAGTATATAGTGTTCTGTCATAACAGTCTGACTAGTATATAGCGTTATGTCATTACAGTCTGATTAGTATGTAGTGTTCTGTCATTCAAATCTGACTAGTATATAGTGTTCTGTCATTACAGTCTGACTAGTATAGACTGTTCTGTCATTACAGTCTGACTAGTATATAGTGTTCCATCATTACAGTCTGACTAGTATATAGTTTTGTCATTACAGTCTGACTAGTATATAGTGTTCTGTCATTAAAATCTGACTAGTATATAGTGTTCTGTTATTACAGTCTGACTAGTATATAGTGTTCTGTCATTACAGTCTGACTATTATAGAGTGTTCTGCCATTACAGTCTGATTAGTATATTGAGTACTGTCATTACAGTCTGACTAGTATATAGTGTTCTGTCATTACAGTCTGACTAGTATATAGTGTTCCGTCATTACAGTCAGACTAGTATATAGAGTTCTGTCATTACAGTCTGATTAGTATATAGTGTTTTGTCATTACAGTCTGACTAGTATTTAGTGTTCTGTCATTACAGTCTGATTAGTATATGGTATTGGAGAGAAAATTGAAACATAAATATACATACAAATGTTAGGTAATAAATAAGTGATGTATATAACAGATTTTCAGTAAAAATATGCTTTGTTTTGGCCATTTTTCTGTACAATATTTGTATATATACTCTAAATTCTCAAACATCAATCTTTGGATGTTAAAATTCATTTGTGTGAATTTAAATAATGTTCAGTGATAAACCAAACTTTTGTGTGCAAACAATTTTAGTATGAAAAAATAATTATGACTTTTATGAATTGACTGTGTATGAAAAATTAGAGTTTATGTAAAATTACATGAATTATGGTAGCCCTATTGTAATTTCATTTTGCCTTGTAAATTACCAAACAGAGTCTTATTTTATTTTCTTTTAAAAAAATTACTGTATATACTCACGTATAAGCCGATACCAACTGCAAACTATATAGACCCAGATTTGCCATCGCATAATGTGCTGGGAGATCTGGGTCTATGCAGTTTGTAGGAACTAATCAGTAGAACAAACAACATAGACCCTGATCTGCCGACGCATTATGCGATGGCAGATCAGGGTCTATGTTGTTTGCATTTGGACCTGAAATATACGTGAGTATATACGGTAAATCTTTTTGGAGAATGTGTCTTTATCATGAAGAATGTCTCTGTAAAGGTAATCCTTTATCTCACCCCCAAACATTTTTCAGCTCAATACAGTATGCCAAAACTTGATACTTAGTATGAAATTCACAGTGGGTTGAACAATTTTCTTCTGTAATGTTGCAGATAACATCACCGCATACAAAATATTTTGTGTTCAGTTCTTACTGGAGAAATAGCAAAATTTGCTGTGATTTTTTTTTTAACCTTATTTTATTTTTTATGCTGCTTCTTTTTAATACAGGTGTTGCAATTGCCAACAACAAGGTAGAAATTTTCAAAGATTGGGAGTGGCTAGAACAAAATTTGCTCCAAACTCTTGGTAAGTTTCCTTGATGTCAAGAGATATCATTGCTAGACATCTATGTGTTTGATTTATAATAAGGTAGATTTGTTTTAAATTCATACTGAGATTTTATGTCTCTTGGACTTGAGTTTAACATATGGCAATAGACAAGTTTTGAAATACAAGGAGTTACATCCACTACCTGACTTTCTCTTTTTTTTTTTTTTTTTTTTATCTAAGTATTGGTTGCAATTTGATAGCCTATGTTGTAGAAGGATTGTTATGCCCTTCTATAGTTACCATCTTAATGGCTACTTTTTTGAAGACTTCATTTAAATGAAAGATGTGTTTCTTTTGAAGTTCTGTGCAAGTGACAGACCAATGACAGTAGTATATGTTATTCTTCTGTGTAATGTTAGTTTTATTTCATAGTGTTGCTGATAATACTTATTACAAGAACTAACAGTTGCTGGGAGTTGCTCAGTGGACGCAGTGTAGAAACTATATCAATCCATGTTATATCAAAATAGCATTTATGGTTTTCTTGAAGCTTCCCCTTTATATGGCTTGTTGCTTTTCTTCTATGCTAATATTTAAGAATAGATTCAAAATCTGTAAAGAGAATTTAAAAATTATCAGGATGATATAAGTTCTTCATCTTTTTAATCTTTCATATTTCTGAATAAGAGACAGAAACATTCAGAAGGAGAAGGTGCTTGGCAGATTGTACAAAGTAAAAGTCTACATTAAACGTTAATGAATCAAGTACATGTTTGTTGTCATCAAATTCATTGTTTATTTTTATTGTCTCACTTGCAAAGCTTAGGTGAGACATAGAGCATCTGCACCAGTTACCACATGGAACCAGTTATTGCACAATTATTACTTATTCATGACTCTATGCAGTATTTTTGTTAGTTGCAGAGGCAAAATATACCTTTTACCGTATGGTAATTGTTTTTCTGCCAGTTTCAAAAAGTACTGCAGAGGGTCAAGAGTAAATAACAATTGTCTGGTAACCAGTTCCATGTGGCATTTGGTGCAGACCCTCTTGGTATTATTTGTTGGCAGCAGTGGTAATGGCAGCTGAGGCAGTGGTTTCAACATCAAGATTTGGCAGTGAAGTTTTTGACAGTCATGTATGTGTGTGCATGTTTGTACATATCATGGTTGGCTGGCAGGATTTACAGAATCCATCATTTGCGCTGGTAAATCCTGGGAGTCAGAATTTCGAGACAGGAGCATGGGTTTGCTGGGTTTCAAACTTCCAACCCATGATATTCTGATCCTGAGGGTGGCATTTCATTATATCCAACCCAACATATGACTAGTTTCCTCAGTTCTCATTGGTCAAAGTTAGTCACATGAAGATCTGGTTTGTGACCATACCTAGTCAGTAGGAAAAATACGAGGTCAGTGTGATGTGATGTCAGGAATGACATTTTGTCATGAAGTCTCTCAATTTTTCTCAGTCTTGCTTGCACAAGAAAATTATAGAAAATAATGTACAAAGAGATCGTTAAGGTCATCAGTGAGTAAATTTGTTGCATGGTTTATTAGTGATCAGGTGTGGAATGATACAGAGTCAGTAGGAAATGTACCATTTTTAAAATCTTATTGTTTTTGCTATTCCAAAATGGAAAGTCATATCAACATGGTGTATCCACCAGAAGACTTCTTGTGATGCCTTGTTGGGCTTAAAAGAAAATGGTGCCAAGTTGACATCCAATATGTCCACCACAGCAGCTAATTTGTAAATTTTATCGCTGAAGAATATCAAAGATGGTTTCAACCCTCTGCAGTTAAACGGAAGGAATGGTCTTATCTTCAATTCCTGGAAATTCTTTTCGGTCAATTTGTTAGCTCTACTGGTCAAAGACATGAAGAGTTTATGGAATGGTCAATTGTCTGACCATCTGTCTGTAAACACAAATTTGTTATCACTACTCCTCCTAAACTACTTGGAGGATTTCCATGAAACTTTACACCTGCATTCATTACAAGGTTTAGTTGGTTCTAAATAAAAATGGTGCTGCTCTGACATTCAGACATTTGAAAATCTAGTTATCTCTACTCCTTCTGAATAAATAGTCATATCAGCAGGGGGTTTTCACTAAAAGACTTCATATGATGTCTAGTTGGTCCTCATTGAAAATAGTGCAGACCTGGCATCCAGTAAAGCCTCCATGGCAGCCATCTTGAAAATCTTGTTATCATTCTCCTGAATGAAAAGTCATATTGCCAAAGAGTTTTCACCAGAAGACTTGTTATGATGTCTAGTTCATCCTAAATGAAAATGGTTACACTTGGACATCCAATATGGCCACCACAGTATCCATTTTGAAAATCTTGTTTTTAAAAGCAGTAATACACACCTACTACTATTGCATTGCTTACCTTTCCAGGATGCATATTCCCTCGTCCAAACTACATGATTCTCCATGATTCTTTCCTACAATTAGTATTGGAAGGTTCTAGAACTGAAAGGAACAAGATCCCAGTCTGACTCTGGCTTCACAGCCCACATACGGGTTACTATCCACTTTTCCGTGGACATTGTAAGTGGTTGACATGTGCAATTTTGCTTGTTGCCTTCCTTCTCGTTTTCAAAACGTATTTTCAGCATTCCTTGCTACAATTGAGTGTTATCTTTACCTTATTTTATTAAATTAGTTGGGTTTTTTTGCATCCTGCTTGGTAAGCAGTGCTTTAGTTACTTGTATTCCCCCTTCATTGTACCAGTGCTAGGGTAAGTATTGCCTACCCATTTTTAGTTCCAGATTTTGTGTTTTATATAAACTTTTCTTTTTCAGAGTATGATATTGCAAGGAGTGGGAAAGTGCAGCCATAAGAATGTCCTGTGGGAGACTTACCCTACCTACTTAGCATTCACAGGGTGTGCATGCACAGATGGTTGTCTGATTTGTTGTCTGTGGTCTGATGAAGTGTTGGACTTTGCGGAAAGTCACCGCTTGTACGAGGGGAGAAAGAAGGCCCATCTTCCTCCTCATTTTCCTTAGATGATCCCTTCTGTTCCCAGGAAGGGTCAGGATAATTTCACCTTGAGGGAAAGAATAATGCCCCTGGTTCGGAAGTCTCATAATCTCTTTTGCAAGTCTCATAAGGCCCAAGGATCCCTGATGCTTGATCCAATGTCATGAGTGCTGATGAGGGATTGATCCTGGGTCCCTCCCAAGGGAGGAAAAACACCAGAGAGTGAGTTGCGCACCCCTGAGAAGGAGGCGCAGTACCCTTTCCAGGGCAGTGTCCCAGTGAAGGTGATGAGAGAATCTTTCCTTCCTGACAAGAAAGGGCAGCATTTTTGCTTAAATAATAGTAATAATCAATCTGAAGTGGCCTCTTTCATTAGATCATTGTTACCAGACCAGCCTTTGTCTGGTGACTGGTCACCAGGCTTTGAACACTGGTCAGCAGTCAATGGGGTCCCATTATGGGTTTGAGGATAGGGATCTGGTTGATACTCCCGTTTCTATGCTACCGGTTGATTCTGATGGGATAGGAAGTTGGCCTTTACTTGTCTGACTAGGAAGGGGGATCAGATTGGCATCACCTCCTTCCCTACATTCTCTTTCAATCCCTATGGGATGTGGGGACACTTTTTTCCAGGAAGCGAGTCTTCTTTCCCCCTCATGGCGCCAAGGATGTCCCTTTCATGGCTTGAAGGTGTGGCAGATGTTACAGAATGCAGACCTGTTTTGTCTTCTTTGGCTGGAGTCAACAAAAAGGAGGTGGGCCAGTACTCCCTCCGTAGACAATCTAGGAGGGATGAGAAACATGCTAAGAATGTCCACTAGTAGGGCCAGTCACTTCACCTCTGAAAGGGGGTTTAGGGACGAGGATCATCCTATTCCCACATCACATTCTCCACATAGGGACACTAGGAGACTAGATGGTCCTGTCTCAAAACAGGAGCCAGCTCAGGACAACGACGTTTTCCCTATATTGGTGGACTCTAACAAGTTCACTGAGGAACCAGTGGTGATGTTTCCTCCCCCTCTATTAGGGTTCCCAGCCTCCTTTCATGTGGCTGGGCAGGTGATGGAGGAGGAAGAAGTCTGGACATTCACAAACCTGCATCCGAAGTTTTCGGGCTCTGAGAAGGAAAAGATTCTCTCCAGTCTGAAGAGACTCTCAGGCGCAGCTTCATGTCCAGACCTTCTGTTGCTCCCACATTCCATGATGGTCTGGGAGCTTACACAGAGGTTTTCCTGGGGACAAGTTTACCAGGAAGAAGTAGGGGTGGTCTCTCCCCCCCCCCCCCCATGCTTCGACTGCTGGTTTATGCAACCAGGTATACGGTCCATTCGCCAGCTAGGCCCCCTAAGCCCCCACCCTCTCTTGGATGCTGGGGCATCACAAGTGGGGATTTCAGCTGGGTCCTAGGTTCGCCTCACAGTTGAAACCTTTGAGGCCTTTCAGGTCCATACACTTGTCACCATTGCCTCCCATGCCAATCTAATTTGGTAACCTCCTTCAGTCATCTGAAGAATGAATCAGCGCCTCCAGTGGCGCTTCAGTGGTTGCTGGAGGCTCTAGCAAAGACATTGAGGCATGCACTTTCTATGTCTGCTCCACCTCTGCAGGGACACTGCTTTATAGACGTCGAAAGTCTTGCTGGAACACAGCAAGAACTACTAAGGTCTGCCCCACTTAAGGTGGAGATACTTTTTGGAGGCCTCATCCCTTTTGTGGCATCTCAGGATTTGAGGAACCAACAACGGTGGTCCCTTGCAGCCACTCCTAGCCTATCAAAACAGGCCAAGAAGCATGCTCACCATGACTGCCCTTTGGGACCTCTACGCAATTTTTCAAGCTGGCATAGTCTCAAAAGCACCATCAATTCAAAGCTCCCTCTTACCCGTCATTCGCTTGATGCGGTGTCTAGAAAGGCCCAGGGAGAAAGTTTTTGGACTCATCCCCCTTCCCCAAGAAGGGAGAAGGGAGGTGCTGGCTCTTGTGAATCACGCCCTCTCCAGCCATGTCTTCTTCTCAGTGTCCCTGTTAGAGCTTGGCTAACCCTATTTTTAGGGATTTGACCAAGCATCATATATTTAGGGATTTGGTTGAGTATCCAAAATTTAGGGGTCTGGCCGTGCATCATGGATGATGTGTGAGTCCTTTCCTTTCTAAAAGATGGCTATTGACTATCACATATGCCCATCTTCCTTCAGCTGTCCAAACTAGCACATTTAAGGGAAGTGGTATCGCCCTTTGGCAGAAGGGTGCAGTTGAGAGGGTAAAAAAACCACCAGGCTCTGGCTTTCTATTCTCTGATTTTTCTGGTGTCATGGAAAGGCAGACAGTTTTGACTCATAATTGACCTTTTGCCTTAAACATATTTCTTCTGAAAGAATGCTTCAAGATGGAGACTACTGCCTCGGTCAGAAATGCCATATGGCCCTGTGACTGGGCAGTCTCCATCGATCTTCAAGATGCATATCTTCATATCCTCATCTTCCCTCCACACAGAAAATACCTCAGGTTTTGCCTCGGCCAGGAAGTATTTCAATTTCTGAATCTTCCATTTGGACTTGCCTTTGCTCCTAGAGCTTTTATCAGGGTGATTGGGGTAGTTGCAGCCCACCTGAGGCCCCCAGGGATTCCCATCCTCCAGTATTTTGACTGGTTGGTGCACAACATCCTCAGAGATTCCCTTCTGAAGGACTTGTCACTCTGTTGGTCCACAGTGACCCATTTTGTTCTTATCCCAAACCTAGAGAAGTTGGATCTCATCCCTTCTCAGGACTTTGTATAAGTGGGGATGAACTTCCTCACCAACCTCGGGAGAGTTTGTGTTCTTCCAGACAGGATTGACGAGATCCTGTCCCTCATGACAGCTCTACTAACCAAGACTTCATTGTCTGCCCATCTTTACCTCTTACTCCTGGGGACTCTGGAGCTGGTGGCTGACTTGGTTCCCCGAGGTAGACTTGTATCCTCTTAATTTCCTGCCTCCTGCAAACTGGAGACTGTAAAAGGATCCTCAATCTGCTAAAATCTCCCTGGGATCCAGTTTTCACCACCACCTGAGTTGGTGGCTCAATCAGGACTGGTTTCTGACCAGAGTCCCAATTAACAACCCTGAATCCCACTCATTTATGTACACCGATGCATCAGATTCAGGTTGGGGTGTTCACATGGAGTCAGAGGATATAGTTCTTCAGGGATCATAGTCCCGGGAAGATGTGATCCTTCTTATAAACAACTTGGAAATGTGGGCAGTGTTCCTAGCCTTGCAGGGATGTGTCGACCTCATAAGGAATCACTGCATGATGGTCTCCTCAGACAATACGTCTGTAGGTGCATACCTCAGGAGGGAAGGAAGTACATATGCTCCTTCTCTTTGTGTGGAAATTTGGAACCTCCTCCTTTGGGTAGACTTTGAGTCTGCTCCGAGTCTGCCATATTCCCAGCAAGAGGAATATCCTGGTGGACAGTATGTCCTTATGGAATGGTCACGTTTCCAATTGTGGGGGAGACCCTTGGTTGACTTGTTTGTGACGAGACTGAACAACAAGTTCCCCTTCTGTCTAAGGTGGGATTGTCTATTTGTGTACGCCTTACCACTTCCAATGTCTATAATGCAAAGTCGAGAATCTTCTGTGATTGGTGCAGTAGGAAATGCATTAATTCTAGCTGTCCCCCTTGAGCACAGTGGTAGATTTTCTTCTGTTTCTTCTTGAGGTGAGAGTATGTTTGGTGTCCACTACTAAGAACTATAGGGCAGCCCTTTCAAACACTCAAGCTATCTAGGGCTTCTGCCATTGGGTCAGACCCTCATCTTTCTAATCTCATCAGGTATTTTGAGCTTCAGTATCTCGATCACTAAAGCCTAGATGGAATCTCTCGTGCATTTTTGGGCAATGTCAAAACCACTTATGAACAATTGAGTGAAGTTTCCTTCAAAAACCTTACCCTTAAGATGGTTTTCCTGCGTGCTTTAGCCTCAGCGAGGAGAAGGAGCAAGCTTCATGTCTTGTCAGTATAAAAGGGTGGTTTATGGTTCAACTGTAATTTATGATTTGGTGCGTCTTCTTTGCCAACCTGGGCTTCGGGCTTAAGAACCAGCTGTCTTCATTAGCTCCACTTCCTATCGAGATCCCCAGTCTCAGTTTTATCTGTGCTGAGAATGACCAAGATAGACTCCTTTGCCCAGTTAGAGCATTAAGGTTTTATCTGGCTTCCTGTAAAGGGAGAAGGAAGGATTGGAAAAATCTCTTCCTACCTCTAAAGGGTTCCTTGGATATTTCAGCATCTACTATTTTCAGCTGGATTGTCACAACTATCAAGAGAGCTTATCAGTCCCTCACTGAGAAGGACCTTCTTTTATGAGGATTAAAGTCCATGAAGTTAGGGCTATTGCTACATCTTGGGCCTATTTGAATCAAGTTTTTGGCTTTCTCTGTTGGGAGAATGAAAGGTTGGAAGCATTTCTTCTTACCTCTTAAGGGTTCTTCTGATATTTTGGTGGCCACCATTTCCAGATGGATTGTTCTCACTATGAAGAGAGTTTATTAGTTCCTCACTGAGAGGGACCTTTCTTTCATGAGAATTAAAACCCATTAAGTCAGGGCTAGTGATACATCTTCGGCCAGTTTGAATCACTCAGCTTTGGATAATGTTATGAGAGCCACTTTCTGGCGGTCTCACACTATCTCCTCATTTTGCCTTCAATCTTTGGCACACCAGGGTGAAGGTATTTTTTCTGTTGGGCCCAATAGTAATGGCGCAACAAGTAGCTCAGCATTGTACTAGCTTACAGTAGTGAATGCTCTTATCAAAAGGATCAGTAGTACAATACTTTTTTTTACCAGATTTCATGAGGCCATCAGCCTTCCTCCTGACTGATAAAGTCTGCAGTGCAATAGTAGCAGATATGGTATTACTGCTATTAAAATATAGTTTTTTTGCAGGTGGGGGGGGGGACTAATTTTAATTATGTAATACTTACCTGCTACTATTGCAAAGATTCCCTCCTTCCACCTGATGGTGATGTCCTGTACTCTGTGTCCAAGTCAAAGAGGGTAGTAACACATATGCTCACTGTGATGGGGAAGTCAGACTGGGATCTTGTTCTTTTCAGTTCTAGAACCTTCCAATACTAATTGGAGGAAGGAATCATGTAGAATCATGTAAATTGGACGAGGGACTATGCGTCCTGACAAGGTAAGCAATGCAATAGTAGCAGATAAGAATTACATAATTCAAATTAATTTTACTCTCCTAAAAAACTACATATTCCTACTCCACCTGAATGGATTTTTGTATCAACATTCACTTCTTGTAATGTCTAGTTGGTCCAAAATGAAAATGGTGCTCCTCAGAGATTCAGTATGTCCACCACAGTAGCCATCAAGAAAATCTTGTTATAGCTACTTCTCCTGAATGGATGGTCATACTAGCATGGGTTTTTCACTAAAAGACTTCTCGTGATGTCTAGTTGGTCCTAAATGAAAATGGTGGTGATCTGACATTCAATATGGCTATGACAGCAGCGATATTGTTATTGCTATGCCTCCTAAACAGAAATTTATATCAGCATGGGGTTTTTGCTGGAAGACTTCTTAAAGAAAAACTTTTCCAATCTGATACCCAATATGGCTGCCACAGTGGCCCTCTTAAAACTTTTATCACTACTACTAGATGCAAAGTCATATCAACATTGGGTTTTCACCTGAAGACTTCTTATGATGTCTGGTTGGTAGGAAATGAAAAAGGTGCCAACCTGACATCCATTATGGCCACCATGGCAGACATCTTGAAATCTTGTTATTGCTACTCCTCCTAAATGGAAAGTTATATTGACATGGGATTTTCAACAGAAGACTAATCATGATATCTTGTTGGTCCTGAATGAAAATGGTGCTGATCTGACATCAAATATGGCCACCATGGCAGTTATCTTGAAATCTTCTTGTTGCTACTCCTCCTAAATGGAAATTCATATTCACATGTTGTTTTCACCAGAAGACTTCTCATGGTGTCCAGTTCTTCCTGAATGAAATATGATGCTGATTTGACATCCAATATTGCTGCTTCTCCAGAATTGACAGTCATATCAACATAGGGTTTTCACCAGCAAACTTCTTATGATATCTAGTTGGTCCTCAGTGAAATGGTGCCCCGAAGGCATCTAATATGGTGGCCACAATGAACATATCTTGAAGATCTTGTCACTAGTCACCTGAATCAATGGTCAATTTTGGCATATGGTTTTCATCAAAAGTCTTCTAATGGTGTCTAGTATGTCCTAAATGAAAATAGTGCCAATCTTACATCCAAGAATATCAGAGATGGTTTCAACATTGAGCAGTTAAAAGTAAGAAATGGTCTTATCTTGAATTCCTAGAAATTCTTTTTGGACAGTTGCGCATCAGTCCCTTTGAGGGACTCGTTTTTT
Organism: Margaritifera margaritifera; assembly: GCA_029931535.1. Taxonomy (NCBI): domain Eukaryota; kingdom Metazoa; phylum Mollusca; class Bivalvia; order Unionida; family Margaritiferidae; genus Margaritifera; species Margaritifera margaritifera. The sequence goes on from JAQPZY010001631.1 coordinate 5,464,534, forward strand.
TTTCTTAATTCTGCATCAATAATGTGGTTAAATTCATAATGGTGGGTAGATTGTAATGTGCTGCAAATGAAATTGACATTTTTTTAATTGTTCAAAGATTAGTCAATTTTTCTTCAGAATTAAGATGAGTACAGTGCATGAGTACTTTTAGTTTTGAAGATAAATTTACAAATGTGCTAACCCACTTAGAATGCAAGCTTTCAAGGACAGTCATTGGTCAAAAATTGGATACAATATATCATGTTATAGTATTTCAAGATGAGCTTATAATAGTGTTTTTTTCTGATTTTATTGAAAACCATAATTCCAGTTTGTAAACAAATTATGCAGTCCTTCAGCATTAGTATTTTCCAATATAATGTCTGCTATAATGGGTTATATCAGTAATTAGAATAGGTCCATTCTGTATTTTCCAATATAATGTCTGCTATAATGGGTCGTATCAGTAATTAGAATAGGTCCATTCTGTGAACTGGGTGGGGTGTACAAAGATTTTCCATGGATTCTGGCACAAAAATGATGGGCAGTTCAGAAGGTAGTTTTTTATTTCAGGGGTTGTCCCAGTAGGTGGCGAGATCAAGAACTCGTAATAGGGTATGTGGTGCAACCAGAAAAAAGCCTTGCAATCTGACATGCGTTCAGTCCATTGTCATTGTTTTTCTTATAAACTATAAGAAATGTATTGTTGTCCTACCAAGCCCAGCTTTTCCAAGTTACTACTTTGCAAATAAATTGTATTGCTGATGTTATTTGGGTATGTTGGGTTTATTCCGTAAAAATTAGCTCATATACATAATTATAATGGAAACTTGCTGGGATTGGAATATTTATCACCATCTATAGTTGGCACCGCCTGACATTTTTTAAATGGAATTAAAGTAATCAACTGGTGCAGAAGTTGTGTCATACAATATAATGATTGGCTGATAACTAAAAAAAGTTACCCTTAGACATTTAGTCTGCAATCGTTCGACTGGACATAAGTTAATGACTACACCATGTTCAGTAAGGATTCAAAATTTGCAAATCTGTACTTTAAGCTGGAGGAGGATGATATTACACAATATACTGAGGCAAATTCCAAACAGACATTGTTTTTCATTTTTTGAGAAATGCAGCAGGCATGATATGACACCCAGTTTAGAGAATGACTTAAAACAAAAGTTCATTTAAAGAATGCTGAAGAAAATATGTGAAGACAACAGGTGGGTATTTAGTGTTTGGATGCACTGAGACATATCTTGAAAATGCAGAGTTCTTTCCTATTTCTGTGGAGCTGTGTTTTGCATAGAAGCACAGCGCTTGATATTTATGAGGAACCTCTAAAGGATCTGGAGCTTTTTATCTCCAATGCACTAGCGACACTGTGATGAGCAAGGAAAATATGCCCCCCCTTGTTGTCATAGGAAAATACAAACAGATTGTGTGCAACTATGGATTCCAGAAAAAATATCGCCCGACAAAGAACCATTAACATTGGTCATTCATGAGGGAATCAAAACTGTTGTGATTGAAAAAAACAATCGCCCAAAATATAAATGTTATTGTACAATTTTTTTTTAGAAATGAATGAAAGTTCTGAATTTGTCAATTTTTGCAGGTTTTTTTTGTGATCGTGTTTGTTTGGTAACATGCAATTGTTGTTATTGTTGTTTTAGGACTCCAGTTAAGCAATGAAAACTATATTTAGTTTCACTTGTCCATGAATATTCAGTTAAGAGTGGTCATTAATAGTTCATTAAGAGCAGTCATATAACTGGGTCACAGACTCTTCATGGATAAGTGACATTAAACCAAGCAATCTGATTGTTTAAGAAATAAATCTTGCCATCTAATTGGTTATAGGCAAGATGATGTCAGTTTCAGGTCATCGGGTGCTCTCATGTTAAAAAGAGGTATTCCACATTAGCAAACTATATTACACTTGCATAGGTATGAGAGAAATTTCAGGTCACCAGAAGCTCATGTGAGAAAGGTATTTCACATGACTTTCTCACATTAGCAAACTATATCACATATGATAGGAATTTCAGGTCATCAGGTGCTGTCATTTCTCACATTAGCAAACTATATCATACAGGTGTAGGAATGAGACCGATAGTGTTTCTAGGAACCCTTGTGTCATTATCTTAGGCTTTTTCTTTATTCCAGGGTCTTTTGAGAATGAGGATGAATCGACTGAGTTTGTCAAGTGTAAGATAGAAAGTTTAGTAGCCAACAAAATGGTCCCCAAAGAAGGTATGATGGATATCTAAATGCATGTATACCTAGGTATATAGTTTATTATTGTGTGATTTAATTTGTATAGATCTGAAGAAAAATTATGTTAATGAAGAATTACTACAATAAATAAAAATAAATAGAATCTGTCCATTTAGTCATAGACCAGAAGTGTTTATGGGATGATATGTCGCCTGTCAGACCGTTAGCACAAGTTTGTTATCACCACTCCTCATAAACTACTTGGAGGATTGCCATAAAACTTTACATACACATTCATCCCATGGTCTAGTTGGTCCTAAATGAAAATGGTACTGCTCGGACATCTAATATGGCACCACAGTGGCCATCTTTAAAATCTTCTTATCCAGGGCTGAGCAGATCTGTTTTTCATTCACCTGTCCAGGACAAGTGGTTTCAGAAAATTCACTTGTCCCACCTTCCTTTCACTTGTTCCAAAATTTAAATCACTTGTCAAGATTTGATGAGATGTAAGCACTTTAATCCATAGAAAGAACAAACAAAATATTATTACAACATATTTATTTCTTAAAAGAATTTAATTTTTCAAAAACATACGGTAGGTTGAAATACATTTTTTTACATCAGAGGTTTACAGTTTTCCATTGTCCAGTCATCTTATATGCACTATTTCTTGCTCTGATAGAGTAGCATCAGTACTTCCATCAACAAGAATGGAAATTGATTTACTGGAATTAAGACTTTCACTAACTTCTCTCAGGATTTGATCGATTGGTCGAATGAAGTAACTTGCGCTGAATCTGTTCTTATAATTAGCATCAAGTTCAACAATGTTCTTCTGGAGTGCACACAGCATTTTCATATAAAAAAATGGTTTTCCATAATTGACTGAGTTGTAGGCTGTGTTAAAGCGAGCTCTCATTTTTTTTCATTTCAGTCTCATTTGGTTTTCAAAGGGCCTTTCCTAGTGGAGTGTAAGCAAATCTAACTTCAGGGATTTTCGGCACATGCTGGCTAGTGTCATGCATATACTGTGCTGCTACAGGCCTTGTGAGGTCCAGAACTGTCATGAGACTTGATTGGTTCAATCCTGAATTTGTCAGTTCCATTGACAATTACTCTGGTTGAATTTCTGGCCTGTGCCAGTTTGGGATATTGTTTGCAATAAATGCAAAACATTTTTCCTTCAGAGTCAGTGAGATCAAGTCAGGGATAACTATCAACCCAATGTGGCTATAAATTTTTGAGTCTCTTAGAAGCGTCATATTTTACATTTTGTTGTTATCACAGAGTCTGGCTTATGTATCTTTCAGTCTTTGGAGGAATAGTTACCTCACACAGTGGCAGTCTTACATTTACCCCTCCCCTTTTACATGAATTTTCCTTCTCCGAATCTTCCTTATTAACTTCCTTGTGAAAATAATTCAGTAAACTCACTTTATCCATATAGTAAATATCACCTTACTTGACAACTACTTCTAAAGTGATCATAACATACATTTTATCCTTTAAATATGAACTGTGACAGTTCCTTAATCAGCGCAATTGTTTCGCTTCAAATGCAATATCCGAAGTTAAAATTAATCCGCTGTATAATCAAATAAAATTAAAGAATCATCACTGCCATTTAATCAGTTCATAAAGGAAATGGACACTAGATTAGATTAAAATCTAACGTGAGGAACTGGTTTGAGTAAACCCAATATAATGAAGCTATTTAAAACACTGCTAATTAATCGTACTGTCTTTGTTTTGTTTCACGTGTTTTGATTGTCCAATAATTTGGTTGCTATGCCCAATATGCGGTCAAGCGGTAAATAGAATGTGCGCATGTCATGCAACAGTTATCAATGACCACCGGCAGGTGTGATACAGGATGTAAATAAATACATGGAGACCAGTAGAACCAAGTATTCAGTACACCCAGATGGCTTTAATGGCCAGATAAAGCTAAATAAAGTGATTATGGCATGAAAATAAGCACCTGCCAGACTTTTTTTTAAAAAGGAAAAAAGCACTTGTCTTAGACTAGTGACTTGGAAAAGTTTACTTGCCCAAGTTTGAAAATGAGTAGTCCGGGACGTCGGGATTTGCTCTGCCCTGTTATCACTACTTCTGAATGGATGATCATATCAACATGGAGTTTTCACTAAAAGACTTCGTATGATATCCAGTTGGTCCTAAATGAAAATAGTGTCCATCTGACAACCAGTATGACCACCATGGCAGCCATCTTGAAAATCTTGTTATCGTTACTGCTCCAGGAGGGAAAATCATATTGACATGGGGTTATCACCAAAAGACTTCTTATGATGTCTAGTTGCCCTAAATAAAAATAGTGCCGCTCAGACATCCAATAGCACCTCCACAGTAGTCATCTTGAAAATCTTATTATCATTACTACTGATTTAAGGCTCATATCAGCATATACTTCTTCTGATGTCTAGTTGCTCATAAATAAAAATGATGCCAATCTGATCTCCAATATGGCTGCCACAATGGTAATCTGGAAAATCTTATTATCACAACTTCTTCTAGATGGCTGGTCATATCGACATTGTGCTTTCAACAGAAGACTTCTTATGATGTCTAGTTGGTCATAAATGGAAATAGTGCGAATCTGATATCCAATATGGCCACCATGGCATTCATTTTGAAAATCTTGTTATTGCTACTCCTCCAAAATGGAAAGTTGTATCAACTTGGGCTTTCACCAGAAGACTTCTGATAATGTCTTGTTGGTCTTAAATTATAATGGTGCTGATCTGATGTCCAATATAGCCAGCACAGTGGCTATCTTGAAAATCTTGTTATCGCTACTCCTAAATGGAAAGTCATTTTGACATGGAGTTTTCATCAGAAAAGTTCTTATGGTGTCTAGTTGGTCCTAAATGAAAATGATGCAAAATAACCATCAATATGGCCACCATGGTGGCCATCTTGAAAATATTATCTCTACTCCTCCCAAATGGGTGGCTATATCAACATGGGGTTTTCACCAGTAGACTTCTTGTGATACCTAGTTGTCATAAATGAAAACGGTGCCCATCTGATGTCCAATATGGCTGCCATGATGGCTGTATTGAAATTCTTGGTGTCACTTCTCCCCCTGAATGGATGGTCATATTGACATGGGTTTTCACAAAAGACTTCTAATGATGTCTAGTTGGTCCTAAATGAGAATGATGCCAATCGGACATCCTGTATGTCCACAACAGCAGCTGATTTGAAAATCATGTTATCACTGAAGAATATCAGAGATAGTTAAAACATTTAGCAGTTAAAATAAAGAAATGGTCTTCTTGAGAATTCCTGGACATTTTTTTGTCCAGTAGAGCATCAGTCCCTTTGAATGACTCTTGTTATTTTGCCTGGTTTTAAGGCCAAATGAGCTTATGATATGGTTCTTTGTCAATTGTGTGTTGTAGTTCACAACTGCTTGACCAGTTTGCAAATGATTTTACAGGGAGCATTCTGGCATTAAGGTCTTTCAAATTTGTTCAAATGATGCTGATCCATCGTACAGTATAGTTGCTGTTTCTCAACAGAATTTGACTAAATTTTAGAGAAAGGTACCTGCCATAGAAGGCTTTGAAATTTGTACAAATGATGCCAACCCTCCATCAAATATGGCCTCTATCAAATACCACCACTACTAAAAATAGTGAAACCTTTAAATGACTTCTTATCAAAAACTGCTCATTAGAATTTACCAAATTTGACAGAAAGCATCCTGGCATAGATGGCTTCCAATTTTATACAAATGATGTTGATACACCATCAAATGTGGCCACTATTACTAAAATTAAAAAAACAACAACTTTAAACAACTTCTAAAATACTGCGCAAAAAATTGACCAAATGTAACAAAAACCATCCTGGTAGAGCTTTAAGTACTTCACAAATGATGTCTATCCCCAATCAAATATGGTAAGTGACTCAACAGTATTTGACAGAAAGCATCCTGGTGTAAAGACATTACAAGTTTAATGCTGATCTGCCATCAAATATGGACACCGTTATTAAAATAGGTAAAACTTAAAATGACTTCTTCTCAGATCCTGTTCAGCAGATTTTGACAAAAAAGATTCTGGCATTAATGGCTTTCAGATTATCTAAATGATGCCAATTTGCCATCAGATATGGTCACCATTACTAAAAATAGAAAATCTTTTAAATGACTTATTCACAAAAACCGATTCACAGAATTTGACCAAATTTCACAGAAAACATCTTGGCTTGAAAGGATTTTAAATTTATACCGATGATGCCAATCTGCCATCATATATAGCTACTGCTAGTAAAAATTTAAAAAACTTGTAATAAATGCTTCTGAAAAGCCGTTAAGCAGAAATTGACCAAATGTGACAGCATCATAGCTTGAAGGCCTTTAACATTTATAGAAATTATGCCAATCCACCATCAAATGTGGCCACTGTTACGAAAAATAGAAAAGCATTTACACAATTTTACTTCAGAAACTGCTGAACAGAATTTGACCATTTTGGACAGAAAGCACATTGGACAAATGATGCTGATGTGCCAGCTAATATCTTTGAAGATATAAAATCTAGAGAAACCTGGAAATAATTGTTTCCAAAATATATGCAATCAACAGTATTAGAAGAAATTTCTTCAGAAAGCACCCTACTGACCCACATTTCTTGGCCAACTGCTATTAAGCAGATGTCAGCACGATAAGCAATCTTGGGCCCACTTGGGCCTCTTATTCACATAATATTACCTGCAGAATCATGTCAGTATGTAGATGCATATCGTAGAGTAAAACACTGTGCAGACAAACTAGATCACTGTGACCTATATTTCATGTTGCAATGATTTGCATTAAACTTTGCATTTATCTCAATGTTTTAGATTGGATATATTGCATTTTTAAGCTTTGACAATACATTTTTAAGGTACCGTATATACTCACTTATAAGTTGAGTCCAACTGATTGATTACTATTGACAAACTGCATAGACCCAGATCTGCCGGCACATTATGTGATGGCAGATCTAGGTCTGTGCAGTTTGCAATTGGGCTTGTCTTATACGCAAGGTTTCCATGACATTGGATACATTGTATATAAAAGGAGGTAATTAACACCTTAGCACACCTGTCTTATGCTTAAAGCACTTGTGAATTATTACATAACAAACAGACATATTTTTTTAATACAAATTTCACTGCTTTTGCATGCTTTGATAATGTGGTAAGGTTCTAAATTTAAATTATGTCAGAAATGTTTTGTTGAGTTACATGCATTAGTATAATATTATAGCTTAACAAATTACTCTTAAAATATTCTCTATAGAATTAGGACATTTCAATATTAAATTATTATCATAGTTTATATTCTCTATAGAATTAGGACATTTATTAAAATATTATCATAGTTTATATTCTCTATAGAATTATGACATTAAAATATAGAAAATGTAAGTGACTCAGACAAACACTAAATAAATTTTTACTCGACAAGAATACATGATTTTGATTTTATTTCAGATGAAGAAGTTGAGGATTCAAAGACAGCTGTCAGAAAATTCAGGAAGCTTTTTAATATGCCAAAAGAAGAAAAGCTTGTCAGTCGTAAGTACAGCAACAGTTCTGTATACTGTTCCTGTTAAATTGTTTTCCATCAGTGAACAAAATTACAGCATGTTTTCCTACTTAGAGAAAAATTATCTTTAAATCCCTTTAAATTCTTTTCTCCCAAAACCTACCTTGAGCGAATTTTCATGAATTGCAGCTTTTGTTTGGTAATTATATTATAACAGTAAAGGCCAGTGCTGTAGACCACTTAGCCACCCAGGGCCTCCTTTTGTTTGGTAATTATATTGTAACAGTAAAGGCCAGTGCTGTAGACCACTTGGCAACCCAGGGCCCCCTTTTGTTTGGTAATTATATTGTAACAGTTATAGTAAAAGAAAGAACAATAGTGGGTTAAAGTTGTAAGACATTAAATAATGAATGTGTGAACCTTCCACACATTCTCAGCTTTGTTAGTTAAATCAAATCAAAGCTGTACAGTGCTAGAGTACAGGGTGGAAAGTTAAAGTTCTTTTTCAATTTCTGCAGACTACTCGTGCAGCTACTGGAAGGGGAAAGTTCCACGTCAGGGTTGGATGTACCTAAGCATCAACCACCTGTGTTTCTACTCCTTCCTAATGGGAAAAGAGGCCAAGCTCATCATCAGATGGACGGACATCACAGTAAGGCTACATTCACATAACGTTAGACAAATACAATGGAACATGTGTCTAAAGGACACTCGAGGGACAAGAAAATTGTGTCTCTTGTGGACAGCTGTTCTGGGCATAGAGGTTGAATATTAACATTAAATTAAGAGGTTAAAAAATGTACTTTACAAACAGGTGTCCTTTATATAAAGCAGATTTGACTGTATGTTGATAGGCATTCATATAAAAAATGGATTCAAGATCAAAGCTGTTAGCATAGATTTTTGCACTGCATTACTTCTTACCCTTGTGAGAGTTTATTGGTCAGCAAGGTGGGCTTGCAACCAGAAAGGCACAGGTTCAAATCTTACCATTGGATTAGCTCGGGTTGGTGTGTCCTGAGCAATGTGCTTTACTCCAATTGCCTCGGCATTAAAACCTTCATGTCTGATGATCTTGATGAAATTTAATAAGATAGACCCACTCCTAAGGTTTAGGATCCATGAATTTGCAGTTCAGGAGAATAGTTACATAATGTTCCAGGTCATTACCCATAAAGAGAAGTGATTGGGCCATGGATAAAGAGAAGTGATTGGGTCATGCATAAAGAGAAGTGATTGTGATTGTGCCATGCATAAAGAGAAGTGATTGGGCCATGCATAAAGAGAAGTGATTGTGATTGTGCCATGCATAAAGAGAAGTGATTGGGCCATGCATAAAGAGAAGTGATTGGACCATACATAAAGAGAAGTGATTGTTCCATGCATAAAGAGAAGTGATTGTGATTGGACCATGTATAAAGAGAAGTGATTGGGCCATGCATAAAGAAAAGAGATTGGGTTATGTATAAAGAGAAGTGATTGTTCCATGCATAAAGAGAAGAGATTGTGATTGTGCCATGTATAAAGAGAAGTGATTGGGCCATGCATAAAGAAAAGAGATTGGGACATGTATAAAGAGAAGTGGTTGGGCCATGTATAAAGAGAAATGATTGGCCATGTATAAAGAGAAGTGATTGGCCATGTATAAAGAGAAGTGGTCTGGTCATGTATAAAGAAAAGTGATTGGCCATGTATAAAGAGAAGTGATTGGGCCATGCATAAAGAAAAGAGATTGGGACATGTATAAAAAGAAGTGGTTGGGCCATGTATAAAGAGAAATGATTGGCCATGTATAAAGAAAAGTGATTGGCCATGTATAAAGAAAAGTGATTGGCCATGTATAAAGAGAAGTGATCTGGTCATGTATACAGAGAACAACCATTGGAAAGAATGTAATAACCAAGAGATGAATATCATGGTTGTTTTGTGAACAGCATATTATGACAGTAGTGTGCATATTATTCTCTATTTTAATTTTACACATGGTCCAAAATTTAGATTTACATATTGAAAGTGCAAAATCAGAAATTGTTTGTAAAATTACCTTTTGAGTATAAAAGGTATCTAATATATAGCACATTTTTAAGAAGCAGTCAACTTGAGGAAAGATGGAAATGGGGTATCCCAATACCGGTGTCCAGTGAGTACAGATCCATTCACAATTTTCAGTTAACACAAGTGAAAGTTAAATTATCTTAAACCTTGACTGATGCTTACTGAAATAGTGATCATATGTAAGATTTTATTATTGCTTTTTTTTTCCAGAAATTGGAACGGGGCAATAACATGATATTTCCTGACAGTGTGAAAGTCTCCACGAGGGAAGGAGATGTTAGTATTTTTCCTTTCTGTTTTCTTCTTTGCTTATGGCTGTCTTTGTTAAGATTCTAATTTTGTCTTGCAGAAAAAACTGTATATAGGTCATCTGACATGTTTATGCGTATATCTCTAAGACATAATTAAAGTTTGCTCTGAGCTTACTTTTTCAGATATAAATCTCAGTGTGTTTTATTACTGTTCAAATGCTTTTCAAAGAAGGTGGAGATTATGTGATCCTGCCAGTCTAGACTCATGTAGGTAATGTCCCCCAACTTCTCATACACTGTTTAAGATAGAGACTTCTAACTTAGGTTATGGTTAGGGATTGGCATGTTGGTGTGCAGAAAGGTTTTAGAATTTTGTTCCATCCTCAGGGGGTAGAGCTTGGGGAAACGGGGATACTTTTGCATATATATATAATGGGAATAGGTAGGAATAACTGGGAAAATCCTGCAGACATCTAGTTACAACTTATTATGCATGTGAAATAATGAGTCAAGCAGCATGTAGGTGATATCATTGCATTCTTCAGTGGCACTTCTTGGATTTGGAGTTATACTTGTTCCTGTAAAGCAGTGAAACAGTTGTAATCTATCATGAATTCTTACATTTATCTGATGAGAAGCCCATGTTGAATGATCAGCACCCCACCCTCCAATATCATCAAAATCTGAGACAAGTTTGATTATGAGGGAGATCCATGCATTCTAATGAGGTGATCTTATTTGCTGAGCTTGTTACCACTCTAGAGACTGTTTTTCTGATCCAGTTTTGATCAAATTTGGTAATTAGTTTTAAATCATTAAGATCTTGGATGGGTACAATTATGAGGAAGATACAGGAATATGAATAAGGTGATTTTTGGATCTGATTGGTTGGGTCATTTTTATGATGAATGAGACCGATCCATATTTATGAGGTGATCTTGCATCTGATTGGCTGAAGTTTTTTACCACTCTAGAGACTGTATTTTTCATAGGATTTTTATCATATTTGGTAAATAGGGCTATGTCATCAAGATATTGGTTGAGTATGATCATGAGTGAAATTCATGCATATTAATGTTATGACCTTGCATCTGATTGGTTGAGCTTGTCAGGAATCTTGAAACTTTATTTCCGATCAGATTTTGATCACACTTGTTAAATAGTCTTATATTATCAAGATCTTGGATGAGTTTGATTATGATCAATATATACACATATTAATGAGGTAATATTTTATCTGATTGGCTAAGCTTTTATAATCATTGTTGCAGATAAGTTCTATAATAAGTGAGGTCTTTGCATATTAATGAGACACCTTGCATCTGATTAACTATATTTCTCATACAATTTCTGTAAAACTTGGTAAATGGGTTTATATCCTCAAGATCTTGGATGACTTCAGTTATGAGTAAGAGACTGTGCATGTTAATTATGCCTTTATCTTTAGAGATAATTTTTTTCAGGATATAGTAAAATAGGTAAAATCAACAGGACATAAAGCTTGGGAGATGGATTACATAGGTTGTGTTCTCACAATACTGAAAAAGCTAGCTTAGTGAAATGATCAACTGTTACATTATGTAAACCAGATGAATGATATCAGGCCCATTTACGCATCTTGTTTTGATAAAAAGCCCACTGCCCAAATTTTGACGGATTTATTAGGTTGCCCTCCCCCCTTGTTTTATTTATGAGGGAGAAATACTGTAATCAGGCTGGTCATATGGTCTTATCATAGGAGAAATACTGTAACCAGGCTGGTTACAGGTTTTAGCATAGAAAAAATACTGTAATAAAGCAGTTCTCCAGGTCTATTTATGGGGGAAATACTGTAATCAGGCTGGTCCCCTGGTTTTATCATAGGAGAAATACTGTAATTAGGCTGGTCTCCAGGTCTTATCATAGGAGAAATGCTGTAATCAGGTTGGTCTCAAAGTCTTCTTATGGGAGAAATTCTGTAATCAGACTGGTCCACAGGTCTTATCATTTGAGAAATACTGTCACCAGTAAGGTACATTTGTCTTGTCATGAGAGAAATACTTTAATCAGGCTGGTCCACAGGTCTTATCATGGGAGAAATATTGTAATCAGGCTGGCCCACAGGTCTTATCATTGGAGAAATGCTGTAATCAGACTGGTTTCCAGCTCTTATCATGGGATAAATACTGTAATCAGGCTGGTTCCCAGATAATATCATCGGAGAAATGCTGTTATTAGGCAGAGTCCAGCTAGCAGCTGGTCTCAATTATCTTGATTTACTTTGCTGACTGAACAGTTTTTATTTTTAGCTCACATGTCCATAAGGTCAAATGAGCCTATGGCATGTCCCATCATGCATCATCCATAGCATCCATCAATTATTGCTATTTTAAACTTCTTCTCAGAAACCACAGGCCAAGTTTTTAAAAAATTTGTCACAGAACATCATGGCATAAAGAGATTTAAAAATTTATACAAATGTCACTGATCTGCCATCAAATATGACTGCTGTTACTAAAAATAGTTAAAACTCTTTAAACATATTCCCCATCAAACACCACTGAACAGAATTTGATCAGATTTGACACAAAGCATCCTGATAGGAAGACATTTCAAGTTGTACAAATGATGCTGATCTGCCTTCAAATATGGCCACAGCTACTAAAATAGAAAAACCTCTGTTACATAAAATAGAATAACCTGTAAATGACTTCTCCAAACCACTGAATAGAATTGAACCAAACTTGACAAAAATTGTCCTAGTAAGAAGACCTTTCAGATTTATACAAATGATGCTACTGTCAAATATGGCCACCATTGCCACAAATAGAAAAAGCTTTAAATGATTTCTTTTTTAAAACCTTGGAATATAATTTGACCAAACTTGACAGAAAGCATCCTGACATAAAGACCTTTCAACCTTTGACAAATAGTGCCAACCCATTAAATATGGCCACTGTTGCTAAAAAAAGAAAAACCTTCAAATGGCTTCTTAAAAACTGCTGAACTGAATTTGACCAAATGTGACAGAAAGCATTCTGGCATAGAGGGCTTTTAAGTTGGTACAAATAATGCTGATCTGCCATTAAATAAATGGCTGCCTTTACTATAGCCAGTTTGCCTATTAAAGCAGGGGAAGTAACCAATGATGTGAAGTATTGAGAATCACAGGTTTGGGTTTATGATGAATCCTGCTGCTTGAAGACAAACTTTAAAACAGATTTTAAAAATAATTTTTAGAATACAGGATAGACTTCACCATTTTCAATAAAACAAGTTATTGAAATTAGGAAAATAATACACACTAATCTTTAATTTAAAGCGGAAGAAAAATATATAATAGAAATGTAACAAGTAACACTCTGAGTAGATGGAATAAATTCTGGATAAGAACAGCTAGGAAAACAATTAAATGTGTGCAGTGTTGGAAATGAATTTGCTGTATTGTGTATGTAAGACACCTTGCTCTTATTGCCCAACAAAAACTGACCAAAGGCTCTAAATACCTTAAATAATTTTAAATGGTATTGCCATATTAAAACGTGTGAAGTATTTGTTGTTTTTATGTTATTACATATATGTTCATTATTTTATGACATTTCATATATTAAATGTCATTACTCACAGATTATTTTAAATTTATATTTTGTGTCTTTAGCTTGTAAAATAGATAATAACCCAATATGTTTTTTCCCTGAAACAATTGCCAGATTTAATTACTGTTATTAATCCAGCTATCTGAACCCTCCAATTTTCCTGACCTTGACTCTAGAAACTTTCCATCCATACAAAATGATTTGAAAAACACCCCAATAAATAAATGAATTCCAGATTTGATGAATGTTGTGACCAGATTGCATTTAATTTCGTCATAGGTAAAAGTATTAGACATCACACTCATTAAGATGCTTACTATTTCTCATATATTTTTTTAGCTCTTATTGGAGATATACTTGAAAGCTAGAAAGCATAATTCAATAATGGCTACATTTGCATGCTGTGTTCACTAATCATGGTATGTTCAGATTTACAGGAAGTTCTATAAAACACAAATTATTTAATTAAATAGTAAGCGCGTATCTAACTTTACTATACCATCATGTTGTCAAGTAATATTGACAAGGTCTTTTCTCAAAGGAATAAAATTAGGTAATGCAACCATGGTTCACAATTCGTAAATGGAAGAGAAAATGAAGCAAAAATAAATCTAATTCCGATCAACCAACCCAAATTTCTTTTTAATGTCCAATAGACAATTTAGTATCTAAGTGCTCCAAACTTTTCTTTCCACTCCACAGTTTCATTACATGTATGAATTTGCTTTCACAAGCTTACATGTCAGTTATGTAGGTGAGTGATATCAAGCCACTTTGTCCTCTTGTTCTTTTTTTATTGCAATGTAAGCACTTTATATTAGATTACTTTGTTTGACCTGAACAAATAACTTGTAATTACCATAATAATACTTAGAGGAAACTTCTGTTTTGTATATAATTCGTTGATTTGGTGACTGATCATATAAAAATAACAATAACACATAGTTTGCTCTTTTCAGAACTTTAGTAGAACACTTAAAAAGAATCTGAATCTTCAGGGTTTGCCTTTGGGATACTTCTCTTGTTTTCCTGCAAATATGTGAAAATAACCAGTATGATACTTGTAACATACCTTTGGGATCAATTACTTCTCTTGTTTTTCTGTAATTATGTAAAAATAACCAGTATGAGACTTGTAACATACATTAATTGTTAAAATCATAAGAACACTGTAATCTAATTTCCACTGTCACTTACATTATTTTTGTTTTTGTTGTTATTTGTGTTTTTGAACTCTGATCTGAATGCTAATGAGCATAATGTACACAATGATTAGGGAAAGCATTTTATTGGATAAATATACATGCTGTTTTGAAAACATGCTGTATTTCTATCATTGGGTATTAACATTCTCTTTGTACCTGCTGTATTCTTGATTATATCATCATGATATAATCACATGCTGTATTTCTATCATTGAGTATGAACATTCTCTTTGTACTTGCTGTATTCTTGATTATATCATCATGACTGGTATAATCTAGACTTTCATCATTGGGACATTAAATTAGAATAATTCTATAATTCCAGCACTTTTTCTCCATGTTCTTCAATAGTGTAGAAACCTTTCGACTGATGGAACAGCTTGCCAACATGGCTATGAAACAGTAAGTAATGTAAAAGGATCAATATATTTGTACAATAAATGACTTGCTTTTATATTTCAAATAAATCTTATGATTTTTCTTGCAGTATACGATTTTATCATAGATCCATGTAAGAAAAAAGATGGTATGTTGAAACATTCCCTGAGTTATTGAAATAAAATTTGCATGAAAATGGTTTCTTAACTGTGGCTGTTCCATTTTGTTCTGCCACTGCAACTTATAAAAATTGTGTAAAATAGAACTTGCTTTTTTTGATGAGTGTAATTCTTCGAGCATACAAAATAATTGTATGACTCACCATGGGTAGGGGATGTAATGTCCAGCCATATATCACACTGTTGTTAAATTTTGTTTGTGGGTCATTTCAGACACTGTGGTTGGGGGCATCCATGTTCCATGAACACATTTCTAGTTGTAGTGTTAAAGTATGAAAATATGTTGAAATAAAAAATGAATCCCATCTATACACTCATTAACAAATTAGTTCAAAGACAAAGTTTTGAACATTTATAAAAAATGCACTCTAATATGACATAAACATTTCTCATTCGAAACATCAGGTAGTGAATGCTGTTTGCTGGATGAAAAAAGGGTTTAATTTTTAATTCTTTCAATAAATTGTTTCCATAAATGTTGTATTAAAGCAAATAAGTCAGATGAATGAGATTAGACTGTAAATGTTGTATTAAAGCAAATAAGTCAGATGAATGGGATTAGACTGTAAATGTTGTATTAAAGCAAATAAGTCAGATGAATGAGATTAGACTGTAAATGTTGTATTAAAGCAAATAAGTCAGATGAATGGGATTAGACTGTAAATGTTGTATTAAAGCAAATAAGTCAGATGAATGGGGTTAGACTGTAAATGTTGTATTAAAGCAAATAAGTCAGATGAATGGGATTAGACTGTAAATGTTGTATTAAAGCAAATAAGTCAGATGAATGAGATTAGACTGTAAATGTTGTATTAAAGCAAATAAGTCAGATGAATGGGATTAGACTGTAAATGTTGTATTAAAGCAAATAAGTCAGATGAATGGGATTAGACTGTAAATGAGACTCTAGTTATAGATTAACTTGTTCACAAATCCCAGTGTACCATATATACTCGCATATAAGCCAGGTCCAAATGCAAATAACATAGACCCTGATCTGCCATCACATAATGCGCCACTCTGAGTTGTCCTTACAAACTGCATAGACCCAGATCTGATGGCGCATTATGCGACAGCAGATATAGGTCTATGCAGTATGCAGTTGGTATTGGCTTATATGCGAGTATATTTGGTTATGCTGCACATTTGTATTGGCAGGTTGATTTCCGAAGGGGGAGGTTTTGAAGAAGACAAGACAATGTTTGCAAGAACAAAGTAAGTAAAATCTAATGTATCTAAATCATGGGCTGTTTGAAAGATAAACATATAGTAAGTACTTTTTATGCTATACAATAATTCCAGTTGTTATGAATTTACTGCATTTTTATGTGATTGACTGTAAACTGTCATGTGATACTGCTCTGAAATGTTTTACACATTTTGGGTAAATTCTGGGGACTACTTTTGGGTCTCAATCAGCTTCCAGTGTAGTTAAGGTCAAGCGTTGTCTGTATCAACTCTATAACACAAAGAACAAGAACAATGTCCCCTCGCTCCACACCTCGACTGTCACTTCAGATCAAAATTTGCAACCCCAGATATAATCTCAGATTAGAAGTTCAAACTGAAGTCACAGTCCTTCCTGCACTCCAGCACTCACCTCTGTAGTCAAACAAAGCATATGGCAGGCTTTACAAGCAATATTATGTTCGTCAATTATTGCATTTTTTCTTTGACAATGTGCTTTAATCAGTTCTTGTGCAGTGTCATGGTCTTATGATGTAAGGAACAGTGAATCTCTAAAAACGAACACGAATTTTGTTTTAAAAGATAGAAATGTTATAAAGTGAGTACAGTGAATGCTCAACATGTAAGGTATATTTGCTCAATGAATATCACTGTCACCCTCATCAGCTCTTGCGTTGTGATTCTGTACAGCTAGGCCATCTTAGATAGCAAAGAGTCATTGATACATATTGTTCCACATCAGTGATGAATAAAGTCAATCATCAACCTTGGCTAACGAAGATGGGGCTATTATTATGGTGCCGTGTGAAGATGCTAATGAAAGAAAACTACATGCTGCTTAAAAAAATCAAATCTGTTGATTGAATCCGCTGATTTGATGACAGAACAGGGGAAGATTTGAGGATGTATGGGCAACCATCTCTGCCAGACAACTGGAATGAGAGAGATAAGAAGCACATGATCAAGGATGCAGATGCCATAATTTCTTTTTTGGCTGAATCCCAGAAGGTGGAAAGTTTGCCCATTTTATAATAAAATTCAGCAAACAAGGCCATCACAAGTTTCTCATTCATTGCCAGCCATGCCATTGCCCTTGTTGCCACAAACAGAACAGATCTTAACAGCATTACCTGTGAGGCCAGTACCAACATGGTACATTGATTCATCTGGACCAGTAGTGGAAATACCAGCAACACTCTGGTACTGGCTATGGTGATCTTTCCTGGGATAGCCAGTACCACACTTTGGCACCAGAAGCTGACCATTCACAGACCACATCAGCTTCGACACAGCCTTGACCTATGCTTTCAGCTTCCAGGACCAGGTATGGTTATCTATTTTTTTTCATGGTATACCCAGTCCCAGCTTCATGACATAGATAGTGTCTGACATTCAGACGTGCCCATTCCAGCCCCAGCTCTGATTTGGGTGCCTTGTATAACCGGCACCAGAATCGGTTAACCATCTCAAGCTTATCAGTACAGACTATTAAATAAATTTTTTACTGGCACCAGACAGGTCAATCACAGATCCTGATTCCATCACAGCCCACTAGTACCTTCCTTTCTACACATGGACTAGAAGTCTTTCCATGACACCCTGCAACTGGTTTGGAATGTCATAGCGATAGGATCCATTCTGAACTTGGTTTTGATAACTATTTTTCAGCAGTCTGAATGCAGCCTTGACCCTTCTGCCAAGAACTTCACTGGCAGTCATACTTGGAATTGGAAGTCAGTCTCTCATATGGTCTGTGTGCTCAACACACTTTCCAAAGTCATTGTTGTGTCCATTAATCTGCAGCTTTCTCTCCATGTCACCACAGAGTCGTTCTCAGATCACAGCTGCTTTCTTTTGAGCTTATCTTCCACTGCCAGATTGAAGAGGTCAGGAAACAGGCAACCAAAAAGGCAAACCTCTCACAGGCCTAGCAATCCAGAGTTCAGCTCTCATTTTTGAGGAAAGATCAGAGAAACAAGAAGGACCCACCCACCCTAAGAGCACAACATTTGGGGAAACCATCATACATGCCAAGAACTCAGTTTCCAAGGGTCACAGATGACAAGATGAGTGGAAACAAAGATATCTTTCGGCCCAGTTACTTACCCAGACATCCTCCCTTTCACAGGAAATGACATCACACTCATGCCATCCTCTCAGACATTCTGGTTGGAGGAAGACTGCAACACTTTGTAATGGAATTGGAGAGACTCTGCCCAAGTGACCCATGGGTCTTGCAAATAATCTCAGAGTCTCCAGATTACATTTAGCACCCCTACCCCATTGTCAGGTTTCCAATGCTACAGACTTTCAGAATGGACATCTTGCAAAAAAGAGTTGTAGATATTGTTCACAATGCAAACTCTCTGGGATTTTACTCCAGACTGTACTAAGTTCCCTAAGTCAGTGGCAAGCTTCATCAATCTAAGGTCTCAAAACGATTAATTTGGACACAATGGTTCAGTATGGAGACACTGAAACTGGTTCTCAGTACCATTCAGAAGAGAACTTTGTAATTAGCTTAGACCTGCAAGATAATACCTCACATTCCCAATCACAAATCTTCTCTGAAATTCCTGAGGTTTGTGTTTAGGGATATGGTGTACTAGTTCAGGGATATGGTGTACTAGTTCAGGATATGGTGTACTAGTTCAGGGATATGGTGTACTCGTTCAGGGATATGGTGTACTAGTTCAGGGATATGGTGTACTAGTTCAGGGCACTCCCTTCGAGTCTGACTATCAGTCCCTGGGTCTTCACAAGAATCATGGACAGAGTGATGTTGCACTTTCATACCATCTCCATGTCCATGGCTTCCATCTGCTTTGACAGAATTCTATAAAAGCACCAAGTGAGTTAACTTTTTATCAAGACATAAAATCTAAAGTTTCACTTTTGCTTTGCCTTGAATTATTGTCAACAAGGACAAATCCAGTCTCATCCCATCCCAACATACCACCCACTTGGGTATGGAGTTAAAAATGCACTTTTACTGATTCTGTCTCCCTCAACAATATGCCTTAAAAATCATCTAAACAGTGTCTACCATTCGCTCAGAAAAATAAATTTCAGCCCGGAAATTTCTACACCTCTTGGGTCTTCTAATTTGGCAGCAGATCTCCTCATCCTAGGCTGCCTGTCCATGCGACAAATGCAGATGATTCTCATATCCCAGTGGTGGCTGGAATTTTGTCTACTGGACCAAGTGATCCCAGTTTTGGTTTATATGCAGTCCCATATCAGTAAATGGGAGAACTTCACTTGCTTTAAAATAGGCATCCTGTTCAGGATCAACCACCAGAAATTTTAGTCTGCACAGATGACAGCATGACAGTTTGTGGTGCCCACCTACTGATCTCCTAGCAAGAAGGCAGCTGGGTTTGGTATCTTCAGGACTGCTCATTACAAATCAGTTTCCTAGAGGTGAAGGCCATATGATATGCCAACAATTGTGGTGGATGACACTATTTAGAAACGGTGTTGTCCTCATTCTATCAGTCAACTTGCCTGTCATCAGTTACATCAGAAGGCAAGGTTGGAGATGGGGGGTAAGGGGAGGACCAAGTCCCCAGACATCTGCCTTCTCATTTGGGATTTTCTCAGGTGGTGTCATCATCAAATCCACATCCAAGTCCACCACATCCGAGGCACACTCAATGTCCTAGCTGTCTGTTTGTCCAGGCAGGATCAGTCAAGTTAGACCAAATGTTCCATTCACCCCGCAGTTTTCAGACAAATCTGTACACATTGGGGTTGACCCCATGTGCACATATTTGTGATGAGGTGGAACACAAATATCCTGATCTTTGTCTCTTAAGTCCCAGGTCTGAATGCATGGGAAATTGATGCTCTTTTCCTAAACCTGAATGGTCCAAATGTATACACTTTTCACCCAAGCCCTCTGATCCCCAAAGTCTTGCAGAAAGCATCGGAATCAGAGTGTTGTCTCATTCTGATTGCTCTCATCAAGTGGGAAAATCATGAGTTAATGACCTATTGAATTTAGCAGCAAAGATTTCCAGGAAGATCCTGTCTTTTATCCATCTGCTCAAACAACTATGAATGCAGGTTTTCCATCGGAACTCAGAGATGTATGCCTGTCTTATATCCAGCAAGCCCTTATAAAGAAATGGTTCTCAGAACAAGTTGAGGACATAATTAGTCTAGCAAGGGGGCACATTTTTTTAAGAGTCTATGATGAGAAATGGAGTTTTCTTCATCTCTCTCTTAACAGCTTCTATACCACAGATAGCTAACTTCCTCCTTTGGGTCTTTGAGGAGAAGAAGTTAGGCCGTATCACAATCAAGGGCTACCATTCAACAAATTCTCACATGTTTAAACATCATGGAAGGGAAGATATAGGCTAGAACAAAGACTTCTGCAATCTTCTTACAAACTTTGACCGATCTTGACCAAAGACTTTGGCCCTTTGTCAGAAATGGAATCTTCCATGGGTAATGATATGGTTGAATAGGAAACTCTTAAAATCACTGTCCAGAGCCTCCATGAGTCATAATTCATATAACACCTGCTTCTTAGTTGTTCTAGCTACAGCAGGCAGAATCAGTGCGATACACACCTTATCAGTCAATCCAAACTATCTGTTGTTCTACCATGATGGTTTGGTTTCACTCATGATGGCCCTGCCAAGAACAGGCTCTCATGGAAATTAATCCTTTCTGTTGAAACTGCTGTCTGATGCAGGTTAATCTACTTCCATTGGATTTGAGGGAGTGAAAAATATTTCTCCAAACTGTGTCCATGGATAAACCATGTACTAGCTCATATCTCATTTTCATATAACTCAAAGCTGCTTTATGTATGTTAGGAGACAAGAGATATGGCTAACTGGGGGGTAAGGGGATATAGCTCCCTCCTCTTTTTACCTATTCAACTAACATTATGATTGGGTAACATATTTGAAGAAGAAACCAATTTTTAGAGTAAAATAAGTTTTTTCGATAATACTTAACCCCCTATGATAAAGCAGGCACACTCTCCCAATTTCTCTTTGCAATAAGATCCCTGAAAGAGCATGCACATTCACTCCATTAGTAACTGATGATTGATGGGATATGGTGCTAGTCCCTCTATCCTAGGGGAGACCACTCTCTTCTGACTTCCACCTTAGCAAGCAGACAACTTGTTAACACTTTTGTTGCTAAAACAAGCCAAAAGACATGGCAGACATAATTTTTAGCATAGAAGGGCTAGGTAGTGGATGCTGTAATAACATATTATGATTGGGTAAGTATTGTCGAAGAAACATGTTACTAAAAAATTAGTTTCTACTTACTTTTAGCTCAATCAAGAATTTAAATAATTTAAACTATTTCAGGAGAAGGACACCCAAGAAAGTATCAACATTCAAGAGAGATCTTGATGCCAGAAGTCGAAGTGACGCATACAGGTGACTGTCAATCGATACCTACCATCAAAATAAAAAATAAAATTTGTATACATGTATGTACGTGATTTTATACAATTATTGACTTTTGATTTTGGTTGTAACAAGGATATTTTGTCTCAAGTGGCGTCAGTGTAAACCATTTTGCTGGGGTTGATAAATCATTGTCACAACCAAAACAAAAATAAATAACTTTATTATATGATTTTTAAATTTCTGATATTCTTTTGCTTCAGTGATAATGAGATAACACTTAATAAGTTTTCAACTATTGATAAAGAATACAAAATGCAACAAAAGTGCAGTAAGAGATGGATGTTAAGTTCGGTTGGGAAAATACTAATGTACATATATATATATATATATATATTCAAATAATAAATATCACCAAAAATATAAAAAAATAAACTGTAAATATTCATAAAAAAATTATTTGGACTCCCTCCCCACTAATTGTTGTCCTTAAACTACCATTTAAAGGGCAGATATGAACATAAAAGAAGATTAAATGAGGCAGATGGACCGATGAACAGATTGACAGAAAATACAGTCAGTCAGTTATTAATGATGCACACTCTAGCAGGATTACATACTCAGAATAGCTGCACTGTCGATTAGACATCAGGTTAGCCATTGAAATCTTATACAGAGATCAGGAAAACTACTCATCCTGACAGAGTATAAATTGGCTGTGCCAAGGAACACTTCCAATGAACTGTTTTTTACTTACTCATCCCTGGGCTGGGTAAATGCAGATTTGCACCTTGAGAATAAATCTGTGTGCATTTTCTACCCTTAACAAGTGCCGAAGTTCAGCATTTCTTAACATCTAGCATTTGCCAATTATATATTACCAGTAATTTTGCCCATTTTGAATATTTGTGGTTGATCCAGAACATGTTGAAAATCAAGCCAACTTTTATTGTTTCACAGGTACCTGACACAAAATGGATACTAAAATTAATCCAGATTGTGACAATATTATGTTCCAAGTGAAGACAGCTTGTATGAACCCTTCTAATACATGGCCCCTTATATAAATGTATAAAAAGAGACAAGATTTGTATACCGAATCAAGAAATTGAAGTTTCACGTCTAGCCCGTGATTTCTTAATGGTATTTGCACACCAGTAGATATTTCTATAAGTGTGAAATTACTTTTCACGAGAAAAATCTTGCTAAAACACATTCAAAAGACGTAGTTTAAGTGTCTCTGCCAATTTCCACCAACTTTCACACAATGAATGCCACTGTAATCTATTTATAAAGCACATAATGTCAATACAGCAGCTGATTGGTAGTAATTTAATTTGGTGTCATGATGTAATAACCTTGCAGTTCTTGTGGCCAATCAGCAGTCTTTTCTTTGCTAGGTGCCCTTGAGTAGTTCTCTAGAAATGGAGGTTTGACTGAAATAGATTATGTAGTTCAAAAGTTGGTGGAAATTGCTGAGATGCTTGGAATTCTTCTTTCAGATGTAAGTTAGTGACATTTTTCATGTGAAAAGTAATTTCATGCTTATAGAAATATCTGCTGCTGTCTTCACTTTGGCATGACAATGTATGAATAAAGCTGCACAGTCTTGAAAATGCCAGTGACCTGGGGCAAGCATAAGACTGTTTTACCAGATGAAAAATCATTTTCTGACTCGTAACTTCCCACATGTCTAATCAATAAAGATGTGTGATAGTTCATTGAAGAGCAAAACTTCTCCACCTTAAAATGGTACCTAGATTATTGAAAAGTGTCACTGTAAACATGAAAACTTAGAAATTGAGGGCTAGGTGTGAAACTGCAATATCTTGAGTTACAAACCTTGCCTCTTATTATATATTTATCTAAAGCACCATGTATTTAGAAGGGTTTTAAACTTGCTGTCTTCACTCTGAACATAATATTTACATGGTCTGGATGCATTTTAGTATCAAGCTTGAATTTGGGTATTTTTTCAGTAAGACCATTGGTAGTGTAGTGGACAAGTTTACTGTGTTGTGATGACAAGGATGAGTATCTGTTGCAACTCACTTGTCCCAGGGACGAGTGCATTTTTTAAAAATCCTGAACCATGTTATAGCACTTTTGCATGCACATGTGAGGGCGATATAATTTTATAGCAAAGTCAGCAGGTGGCAATTTAACCATTCAGAATACAGCAAATGTGTAAGTCATATAATAATAATTATGATATAGATTATTACTAAGTCTCAATATGGCATTTTATGGGGTTATTAGGATTAATATCAGATGAAGCACCATCGAAGTCTCATATAGATCCTACTGACCCCATATAATCCTATTTTAAGACAGAAAAAAAAATACATAACAAATTTATCCTATCAAGGACATTAATTTCAAACCTCAGTTGATAGAATTATTCTTAATCAGTGAATCAATTTATTTTGTGTGTTTATATTCAATTATTGATATTTTGAGAGCATTGGCTTTTGGTTCATCATCTTTCCTTTATTGACAGATACCATATATACTCACTTATAAGTTGACATTTTTTACTTAAAAATTGATTCATGCAGAGTAGGATTTGTCTATAAGCATGACATTAAAAAACATTTATAAATCTAGGGGTAATGATGGAAACTATAAATGTTTGCAGTACATAAAAATAGTGTCAATTCAAAGATTTTTACATTTTCATGCCACTATTCCCATTCAGTAATGCATTTATGGTATGCACTGTGTTTATCCGTTTCATGATGGTATTCATTACACAGTACTTGTATCTACAGTTATTTGGATTTTAATAATTTGAAAAATATTACCAGTAAATTAAATACTACCTACCACAAAGCGAAGCATCTGTCAATGTTGTTTACCAGAAAGTATATTGCTTCCATTTCCATGCAAGTCCGAACAACCTGTATTAGTATTAATATTTGTGTTTTGCTGTATAAACACTGTCTGATGAAATACAAGTTTTGATTTAATTTGTATTTTCCTTTTCCACAAGTCAGATTTAATTCCCAAATGATATTTCCTAAGTTATCAGTGCACATGGGCTGATAAGCCCTTGGCTTGTAAAGGCACTCACTTTGTTTTCAAGTTGACAATCCTTTTGATCGAGCCGCGTATTCAGTAATTGTTCAGTGCCAAGCAGAGTTCTTCAACTCTCATTACCTCTCTGGAAGCCATATTTGGGATCTGATTTTGATCAGACTTGGAATATATGCCTCTATCATCAGCATCTTAGAGT
This sequence comes from Margaritifera margaritifera, assembly GCA_029931535.1. NCBI lineage: Eukaryota > Metazoa > Mollusca > Bivalvia > Unionida > Margaritiferidae > Margaritifera > Margaritifera margaritifera. The sequence goes on from JAQPZY010001631.1 coordinate 5,489,749, forward strand.
GTTTCAGTAATGAGCAAGATTAATGCATATTAATTATATGATCTTGCATCAGATTGAATGGGTTTCTCACCACTCTTGAAGCCATACTTTTAATCTGTTGGGTTTATTATCATCAATATCTTGGCTGACTTTGATTATGAGCCAGAGACTGCACATATTAATTATTATCTTTGGAAAGAAGTTTTATAAGGATATTGTAAAATAGGCAAAATCAACATGGTATAAAGTTTGGGAGATAGTTTACATAGGATGTGTTCTTATGCTACTACATAAGCCTGCTTAGTGAAAGGGTCAACTATTAAGTGATGTAAGCCAGGTGAGCAATAGCAATTTGGGTGTTTTGTTACCACTATTAAGGCTGTATATTTATATAAGATTTTGATCAAACTTGGCAAATAGGCCTGTCCTCAAGATCTTGTTTGAGTATGATTTAGAGTGAAATTCATGCATGTTTAATGATGTGACCTTGCATCTGATTGGCTGAGCTTGCCAACAATCTTGCAACTATATTTCTGATCAGATTTTGATCAAACTTGTTAAATAGTCTTATATTATCAAGATTTAGTTTGATTATGATCATATTAATTTATGCCTTTATGTTAAGAATGAATTCTTCTCAGGATATAGGAAAAACAGTAAAATCATTTACATTGGTTGTGTTCTTACTGCATAAGCTTGTTTAGTGAAAATGGTCAGCTGTCAAGTTATGTAAGCCAGATGAGCTATATCAAGCTCACTTGGGCCTCTTAGTTTCTTCACTTTGTTCTTAATTTTTCTAATTATTGCAAGTCCTAGGCAGCTGAATAGTTAAAATTTTAAGTCAAGGCATGTCAGTATTGATAAAGTTAACTTGAATGATTCTGTGTTTCCATGCAATTTTTGTCTTGTTTTATGAACGCTAAGCCTGTTAATGATATTGTTCACTTTCACATGCTATAGATTAAAACTAGTTTTTTCACATATTTATATATATATAGAGTTTGCGAGAAGATCACACCTGTGAAATTAAATAACAGGATCCATGACATACCTGCCTTTTAAAAGCAAGTGCCTTATGATGAAAATCCTTATAGTGAGGGAGAACTGTATTATTAGGGAATTAAAAAGAGGAATAGTGACATATATATGAAATTTATTCACAATAAAGTTTTTGACATTTCTAAACCATGCAATTAGTAGCAGCAAAAAACAGAAAAATAAGTAAATTTACAGTACTGGTAATGTTATGATTAAGATATACATGTCAAGTAGAAAATATACAATATACCAATAAGGACTTTATACTTACAGGTCCACATTTAATCTGCCATTGACAGAGAAGTTGGATGGAGACATAGACTGTGTATTGTTAACTCCTTACAATAAGCAACATGTATATGCCAGAATGTTCCTTTCTGAGAACTATGTCTGCATTACATCAAGGGTGAGTACACATTCAGGTACAGGTTTGAAATTATCATGAGGTCTATACTTTTAAAACTGGCATATATGGTAAAGTAACCGTATGTAGTTTAATGTTACATTTTGTGTTGTATTGTTGATATTTGGCCTGATTTTTGGCTGGATTGCAAAGATTTCTAGCTTATGGATGATGTCTGTCCATCTGTCTGACATCAACACTGAGGTTAGGGCTTGCATTTTTCCCAGACACTATTGCTTGTAGAATCACATGACTTGGTGTGCAAATGTTTCATGTGGTGTACTATAGTTATTAGTAAAACTCATTGTAACCTATATTTCATGGTTCAATGATCTGTGCTTTCCATGGCATAAAGGTAAGTTTTTCTTGGTCAGAATTTGCGTTGAGGTCATTTTCTCAGAAACTATTGCTTGTAAAGTCACATAATATGTAAATGTTTCATAAGGAGTAATGCACCTTGCAGTCAAAATTAGGTCACTGTGACCTATATTTCATGCTCCATTGACCTGCATTAACCTTTGCATTTAGCTGACAGTTTTTCAAACACTGTTATGTGCAGAATCATGTCACTTGTGATATAAATGCATCATGAGGAGTATTACGGCTTTCTGCCAGAACTGTGACTTATATTTCATGCTCACATGACCTGCTTTAACCTTTGTGTTTAGTTCAGTTTCTTGGACACTATTGCATGCAGAGCAGTGTAACATGATACATGAATTCATCATCAAGAGCAATGCACCATTTAGAAAAAAACAGCTTTGCAATGGTGGATTTCTTGTTTAATATTGTGTCACAACATTCATAGGGCTTAAGTAATTGTTAGAAGAAAGTACAGTCCACTGTCAATAATCCAACTCTGTACGTCCAACTATCACAATAATACAACTTCTTGTAAATCACAAGATTGTAATGAGTATAAAATAGCAGTTAATTTAGTTAGATTCTGACAAAATTTTATTTATGTTCAAATTATTTGATGAAAAGACGATAATATATATGATATTAATGCTGTAATCAGTGCATACTATAAAATTATTGTATCTATCAACATGTATTTATGTCTGTCAGTATAATAAATGCATTCCTTAAAAATGATACATCATTCTGTCTGCATATCAGTCTGTCTCTTTTTTGAGTAAGTATGTATGATCAAATTAGTCTTTTCTTTTTGATGTAAATCCAGAAAAGTATCAACTACATGATGCAGATAAATTAAAAATTAGTCAATCTTCAAAATGTTTTAACTTTGATGACAATATGCACCAAAGTACATGATGATTTAGCAAAGATGGGGAGTATCACATTGACTATTGAAGATACATTAGAAGATAACATGAACACATACACAAGAAATACATGATATAAATGAATGAAATAAAAAGGAAAAAGACTTTACAAATGGAGAAACAAATTACATTCTTATGGTAATAAAATTTATTTGACTTGTGATTCAGTCCATTTACAGTTTAAATATTTTTAAGTTCATTCGTTAACCTAATTTAGTAAAATATGTGGTAATTTGAACATTTTCCCATTATTCCAGGTTTCCCTTCACTAAACTTAGCAAAAATGTTGACAACTGTTACGATGTGTTAAGTATACTTAATACTACAAAATTGGATTAGATCCCGTTTTCAACAAGATATAGTGACATCAGATAAATGACATTTTGTATGGAGTCAGAATGTCATAGCTCGAAAACAAAATCTCTTATTGTTTTCTTTGAAAGATAATGAATATATCCCTTCTCAGCATTTGGCCCATTTAAATATGAACTCTTAACACATATTAACTTGGCATTTTTCTCCCAAACACATCAAACGTATAGCTCATGCATCGGAGAAAGCATCAAACAAGACATTGTTTAGGCGGGAATTTTCTTACAGTTTCTCAGACTACTCCTGCAATGTGGGAGTGGACCTGTTACAATGCCAGTTTATCGGGTTGGGGAGCACATTTACTACTGGACTTGCTTTGGTAATTGACATGTGGATGCTTCAAGAGAAGCCTCTTCATATCAACCTCGTGGGTTTAACATATCCATGGAAACACAGTCCTGGTGATGTTGGACAATTCGGTTGTGGTGACATACCTCTGCAAGGGGAGAAAAATCACCACACTTTTGCCTCAAGGTCAGGGAATACCTTCATGGGTACCCCCAATATCAGGTAATATTCAAGTCCAACACATTCCTGGCCAACTCAATGTCCTGGCCGACTCATTATCAAGTTAGAACAACTGCTTCACACAGAGTTGTCCCTCCAGGAACCTTCCATTGGGTCTGTGGCCTTTGGGGCCTTCTGATGCTTGATATTTCTTTTTCATTTTTTCCCTGACCCCAGAAGCATGGGCCATAGATGCTCTTTCAATCAGCTGGGAGGTAATGTGGGCATACACCTTCCTTCCATCAGTTTTGATTATGAAGATAATTAAGAAATAAGGGCCACAGACTGCGATAACTCTGATTGCCCCACTAAGTTGAAACATCCTAGATCAACAATCTGCTCGATTTTGCGACACATACCCAGATGAGTCATAGCGATCCTCCACTCCACTCAATCCATGTCCAGAGAAACTCCTTCTCTCCTTGCTCCTTTCAGATATGTTCTGATTGAAAAGGAGTTTGGAGCTTCAAATGTGGAGAGGATCGCAACAGCTAAAGATCCTCGACTTAGATGACATACAAGGGGAAGTCGTGTGTTGTCAATAACTGGTGTCACATCAATGATGTCACACCACTCTCAGCACCCATTCCATGGATGGCAAACTTCTTTCTATTTCTCTTTGAAGACAAGAAGTTAGCCCCAATCACAATCAAGGGATACTGTTTCATGATCTCAGACATTTGAAGACTTCATGGGAGAGACGACGTTGGCCACAGCAAGGAAATCTCCGACTTGTGGTCCAATTTGACATATCCACATCATGCTCAATTACATTATTCCCAAAAGGAATCTCTCCTAGGTTTTGACATGGCCAAAGTCGTCTAAGTTTGAACCACTGTGTTCCTCCTCACCGAAGCAGCTAACATACATGACCCGCAATTTATGATAATGCTGACTTCATCATGCAGAGTGAGTGGGCTATAAATGATATCCGTAGATCCGAACTACCTGCAGTTCTGTTCTGATGGTTCAGTCATTCTAATGACACAAACTGGTTCCTTCTAAAGAACAGCTTGCTGTCACTAGTCAACCAACAATAACTATTCATTCCCTCTCCTTGATTGATCTGTCAAGAGAAGCAAAGATGCAGGACCCTGTATATTACCCTCAGATGTTATCTGAGACGCATGGACAGTATCCACATCAACAGTGAAAGACTGTTCCTACCGCTGAAGGCAGGAATGCAAGACATAACCCCACAAGCACTCACCGCTTGGCTAAACGGAGTTATTAAATCAGCATACTCTGAACTCTTACAGGATAAGGTACACTAATAAAGATTTCAGCTCATGAAATACAAGCAACTTCCATGAGCCTGGCCTTGAATGTATTGTCTCAGTTCGGGACATAGCAGAGTCAGCTGACTGGCATGCCCTGTCTACCTTCTCTAGCTTCCATTAGCATGACATGGCCTCGCTAAGGAGAGAACTGAATCTCGGTGGGTTAGTGGTAGCTGCACAGACAGTGACCATGCTCCATTCATGAAAGCACAACCTTAGACCCAAGCATGATTTTGCCACTTTTGCTGGATTCGCCTGGAAAACTTTTGATGGTGAGACAATAATCAAGTGTGGAACCTCTTGTTGAGCTAAACTAACAATAGGAAAAGTTCATTTTTTTTAGTAGAGTAATCATGCTCCTACTGGGTGACATAGGTATATGTAGGATGCTCATCATTTCCTCCTCCTCTTACGTATTCTCCTGATGTAATGTGATCAGGTAATGTATTTGACAGAGAACGCAAATATTTTAGTAAATTATGTTTCTCTGATAATACTTACCTGATCATATTACAAATAATCCCTCCCACCCTTCCCTGCAATGCAAGCATCCTTTAAGGTTTCACTCAAGTAAAAACTGGTTACATTCGGGTATAATGGTAGCAACCTAGCAGGTAGAAAGGAGTGTTAACCTGTAAGAGTTGCTTCCATTTGTCTATATAATATATAAATAGAAAGATGTTTTGTATCTTTCTGGGAGGGCTGGATTCAGAGGTAGTAGAGAAAGTTATCCTAATGTAACGTGATCAGGTAAGTATTATCAAAGAAACATAATTTACTAAAAATTTTGCTATTCCAGAAAATCTCGATAAAGATGTGTATATATCTTGTATAATAATAGCATAAACATTAAGTACTGTGAAAAAAGAAGGGGCCAGGCTATAAAGAATACATCTAAGGTATTGTTTTATTTACAATTTTTAATGATTGGGTAGGAAAAGATGTTGTGAAGTTATACACTTGTTCTTTGACAATAAATATATTTGATGATAGAAGTAAACAGAGGAAAGTGACAGAATATATACAAGGTAATAGGAAATATGAGAATGTACTGAAAACGTTTAATCAAGGAAATACAATTTTATAAAAAATATGGTATCTAATGTCAAATGCATCCATATATAGTGTAATAGTAACTTGTAAGGTTTTTGAAAAATGTTTGAGTATTTTAAATTGCTGCAGAAAGAAAGAGAATGAAAATGGAAAGAGAGAACATGTTGATACAGTAGTTGATACATTATGCATTCATTTTCTTTGAAATGTTATAAATTTTTCAGATATCTATAATGCAGTGATATAAATATTAATATCATACATATTAAAATGCTTTGAGTATAGATTTAGATAAATTTATTTACTGTTGTATAATGAGTAGGTACTAGATTAAATGCATGCTACATGAACATAATAATTCTTTTTACTATTATTATGTAACAGTGAATCATAACATTGTGTGCAAATTCTAATGATTATGTGAAAAAAGATTGTGTTGCACAGTAGATGTAAAATAATAACTCTAAACATTTTTAATTATATGTTATATTCTTTGGAATTCAGGTAAAGGGTCTTGTCAAAGTGATATTACCAATGAGAGATATACAGGTGGTGGAGAAGGTGGAAAACTCTGTTGGAGCCAATGTTTTCACCAATGCCATTGTTATCACCACAAAGGGAAAGGTTTGTATTACTTAGACAGTTTGTGCAAGTGGGCTGCCAAATACATGGTAGGGTTTGGGTGATCATAAAAAAGTGTTGATAGAGAAACCCAGGACATTTTAGGACCTGAGCTTTCTTTTTCTCTCAATGCACCTTGAGTTCCAAGCCTGCTGTGTACCTGAAATAAAATGAGCGAATATTGTCTAACTGATTTATCTGACCACAGCTTTCTTTCAAATGTTGGTGATATCAGCTCTTTTTTTCCCCCTCTCTTACAAATATTATCTTTGTTGGCCTCTTTTCCACCCAGGGTTTCTGTTAGACCCCAACCCCCAACACCCAAGAAACTGTTGCATCATTCATAAAGATATCATGGATGCAGCAAATCATTTCTTATTCCTTATGTGATCTTACTCTGGTCTCTTCCAAACTGATCAACATCATTATTTATACATGTTCAATGGTCATTGTTGAGTTGTTTGCCAAACAAGATGATATCATTGTGTTGAGTTGCTTTCCAAGCAAGATGACATCATTGTGTTGAGTTCTTTTCCAAACAAGATGATGTCATTGTGTTGAGTTGCTTTCCAAGCAAGATGACATCATTGTGTTGAGTTCTTTTCCAAACAAGATGATGTCATTGTGTTGAGTTGTTTTCCAAATGAGATGACATCATTGTGTTGAGTTGTTTTCCAAATAAGATGTCATCATTGTGTTGAGTTGTTTTCAAAATGAGATGACATCATTGTGTTGAGTTGTTTTCCAAATAAGATGACATCATTGTGTTGAGTTGTTTCCCAAATGAGGGGACATCATTGTGTTGAGTTTTTTTCCAAACAAGATGACATCATTGTGTTGAGTTATTTTCCAAACGAAATGGCATCATTGTGTTGTTTCAAAATGAGATGACATCATTGGTTTGAGTTATTTTCCAAATGAGATGACTTCATTGTGTTGAGTTGTTTTCCAAATGAGATGACATCATTTTGTTGTTTTCCAAACAAGATGACATCATTGTGTTGAGTTGTTTTATTTGCCTCATTGAATTAAAACTTGTTACTGTAACTCTCTCTCACTATCTCTGATCTTCATCTATTCCTTTGGAAACTGGAACAAGCTTATGACATCACTAATCAGTGTTGCACTTCCTTGCATGCAACCAGCTAAAATTTGAGCACAGCTTAGCTGTGGGATACCAAAAATTAGAACATGGGAAAGATCAGCTGAGAAAGCTTGCATCATACAGTAAGTTCCAAATCATGTACATATGTAAAACATACCACCTTATATATATATTTTCTGTTGAAATGAATTAAATATATCCTGTTTACAGTTATTGCCTCAAATGTAGATTAGCTAGTTTACTGTGTTTTAAGAATTTTATTAATTTTCTAATTTTCATTTCCAGACAGACATATACTGATAAATACTTTTTCTTGGTCCATTCTGTATTTATGCAGTTTGTTTGTGTACCTTCCACTTAAGGGCGGTTGCATAAGATTTTTACCTTTTAGCTCTACTGGTCAAAGACCAGAAAAGCTTATGCAATGGTCTTGTGTCCATCATATGGTGTAAGTCATCCATCGTCTGTTATTGCAAGTTATTGCTACTCCTCTTAAACTTCTGAGAGGATTCTCATGAAACTTTACAAACCTTGTACTGCACTTACTGGTATCTTGTGTACATGTTGACTTAAACATATAAGACAATACTTATGTTATCAACTTTCGTATGTTGGAGTTTCTCAAGAATATTAGAGATTGTATCAATACTCAGCAGAAAAAAAGGCAAAAGGACTTTTATTCTCTTTGGCCAGTAGAGCAACAATCCCTTTGAGGAAATCTTATCTCATTTTCATTTCCTGACAAACATGTGCTGATAAAAAACAAATTTGGGAGGAGGGGTCCTATTGATAATAATGTAATTTGTTTGTGTACTCGCCACTTAAAGGCAGTTTGCAACAAGAGTTGTGGAATGAAACCCAACAACTTCCTAATAAAGGAAATTTTTTTTACATTAGTTAAAATGTCACATTAACTTTTAACTTACCACATTTATTTTCTTTCTGGCAGGTCTCTTAAGTAAATGTACATTTTATTTTTCCTGTTTCCACTGCAGATGAACTTCATGTTCTCACAGTTCAATGAGAGAGATTTAATACTGGAAAAAATGTCAGACTGTCTTTCAAGGCAAAATGTTCCTACTAGGTAGGTATATAATTTTTGTCTTCTTTTTCTATGTGATATAAGAATATAATAAGATGATATATGCTATGTATTTTTGCGCATTCATTAAGGTTTGTACATATTGATTGATTGATATAAACAGTAAATGCATGGGTAAATCAGCAGAATAGAACAAATCAAATAAAGTTTTTTTTTTATACCACAACTTGTTGATTTAATGTAAGGGATCTCTTAATACAGGAAGCTGTCAAGGCTGGGATTTAGTTTGAAAGGAGTCATGTAACAAGGTATGGGAATTCAGCTTGGATAGATAAAGTAAATTGTAAAAGACTGAATTAGTGTGCTATATCATGTGCTCTTTCAACTTTGTGGAAAATGTGGGGAACCATGTGATCCTGCCCATCTGTGTATGTTTAAGTGTGCATGTGTACTTGAATTAGTCTGCTAATAATATTCTCTTTCAGCAGTGCAGAAAACATGGGAACCATGTTATCCTGCCCATCTGTGCATGTTTACATGTTTACATGTGTGTGTCTACACAATCTAATATGAAACTTGAAACCTTAGGTTATAATTTGAAAAAGCATATAAATCATCAAATTTTACTTGACCTCTAGTGCTAGTGATTGGATTAGGCAGTACATGCAGAAAAGTCAAATAATCACATTTTCATCAACTCTTGCAACTTTTCACTATTTGCATTTAGTAAAAAACTTCACTGTTGAACTCCTAGGAACAGCTTAGAGGAGTTCAAAAAGATGGATAAAATCAATGTGCAAAATATAGAAATGCATTTATTGTTATCCTTATTTTTTTTAAAGCAAGAGACACAGAATTTGACTTTCTGTATGTTTATATGTGTGTCTATCCATCTGATCATTCATTCATCTATCACACTTTAATTTTTGTTGTTTAACTTGAAAATCATTCAAGATAAATAGATGAAATATGTTGTAACCCTATGTACCACTACTAGAGGCATATCATCTAGTTAATTTGTAGTCTTATCTTCCAAGTCAGATTGGTATTTACAGTTGTAATTTCGACTCTGTAACTTCATAGGCATTTACAGCTGTAATTTCGACTCTGTAACTTCATAGGCATTTACAGCTGTAATTTCGACTCTGTAACTTCATAAGCATTTACAGCTGTAATTTCGACTCTAACTTCATAGGCATTTACAGCTGTAATTTTGACTCTGTAACTTCATAGGCATTTACAGCTGTAATTTTGACTCTGTAACTTCATAGGCATTTACAGCTGTAATTTCGACTCTGTAACTTCATAGGCATTTACAGCTGTAATTTCGACTCTGTAACTTCATACACATTTACAGCTGTAATTTTGACTCTGTAACTTCATAGGCATTTACAGCTGTAATTTCGACTCTGTAACTTCATAGGCATTTACAGCTGTAATTTTGACTCTGTAACTTCATAGGCATTTACAGCTGTAATTTCGACTCTGTAACTTCATAGGCATTTACAGCTGTAATTTCGACTCTGTAACTTCATAGGCATTTACAGCTGTAATTTCGACTCGGTAACTTCATAGGCATTTACAGTTGAAAAGGGAAATAATGGTATATATGTGTATCTCTATCAGAATGTGTATCACATATCATACTTAGGGGCATATATTCAAGGTCAAGGTCACAGATCACTTGTTTTTTTTCTTCTTCTTTTTTCCCTACTGCTTTATAACTAATGCCCTTTGAGATAAAGGCATGAAACTCTTTCAACATGTGTAAACAGTAGAGGATCTGTTGGATAGCATATTCAGGGTAATATTGTCAAGGTCAGCGTCAAAGTTGAAAATTATTTTTTGCTTCTACTCTATAACTCAGCTGAGTTATAGCCATTCTAAATAGAGGGATGAAAAGCAATACATATATGTACCAATACTAGCTGGACATACTGCATTTAGCATCCTGTCATCAAGGTCACAAGTCATTATCACTTATTTTTGCTTCCTTCAGTATAAAGTTAAGGAATGAAACTTATTCCTTACATATCAGTACCACAGAGTGTGTTGTACAAATCAATCAAAGTCTTTTCTTCAGTGTTGGGGCTACAGTAAATGTTTATTTACACATCTGCTTTGTAACTCTGCTGCTGTCTTAAAGGTCATAAAAATTCATCTTACACTGTTCCCTCATTTTAGCGTACCCTGATAACTAGTGAAACCGCTAATAAAACAAGCAGGTGTGGATCCCATTTTTTCATATAAAAAAGGCTAAAAATAGGCTTCTATTTGCTTATCATGAAAAAACTGCAATTAAAATTTGTAAATAAAAGCTTGATATATTGCTAGCTTTGTCATAGAAAACAGCAGTTAATATATGGAATTTTGGAATCATTATCATGAAATCCACAAAGTTTTATAAAAAATGATATATAAGTGTTTCTTTACAAATATATTGTCAATAAATATCAATATACAGTGAAATATCTATCAATGAAAATGTTTGTAAATGCCTACTGGTGGCAACACTAAGAAATAAATGCCAATTAAAAAGTCTTGTCAAGTGAAATTCATGTTTTATTTTTATCTTTGAATTCGGTTTCAGTGTAATCATCATAAATGTGATATACCCTCTTGTTTTCCAATGTGAAAAAATTCAGTTTGTTGTGTGATTGCCCATGAGTACTTCAATGAGAATGTAATTAAATGCTTACTCTGTGGCTAAGCAGACTTTATTTTGACTTAATGGTCCATTGACAGAATGACACAAGCTAATTAACAGGTTAATTGTCTCCATCTGATTACAATACATGAATGGTGTTGACATCATAGTAATATCTGGGTGTAGGTCAGCCTGATTTGTTAAAATGACATATTGTAGACAACTCCTGAGTTTTTTTACTTTGTCTGATCTGTGGATTGTTCTTCAGACTTTACAGTGATACATTTGAAAATAACTTGAAAGTTCTAAAAATGTATCTTTTTGGATACCCTTTCCATAGAGAAAGCTTTGCAAAACATTATATTTAACAACCTGTTAATATCTTGACTCGTACAGAAATATGATTTGCTCCTACAATCTGGAAAGGATATTCCGTACTTTTTGGCTGCCTAGTCACATTGAAATTAAGGTTAATTAAAGAGCCGATAAAACTCCTAGAAATTCCCTGCAGTGACCTGTTTCAGAATGGAAGATTTCATATACTGACTTTAGATATTATAAAAATCGGTATGTTCTGTGTACATGGCAAAATATGTGGAATGAAACTATCCAAACAAGCTTCATGAACATCAAACCCATCATTGGAGAGTGGTCTCCCTCATATAGAACAAATGACACAGATGAAGTTGTATTGCACTGATCACATACAAGGCACATATACCTGACTCTTGCATACCTCTGAAAGGGTGAACCTTAACCAGAGTGCATACCCTGCCATTGTCAACTGACAGTGGAACATATTCTTGTTGAGAGTATTGACTTACACCGTATGAGACAGAAGCTTTTTTATGTGAACTTGTTGAGGAATTTTGACCCAATATATTAAGGATTTTATATTGTTTTGCCTTTATCATTTATTTTATATACCTTTACAAAATTTTAACACCTTTAAATTTGTATCTATTATCTTGTAGTACTTTATGTCTACATTTATTTGGAAGGGTTTATCACCAAACGTTTTTGGCTATTCCTTATTATTTGCATATTTAGAACTTTGCTTTTAATCAGCACCATATAGCCAGTATTATGTTGATGTGCCATTAAACCCTAATTCATAAAGTGCATCTAATAAAACCTACATATTTTTGTCCTTTTTTGCTAATTTTGGTCAGTTTTTTATTCTGATCAGGATGTAGAGTTCCATGATAGTGCAAGTGCTGCATGCCAGCTTTGTTTATTAGTACATGTAACATGCAGTGAGTCAATGGCATGTACTATGGATGAAGTGCATAGTGATTTAAAAGTTGTATTTTGAGGAATTAATCAGTATAACATATTGATTAATTTGGCTTAAGTGGTTTATGAGTTTATTCAAGCTATTAGGTTTTAGTTCATTTGTGTGATACATGTGCTTTGATACTGGAAGGGAGGCAAGAGACTTTACTGATGCACAAACTTGTGAGTACTGCATATTGACTTGATTTATTTTAAAGGTTTGTCATCAATCTATTAACATTAATTGACTTCTTAAGATCTAATATCAATTACTATTAAAATCCATTATACGATTATTTGTGTTGGACAAAGGAGATTATAATTCTCATGTATCAGCAAAAGTTACTAGTACTGCTCCCCTCCGACCAGCTGTTAGTGTTAACCAAAATTTGCACCTCCCTTGCTATCTCGCGCAGTTCATTATGTTGCAGTAAGTGTTTATGTACCACATTGATTGCAAGTTATTGAGGGAGAGGTGAAGTCAGATTTTTATGATTGCACAGTGTTAGGCAGGGACAAAAATTCATGAAATGGGCTTGTTTGATTTTGAAATGTTTGTTTAGAATTAGCAGAAAATGTTTAAAGGCAAAGAAACATGCTTATTAGGCTCTTCCTTTTTATTCATAAATATACCTTTCATTTCAAAATATTGATATAGACATTTTTCTTTATCTTAGTCCTTTGAAAAGAAGTCAGTCAAGGGATCCATGTTCTGGAACTGAGATAGTACCCCAAGATGGTGAGTCCATGATAAAGTACAGTCAGTCCTGTTACAGAACCAGCTACATATAGAGGCCACCTGTGTTTAAAGCACAAGTTTAATAATTCTCATTCGTACATAAATCAATAAATATTTACCTTCAACAAACACTTTTAGCTGGTTCCTGTGTGGTTGTCATGCACCTCAGGTTTACTGTATATTGCAAGCCTATATATTTGGGAGCAAAATAATTGTATTATGTAAATTCCTTTGATGATTTTTCAAATAGCTGAGAGTTCTGGGATAAATACATCAACCACCATCAGGGCTGCATTAAGTAAGGATAACATTATGAACTGTTTGTGCAGGAGACATTTTGGCTCAACTGAATGGTTCATCTGCTTGTAAGGTTTGGTTTGGTTTTATGGGTTTAACGCCATTTTTCAGCACATGATAGGCTATACATGGCGGCCAGTATATCTGGTGGAGGAAGAACCCGGGAAAATCCCGGGAAGAACCACCGACCCACAGGAAGCAACTGGCAAGCTTTCTCACATAACCACATTGGCCGAGCCCAAGACTTGAACCCAAGCGGAAAGAGGTGAGATGGCAGTGATCGGTAAAGGCGAGCGCCTTAGACCACTCGGCCACCTGGCGCCCCTGCTTGTAAGGCATTTTCAGTATGGTGGACAGATGATCACATCAAATAAGCACAACATTTAATTTTTCTGATTTTTTAAAATAGACTCTTCTTCAGTTGCCTTTAAAAATTGTATTTCTTCTTCGAATAATTCCCTGATCACATCAGCGTTGGCAGTATATAAGCTTCACTCTCTCTAGAATTCAGAAATGCCAGAAAGCTGAAAATTTCATCCTTCATGTATATATACCATAGAGATAAAAAGGGAAGAAACTCTTATACATTACCTCCCCTTTATACCCACTAGGTGGCATTTGTTAATTTTTTGCTGCGATACAAATAATATTGTCCCACATTGCCTCATTGAATCCTTCAAGAATCTTTGTGATTTCAAACCATCCATCCATAAGTGTGATGAAACTTTATGTGTTCAAGTGTCCTCAAAGGATTGGTAACCTTTATTGGGATTGGTCTATTTGTCATCCATCTGTCCATTAGCACAAGTTTGTTATTGCTACTTCTCTTAAACTACTAGAAGGATTGCCATGAAACTTTACACATTCATCCCATGCTCTAGTTGGTCCTAAATGAAAATGGTACTTCTTGGATATCCAATATGGCTGCCACAGTGGACATCTTGAAAATCTTATTATTGCTATTCCTCCTCAATGGATGGTGATATCAACATGGGGTTTCCACTGAAAGACTTCTTATGATGTCTGGTTGGTCCTAAATGAAAATGGTTCTGATCAGATGTCAAATATGGCTGCCACAGCAGTCATATAGAAAATCTTGTCATTGCTACTTCTCCTGAATGAAAAGTAATATTGCCATGGGGTTTTCACCAGAAGACTTCTTATGAAGTCTAGTTGGTCCTAAATGAAAATGGTGTTATCGCTATTCCTCCTGAATGAATGGTCTTATCAACATGGGATTTTTACTACATGACTTCTTATGATGTAAATGGTACCATTCAGACATTCAGTATACCTGCCACAGTGGCCATTTTGAAAATCTTGTAATCACTAATACTCATATAAAATAAATGGTCATATCAGCATGGGGTTTTCACTGAAAGACTTCTTATGATGTCCAGTTGGTTGTAAATGAAAGTGGTGCTGATCTGACTTTCAGTGTGTCTGCCACAATGGCCTTCTTGAAAATCTTATTATCACTTCTTTTCCCAGATGGTTGGTCATATCGTCATTGTGCTGTCACCAAAAGACTTCTTATAATGTCTAGTTGTTTCTAAATGGAAATGGTACCAATCTGATATCCATTATGGCCACCATGGCACCCATCTTGAAAATCTAGGTATTGTTACTCCTCCAAAACAGAAAGTCATCAATATGGGGTTTCCACCAGAAGACTTCGTATGATGTCTTGTTGGTCCTAAATGAATATGGTGCTGATCTGACATCCAATATGTCCACCACAGCAGCTAATTTGAAAATCTTGTTATCGCTGAAGAATATCAGAGATGGTTTTAACACTCAGCTGTTCAAAGGAATAAATGGTCTTGTCTTGAATTCCTGGAAATTCTTTTTGGCCAGTAGAGCATCAGTCCTTTAAGGGACTCTTGTTTGTGTATATATTTTTATATTTTTCGAAGTTTGTGAACATAATTTTTTCCAACCTGCTAATACGTGTGTGCTGTAATTTTTAATTGGAAACATGGTTGAAATTGATATTTTGTGATATTACAGGTGTTGTTGTTGAGTTTTCATATTTTGGGTTGTGAATTCCTGGTTTTTCTTTGTTGTTCTTATCTTTTCAGAAGCAATGGCAACAAAATGTAATAAGTGTCAGAGGCATAAGGTCAGTAAGGTTAATCATGAGTCTTGCCTCACATGTACGAAATATACTTCCACGACACCATATGACATTTGCAGGTCTCGGTCAGAGGGGAGGTGGTCTTCTGTCCTCAGAATGAATGTCAAGGAAAATAAGAGGAAAATTAAATTGAAGCATGAAATGATTTTTTCTGGAGTGTGACATGTCAAGTCTTCACCCAAAATCATCTTCCCTTATCATCTTTGAGGGGGATGTTTGTTTTGCCCCCCACAACCCCAAGATGTCCAGGAAAGGGCTGTCAGCTGCCATCACATTAGGTCAGGTAGAGACGGATAATGCAGTGTCTACGGATGCATCCAAATGACACCAGACCAATATCTTCACAATATTTGGATAGTAGCTTAGAGCTTATGAGATAGTGTCCTCCCTTAGTTAGGCAGCCCAGTGGGCATAAGTCCCCCTGCATGTCCGAGCATTTGGGCCAGGACATGTGGGGTTTTATTCTGATTTGGCTGATAAGTGTTTCTATCCATTATTTTTGCGCATGTTGCCATACTAGTTGTTAACCGTCCTTCTGTGCCTTCCTTCCAGCCATGCAATAGGAAGTCAGTCAGAAACCCCAATCTGATGATTCATGCTGATCCCACCATGGAAAGGACAGAATTTAGTTTTAAGGCTGTGGAAGAAATATATAGAATCTTAACTTTGTTGGATTCCCCACCTCAACTGTCTACAAGTCACAGCTACAAAGTCACAACATAAGTAGATGTTGAGGTAGAGGAAGAAAGTCAAGCATTTCATTTTTTTCTGCAACTGGCAAATATTAACGATATTTCCAGCCATCTTTCTGACAAAATCCATAACCCGGGAAATTCATGATCCTTCTTTTCAGAGAGCCTGTTACCAGTATCGTATAACAAACGCTGGTACTGCACACACTTTGACACATAGAGAACTGATGTTCCAATGTTGATAAGAACATTGCAGCAGTGCAGATGTTGAATCTGCTGTTCTATAAAGTCAGCTGTAAAGTATTTGAGGCGACTTTGAAACTGGTGTGGAATATAGTGGCAACATCATTAATGCTAGACTTGGCATCTTTAGCGATTTTTCATGTAGCCAAAAAAGCGGGAAACTAGCATGCATGGGAGTTGACAGCCCACATAGCAAAGTGATCAATAGAGCAGCTCACCACTCCATGGCAAACACCCTTAAGGCTTCATTGAATCTTGATTTGATACAACGCAACATGTTCCTATGTTCATCGTTGCTGAAGCGGCATCACTCCTTGTCTTTGCAGTCATTGCCATTCGGCTAACCCCACTTGTTGGGGAGTTGTATAGAGGATGTGCGGAAGCAGGCAGCATATGAGGTGCCCCTCCAGCTCTTCTTACCTAGTCTTGCCATAGTAGAGATGTTAGGAGGCAGAGAAACAGATGACAGTATCCCTCTCAACAACATTAAACTTGACCGCAACAAGGCTTCAGACAGCAGCAGTTGTTTCAGCATAGGAGGCAATATAATAAGGGAGAAAAGAAACAAAGTTTCTCTTTCCCCAAGCCTCCCAACAATTGCCAATGATGCATCAACCTCACCAACCATGGAGAGTCATCTTGGTCAGTGCCAGACTTTCTGATTTCAGTCATGCATGGATCAATCTTTTTTAAAATGATGAATGGGTGATCCAAGTAGTTTTGGAGGGGCTTTGGATATTGTTTATCCAGTCCCCTCCCCTCTTGTGTTCCCCTTCTATGATGGAGATTCCAATAGATCCCATGATGGAGGAGATTTTAATGGAGAAAATCACATTGTTACTCTCCAAGCCAAACTCTCCAGGATTTTATACAAGGCTTTTGCAGGTGCTAAAACCCAAAGGCAAATTCAGATTAGCACCAAAATTTAAGATGGAAACATCATGATCGGTACATCTTTCCATCAAAAGTGATGAATTCTCCATCAGCTACGATCTGACTGATGCATACTTTTATGTCCTGATCCATCCATCTTCACGCAAGTTCCTTCAATTTCCATTCAAAGGAACAGTTTACCAATTGTGTGCTACTTTTCAGACTAAATCTCAGCCCATAGTCACTTACAAAAAAAGTCAACTATGTCATCTCCTTCTTCAGGACCCCCTCATTGACAGTGACTTCAGCATACATGGATTACAACTTTCTGAAACACATGGTAAGTACAGTTTTGCTACAGGAAATTAATAACTTTATCTCACTTTTCACCTACCTAGACTTTCTAGTGAATTGTGAAAAGTCAGATCTTATCCACTCTTAACACTTCCTCCATCTGGGTATGGAATTTCTGACCCATCTCAATCTCATTTGTCTCCATCAAATATGAAATTGCATGAATTATTGAGCTCTGGAGGTCGATCTCAAACAGGAGGTCTGTTTCTGCAACTCCTCAGTTTACTAAACTCAGCAGAAGATTTGATTATCCTAGGCCTCCTCTATATGCACCCTCTGCAGATGGCATAACTTGCTTAGTGGTGCCCATTTTCTGGTCGTTTAGATCAGCACATCTTGATTTTTTGTGATACCAACGAAAACCCCTATTCCAATGTTATTGTACAAAACATTTGAAAATATTAAATGAAAGTGACATAATGTATAATGTTTCTAAAAAAAAATGAAATGTCACATAATTCTCAACATATTTATTCCAAGAACAACTACCAGAAACATGTCGATATCACAGCAACCTGGAAAAAGCCAGATTCAGCAAGCAGAGAGCACATGTCAACACATTAGTCACATGATACCAACAAAAATATCGTTGACACGTACTCTCTGCTTGATGAGCCCCTGAGGGATTTGAGCTTGCCCCAAAAATATAAGAAAATGTCACAACTTGAGTAAAAATTTATGGTAAAATCAAATATAGGATGTTTTAAGGAAATTGCATTATATTTTATTTTACAAATATAGAACTTTTGTTTTCTTGTTATCTTTGCAACTTAAAAACATATTTTGATAATTAAAGTTATCAGAAAAGCTATATGTAAATAGTACATGTAGATTGATATATAGATGAGGGAAAAAAGGAAGGTTTATAATGTTGATATTGTTAGAAGAGCAAAGACAGGCATATACATGCATACAAATAGACAGACACATAGGTAGATAAGGGTTTTGGAAATGACTAGATTTTTATGAGAGAGAGATGTTCAGGTAAAAGACCTTAAACTGAAATATTAAACAACCATGAACAGAACTGTGTTAATGTAATTTTAATCATGCTTGAATATATTATAACATTTTTCTTTTATCTACGGTTCCACTTAAAGTTCAATTGATCATGCAGATTCAAGTTTCCATTCAGTAAGAAAACAAGGTAAAACTGAGTTCCCCACTGAAATATTCCAATATCAGTGAACTCACACTTTGATTTCTCTCTGGGAAGTGTTGTGTCCACTCACATGTCAGCTTCCTCTTCCATGTCATCTGATTTTCATCTTGAAATTGGCAACATGCATCTAAACTATCTTTGACAAGCTGACTTTTGAGTATGATTTGAGAATGCTTATTTTTATACCTTTAATTATTTGCTAAACAGCAAGTATGTATCCATTTTCTGTGATATTCATGTAAACAATTGATGATAAACACGTCTTGTTGGTGCAAAATTTCCAGGTGGCTAATTGCTAGAGTCGAGTGCCTTGCATTTCCAAACACATCTGTCAAAGAAATCTCACAAGTAATATTATAAACAATTATCGCTTGGTCCCCTTGAAATCAGCAACATGAATCTAAACAATCTTTGACAAACCAGTTGTTTAGAGTCGGCACATAATGCTAGGTTCCAATTTCTTCTTAAGATACATTACCTGATCATAATATTTCAGGAGTACATCCACTACCTCACAAATCCAGCCCTCCCAAGCCAGTCAAAGACATTGCAACTATCTTGGTTTGGTTTGGCAACAGTGGTGCTTAAAGAACATATTCAAAAAGAAGTTATATGAGAGTAGTCTCACCATGAATATTGGGATTCATGCCAGAAACCCTTTAGTTGTCAATTGCTACTTTTGCTCATGCCAGAGTGCATGCTTCTTATGAAGGCAAATTCCACTTGTTTTAATGCCTTTCCACCACTGGAGCAAATTTTTGAAGTTACCTCACTGCAGGGATAATGCACCTGTTTTCTACCTTTCTCTTTATCCACTTCCATTTCTGATGAATATTTATCATCTTATTTGTTAACTTTGTTATGTGATGATTAAGTCAGTGCCATCTTAATTGTGTGCATGTTGGTTGTTGGTAACTACCAACCAATTCAGTACTTGACCTGTTTTTATTAGTCTTGCAAATAATTGCACTTTGTACCTAATCAGTTCAGGAGTTAGTGCAATTTTATTAATTTTTTCTGAACTATTACAATGGTGTTAGTGTCCTATTCACAGGTAGTTTATGTGACACTTGAGTGATTTTTATCTGTATATGCCTTTGTTTTGCTCTCTGTAATTACAGGTGATAGGTACAGTGGGCAGGATTAAGTGTAGTGATAGCAAGCATTTCAAGCTGGCAGAGGATAATCATCCCATTTGCATTTATTATACGGGGTGCAATTCGGGACAACTGTATGGCATTTATACACAATAGATGGAAGATATATGGGTGACCATTTCCACCAAGCAACTTTCTCAATTCAACAAGAGGGTGAAGAAGACTGATTTGAAACTTGCACATCATTATTATCACCATTATCACTGCCTCTGTAAACAGCTACAATTTGCCTAGTCTCAAGAGACAGAAGTTCTCCAATCTTATGGCACAACCCCTGGGACCAGTTTTGAGGGGTACGAAGTCCCAGCTAGATCAGACATGAATTTTTCCCGTCTTGGCTACGGTGGTCTTTCCATTAATAGCCAGTCCCAGGATAGCCAGTACCAAACTTTGTCTGAGGACATCACCCAGCCCTGGACTGCCCTGATACAGTTGTCATCTGCAGTGGTGGTACTGACTACAGTGATCTTGTGCAATTTAGCCAATGCCAGCCATCAACTATGGACCCTATCTAGCTTCAGACCAGCTTGATTCCAGCACTAGTGCAGCCTTGCCAGACAACTTCGACATTCAACAGGACACCCTAAAGTCCCAGCTGTTGACAGAGATAACATGGGCCTGGGACAGCCAAACCTTCATCTGTTTGCATGAACCGCAGGCCCGTCCTCGACAAGCAACAACTGCCGAATCCAGGTTCCCTTGGTTTCCATGGCTATTTTTCAGCAATCTGAACATAGCGTAACTGTTCCATTGAAAACCCCACTCTCATATGGCTTGTGTGCTACCAGAGCAGCTCACCATTCTTTTCTAAGGTTATAGCTGCATTCATTAATCTTCAGCTTATAGAATAAAAATAAATTCTCTTACAACAAAACAAGACAAGGATGGGTCACATCCCAGCTCCTCTTCCCATCTGTCCTCACACTGGGAATTATGCCATGCTTTTGCTACCCTTTCAGACTTCCCATTGGGTCAGAGCATTGAATACTTTCCATGAAATATAAGGGACAGTGCCCTGCAGCCCGTGGGTGTTACAAGTTGCTTTAAAGAGCTGCCCACTTTTTCAATCTAGACCTCTGAGATGCATACATTTTTATATAACTATTTGCAGAGCTTCCTGCAATTCATAAGGTTCGTGTACTGGGTCTACATCAATTTTTTTGTTGCTCAGAATATTACTTCCTGGGCTTTCATGAGAATTGTGGACAGAGTCATGTTGGATCTCTAAACTTCCACCACGGCCATGACATCATACTACCTGCTCAACACAAGGTCAGTCACTGTGGTACCTGGACATGAAATTGCTTGGTTCAATGCTGCTTTGATTTGTATTCCTCGTCAACAAAGCCTGATCAGACCTCATCAGATTTCAGCTTTCATTCATTTGGGCGGCCAGTTCTGAACCCTCTTGAGCCATGCCAGCCTCTCAGGAATGTATCTCAAATCATTTTGGTGGGGTCTAACATTTGCTCAGAGAAGCGATTGGCAGCCATGGAATTTTTTCTCTTCCTATATCCCGTCATTGTGACAGAGGATCCCATTATCTTGGTGTTACTTGTTCATGAGACCCCCACAGATGATCCTTTTATCCAATTGGTAGCTAAACTTTGCCCTTAGCCATCTAGATCATCTTTGGGCTATAGGAGGACCCATCTCAGCAATGGGAGAATCTTACTTGGTTATGGTAGTCATCCAGCTGCAGGAGCAACAGCCAGAAACTACAGTCTGCACATATGCCAGCACAACAGCCTGAGAACCGACCTTCTGTCCTACATTCAGCAAGTGAGAAGGACAGTGCTCCATCAGTTCATTTTGTATGAGTCTTTTGGAGATGAAGGCCAATGTGAATGTCCTTCATTTATGGCAGGAAAGGACATCCACATTCTATCTGACATCTCAATGGCTGTAATCTACATCAGGAGGCAAGGAGGAACCAAGGCTCCAGAAAACTGTCAAATGAGACATGGGTCTTTCTCAGGTGGCATAATTGTCGATAAATCCAGCTTCAAGTTCACCACATCACAGAGAGGCTCAATATCCAAATCAGACTTTTAATATCGAATGGTGCATTCACTCCTTAGTCTTCAAGCAGAATACATACCTGCTGGTAGACTTGTTTGCAACGAGGTGGGAATGTCAATCTCCTGACCTTTATCCCTCAAATACCAAATCAGACTTTTAATATCGAATGGTGCATTCACTCCTTAGTCTTCAAGCAGAATGTATACCTGCTGGTAGACTTGTTTGCAACGAGGTGGGAATGCCAATCTCCCGACCTTCATCCCTCAAATACCAGACCCGAGTGTTGACTAGTCTTGATTGTCCCCTTCAGGTGGGGAATAATCATGGATCACTGACCTTCAGAATCAAGCAGTGTGATTCCCAGGAAAATCTGGCTCTCACCTCTCATGCCAAACAATCTTGAATATAGATTTTTCTCATGTGAGCCAGGATAGATGGAATCTGCATGCATGGCGCATATCAGGCAAAAGCCCTCAGAAAGAAACATTTCTCAGAGCAAGTGGTGGACTGGATCTTCTTGTCAAGAAGGCCACCATGCTGTAGGTATATGAAGGCAAGTGCAGAGATTCTTCCAGTGGTATGAGCAAATCACATCACTCCCTTAGAAATATCAGTACCACAGTTAACTAGCTATTCTAAGAGAAGAATCTAGCCTTCATCATCATAAAATGTTACCATATCATGATCTCATAAATACTTTGGCAGCATGTTTCCTCTACTCCAAAGCTATGGCCTTCAGTCCAAATGGAAGTAAACATGGGTTTTGATGTGGTCGAAGCAAATTGCCATTCAAACTAGTGTCTAGAGTTTCAATGACTCAACTCTTGTATAAGACCTGTGTTCTAGTTGCCCTGGCTCCAGCAGCAGAATAAGTGAGCTACATGGCATATCAGTCAACCCCAAACATCTGCAACTACAATAAGATGGATCAGTTTCTCTCATTATGACAATGCTTTTTTTTTGCCTGGAACAAGCTCACACTTATGGGCAACCAAATCACATATCTAAAATAACACTCTCTTCCTTGGACCCTTGGACTCAATCTGACATCAGGACCCTGTTAGGATTCTGAAAGATGACTTGTCCATTCAGGCACTGTCATCCTGCACAGTGCATTATCCCCACAGCATATTAGGAACTAACCCAATATCAGATGAGTTGATTACATATTTTGGCACACATGGTATGAGAAGTCACCACAAGCATAGCATTTAAGGGAACATGCTCTGCATCTTTCATAATCCAAACTGTAGGGTTGAGGTCAGAGATGATTTTTCTAGCTTTTATCCCAGAGACCTCTCATCCCAAAAACTCAGTTAAACCTGGTGGGGCCAATATCAATAATGCCACCAGTCCAGGTCCCTCAGCTTTGTAATAGCATGGGTTACTCTACTTCCTCTTGTGTGCTGGAGCAAAAGTTTGTCCTCTATCATATGACCAGTGTTTCTATATGCAAAGTGTAAACCAACCATAGTTTTTTCATAATAAAGCTACTTAATATACATTAGGAGAGTGGAGTCTGGGTTGACTGTGGGATGAGGGGATATAACTCCCTCCAATCAACCTGTTCTCCTATTATAACTGGGAAACATAATTTGGAGAAGAAACCAATTTTGTTAGGGTAAAATATGTTTCTTTAATAATACTTATACTATAGTGCAGGTACACCCTCCCAAGTCCTCACTGCAGTTACATCCCTGTGGAGCATGTATCTCCACTCCAGTAGTAACTGATTACTGTAATGTGTTTGGCATCAGTTACTATATCCAAGGGGAAACCACTATCACCTGACTTCCTTTCAAAGCAAACAGATGACCTTTTACCACCATTGTTGCTAAACCAAACCAGGATGGTTGTAATGTCCTTTTCTGGCTTGGGAGGGCTGGATTTGCAAGATAGTGGATGTACTCACAACATACATGTATTATGATATGGTAAGTATTATCGAATAAACATATTTTGCCTACATAAAATTGGTTTTCTTATGTATATTATGATATGAAAAGAATTTTTTATGTTAAACAAAAATGTATATATTAATGCATGTATATATTAATACCCAAGAGAGAAAGGAAAGAAGACCATTCTTTTAGAACATGTTTTAACCTTATGTTCTTTTTAAATCATTTCAAAAACCTTGACATTTTTCTTCAATCCATGGTCAAACACAGCCACATTGTCTACTTCAGAAGATGATGTCCAGTGTCAGCCAGCCCTGGTCAGCCTATTCAACCGTCGGAACTCAGATGAGAT
Organism: Margaritifera margaritifera; assembly: GCA_029931535.1. Classification (NCBI taxonomy): domain Eukaryota; kingdom Metazoa; phylum Mollusca; class Bivalvia; order Unionida; family Margaritiferidae; genus Margaritifera; species Margaritifera margaritifera. The sequence continues at coordinate 5,514,289 of JAQPZY010001631.1, forward strand.
GACTGCCAAGGAAAAAATCAAGGAACACCTGTGGGAGGTTCATTTTGCTGAGTATGGCAGGTAGGGCTTGAAGAAAACTTCAAAATATAGTCTGGTCCCATTTATCTAATGTCTTTTTTATCCAAATATAGTCTGGTCTCATTTATCTAATGTCTCTTTTATCCAAATATAGTCTGGTCCCATTTATCTAATGTCTTTTTTATCCAAATATAGTCTGGTCCCATTTATCTAATGTCTTTTTTATCCAAATATAGTCTGGTCTCATTTATCTAATGTCTTTTTTATCCAAATATAGTCTGGTCCCATTTATCTAATGTCTTTTTTATCCAAATATAGTCTGGTCCCATTTATCTAATGTCTTTTTTATCCAAATATAGTCTGGTCCCATTTATCTAATGTCTTTTTTATCCAAATATAGTCTGGTCCCATTTATCTAATATCAGTTTGTCAAAATATAGTCTGGTCTCATTTGTCTAATGCATGTTTATCCAGCTATTGCTTTACACTGATTCCATCAGTTGTATGGTTTATTAATTAAATTTATTAATTGAAACTCATTCATCCCGCATTTAACTTTAATATCTAACTTTTTAATTAGCACATATTGGGTCAGATTAACAAAACCAGACTGTATTGGTAATGTGAAGGAAAATATCTGAGATCTAGAATTTGTAATCATGGTAAAATTATGGACTACCATAAATTAAGTACTTTTGTCTTGCCTGGAGTCAAAAGAAGCCTAAGTGCAATGAATACAAACAAGGAAGGATTTCAGGTTATATTCACATGTGTACTTATTTCTTAGATGTTAAGAGAGGTAGTATAAAAATTGTTTTTTAATCTCTAATCCGAAAAATTCTGTCTTGAGCACTGTAGGGATCTTTTCCTGTTGAAAATTCCATCAATTGTTTCTCCATTTAATATATTATATGATCACATTTACATTAGGAATTTAACTTGCACTACCTCCCAAATCCAACCTTCCTAAAAAAGCCCCCCCCCCCCATTGTCTTTCTTGTTACATACTAAATTGTACTACAATAATAGTGTCTATGGGAAGAAATACTTTCAATGTACCATAATAATTACCTTCCCTGTCTGTGTTAGGTGCTGCCTGTATACCGGATGTTCATCAGTTTAAGCTATTGCTTTGTACAGGTAACATCATGTCTGTCACCTCCCAAAATCAGCTGGATTTCTCAAGAGTCTATATTTTATTTATCTCTCTTTTCTTTGAGCATTGTGGCTTTAATTTTTTAATTTTCATCCTTGAAATTTTTATTTTTTTCAGTTTGCTTTTAATTTGTATTTTACTTCTTACTGTGCTTTATTTGCTTTGATTTGAACTTTTTGTCTTTATTAATTAGTTGTTTTTCATTGTCATAGTAGGTACACAGTGGTGACAAGGTGGACAAAATGTAAGAAGTTCAAGGTTTGAGAGAACACATTAGACTTGTTTTGGGTACACAGAGTATACTTCTATGAATGTCAAAGCATCTGCTAGTGGGGAGGAGGGGGGGGGAGGACTTGGACTACAGTGCTTGAGAAACAGTTAAAAGGGATAGAGAAGAGTGTGACAGTGTGATGTCTAAGTCACCTGATGCAAACATTTGTAGCCTTCCCTCCCAATACAGAGTCTGTTGCTAGCATAGTGGGTGATGCCTCTTTAGCCCTTCTCCCTCCCTATATTCATTGGATTTACCATCTGCTGTCAACTCCAACAGATCTTTTCACTAACCCAAATGCTGTCAGCTGCTAATCTGCCCATTGAGTCAGTGGGCCTACAATTCACTTCTCTTGGTTATATGCCAACATGCTGTCTTTGACGATTGTACCACTTCCCTTCTGATGGGCACAAAAAATTATGTGGATGTGGAGGGCTTACCAAATGAGAATAACATGATTAGCAAAAATGTGGGTAACCTTGACCAGATGCAAAACCCAAATCCTACCATTTAAAGTTTTAAGGCAGCAATTGAAGCAATCTCGAGAATGCTGTCACCTACTGAATGCGATCTCCTGCTGTCATCATGTCAGGCATACCGTCTCATGGTATCTGTAGAGGATGATGAAGATGGTAATTCCAAGGACTTTTTTCACTGAAAGCAGGCTGCTGGCATTGTTCTCAACCAACTGGTATAAGACACATTTGGATACTTATCATAAGAAAGGATAAGAATATAGCAGTAGTCAGCATATCTGCCCTCACTTCTCACTTCTCTCAAGGTCACTTCTCAAGGTGGATCATCAACTGTTCCAAGCAACCTTGTAGTTAGAAATATAGTGGCAACGTGCCTGTAGTCCATTGTCCAAAGTCCACCTTCCGATGTTCGTTAGCACAAGTTATCTTTACTCCTCCTAAACTATTGAAACTTTACACACACATTCACGCCAAGGTATAGCAAGTCCTAAATGAAAATGGTGTTGCTGAGACATCCAATATGGCTGCAACAGCAACCATCTTGAAAATCTTGCTGCTCCTCCTCAATGGATGGTCATATCAACAAATGGGTTTCACTAAAATACTTGTTATGATATCTAGTTGGTCCTAAATAAAAATGAAAATGACCAAAAGCTCCAGCCTGTGATCGACTTGAGCCAGCTCATCATGTTCAGAGCTGCTAAGACTTTCATCAAGAAGGGACAAGTTCACCATCAGACTTGATCTAATGGATGCCTACTTTCACATTCTGATCCATCCTTTCTAAAACATGTTCCTTTAGTTTGCCTTCCAAGAAACCATTTATCAGTTTCATGTGCTTCCTTTTGGGCTCAACCTCATGTCATGGGCCTTCATCAAGATAATTGACTGCATCATCTCCCACTTAAGATTGACCTGAACAATGGTGATGGCAGTGTACATGAATGACATCATACAAAAACACATAGTAAGTTGTACATATGCACCAGTTGCTCAGCTGGTTTTTGTCTATCTTGGCATGGAGTTTCTGACTCATAATCTAGTGCATCTTCCCTCCAAGTGCATTGTGTAGATAGTTGAACTCACTGGGTCAGTCTCGAAGAAGACTTGAATTTCTGCTAGTGAGTTCTTACATCTCTTACTTTTCAGTGCAGTGACAGACCTTCTTCATCTGGGCAGGCTATTCATGTATCCGTTGCAAATGGATCTTTTAGTTCAGTGGGACCATATTAATTTTTGCAGTTGTTTGGATGACTGTATTTAGATCTTGATCGAGATGAGGCATTTACTGCGCCAGTGATGGAATAGGGATCAGCTATCAGCAAGAGTTCCTCTGGAAACTGCCCTCCTTTTGCCTTGCTTTTCTACAGTCTACAGTATCTGAAGGCCAGAGGTGAGGGCCCACCACATAAATATCCTGGAAATTAAGGCCATAATCAGTGCTTTTCATTCATGTCAGAATCTGCTTTGTGGAAAGGTTGTCCTCATAATATCAGACAATTCTGTAGTAGTCATTTACCTCAGCAAACAAGGGGGAACCAAATTGCTGGATCTCTACATTTTGCTCTGTGATTTTCTCCATTGGTGCTCCTTGCAGCACATTCTGGTCAGGTTCCATGTGCTTGTTGACTCCTTAACAAGGAGAGGTCAGACACTGCACATTGAGTGGTCTTTCCACATGTCAGTCTTCCATAGGATATGCACTTTTTGAGATCACCTGGTGGTCAGTCTCTTTGTGACCAAGTGGAACCACAAACTGCCAACCTTTGTGTTACAAGATCCAGAAGCCTTGGCAGTGGACACTCTGTTGTAAAGCTGAGGCAGAATCTTGGGTTATGCCTTCCCCTCAACTGTGATAATTCCCAGTGTGATTCAGAAAATAAGGGATCAAAACTGCAAGGTGATTCTGGTCACCACTTTCAGATGGGACAAATCCTAGGTCATTGACCTACTCAACCTAGCGATAGATGTCCCCAGGAAGATTCAGGCATTTCCTAACCTGCTCACAACAGCCAAGAACATAGGTTTTCCACCTCTGTCCATTCAGACTTTTCTTTCATGCATAGGTCTTGTCAGGAAAGCCCTGCAGAAAGAATTCAGCCCTTCACTTGTGGAGAGAATCACCTGAACTAGAAGGTCCTCTATGTTGAAGGCATATTAAGGGTAGTGGCATGTCTTTTTGTGCCAGTGCAAGAACAATGACATCATTCCCTTACAGGTGTCTAGCCCTCAGCAGGCTAATTTCTTTCTTTGGTTCTTTGAGGAGAAAAACTAGCACCAATACTATTAAAGACCATCAATCCATGATTATGACACCTTCAGACATCTTGGCAGAGGAGATCTAGACGGTGACAATGATCTCATATTTATTGGCCAACGTTTGTGTCAGCTGGTCCTGTTGCTTAACATTGTTTTCCAAATGGAATCTTTCATGGGTTCTTACCTACTCAGCTCTGCTAATTTTAAACCTATGACCAAGACATCATTGAAGCTGCCATCTTACAAGCTGTACTTCCTAATAAAATTGGGTTTGGCATCCAGGGTGAATGAATTGCAGATCCTTTTGGTCGACCCAAGCTATATGCATGTCTTCTCTGTTGGTTTGGTAATTATTAATGTTCAGCCATTGTTTGTGGCCAAGAACCAGTTACCTTGTATGGGTAATCAAAAGTTTATCATTTAATCTGTATCATTTCTAGACCCTTGTAGAGAAAACTCCAGGATGCAGTTCATGCTTTGAAGTGCTATCATAAATGCACTGAAAGCTTTAATTGTAGCCATCACAGACTTTTACCTTCTGGTAAAGGAGGGGAAGCAAGACAGTACTTATCATGCTTTGGACAGTCAGCTTAAGTAGGTGTTTTGTTCAACATATTTGAAGATCTCCCAGGATCAGATACACCATATAAAAATATAATTACATGAAATAAAATCCATCTCTGCAAGCCTTGCCTTTAAGTGCAGCTGTTCTGCTGGAGACATCAATGAGGCTGTCAACTGGCATGCACAGCCAACCTTCTCCAGCTTTTACTTTCAAGATTTAGCCCTGCAGAGAAGCAGCTCAATCTAATGTGACTGGTGACCATGCCCATACATTCACCAGACCTTGTTGATGCCAGCACCTCCTTGCTCCTTGTTATGGGCACTGCTTTAAAGCTTTCTCTGGATGCACTTAGAAATTTATCTTCCTGCAAGTGCAAGGATCTTCATGGCTGTTTTTGCTTAAGCTTAAATTTATAAACATCTGGTATATGGGTAGCAACCTAGCAGAGACAGACGAGGTAATTATAATGGTATTTTGGAAGAATTTCTTTTCATAGATACTATTATTTCAGCTTCATTTGACTGTCCATCTCTCTTTCTGACCAACCATCAACAATTTTGTTTCCACAGGAAAATTTTCATGGGAAATGGACTGAAACCAAATTTGGTATGCAGTTTTATATTGACAAGACCTCAGAAAGTATTCAATTTCCAGCCTTCTTTGTCATCATTTGGATGAGTTACAGTCCCTGATTGATTATCCATCTAACTTTAGTTTCTGCAGCCTGTCTTTGGTTTCGGCATCAAAATCTGAGTTAGATTTGGTATGGTGCTTTATACTGAGACCTTGAATGAATTCAATTTCCAGCATTCCACAACATCATTTACATGAGCTATACCCCCTGGTTTGTCTCTTCTCCTTATGTTGGTTTCTGCAGCATAACCTACCAGGGTGAGTTGGATATCAGTCAAATTTGGTTGGAGCTTTCCATGAGATTATTTACAAGAGTTATGCCACCTGATTGCCTGTCCTCCTGACTTTGGTTTTCATAGCATAACTTTAGAAAGGAATGTTGGATTTCAGCCAGATTTGGTATGGGGCTTTATATTAATGAGATATGGAATAAGTTCATTTGCCAGTTTTTCATGACATCATTTGCAGGAGTTATGCCCCTGATTACCAGTCCTCCAGAAGTTGGTTTTCATAGCATAACTTACAAAAGAATGTTGAATTTAAATCATATTTAGTATAGGGCTTTATATTGATGAGACCTAGAATATTGAGTTATGCTTCCTGATTGACTGTTCTCCTAACTTTGGTTTCAGCAGCATAACTTTACCAAGGTTTGTTGGTTTTCAACCAAATTTGGTAGAGTGGTTTTTATTGATTACATTTTGAAAGAGTTCTGTTTCCAGCGTTCCATGGCATTCACAGGAGTTATGCCCCTGATTGTTGGATTTTAGCAAAATTTGTCATGCAACTTTATACTGATGAGACCTTGAATGAGTTGATTTCCAGATTGTCATTTAGAACAGCATAACTTTATATTGAAAGAGGAAAGGGGCAATGATAGTGCATCATATTGAGATGCAGAATATATTTTATACAATTAAAGACTTTAATAATAAGCCCATTCGATGTTCATTGGTAAATCACGATTTTTGTTGTTGTTGTTGCTGTTCGTTGAATTGGAGAACCATTTACTGCTAGAGATCTTTATTCTAAAATATTATAAGATACAATAAATAAATAAATGAAAGTATTATAAAGGTCATTAAGTGCACAAGATGTGTTTGGATACGAAAACAAGCAATGACAATAGCCAGATATATCTTCAAGATGGTTTTAGAGCAGTTCTGTCAGTTCTGTCTCACATACATTATATACATACATACATACATACATACATACATACATACATATATACATACATACATACATACATACATACATACACACACACACACACACACATACATACATACATACATACATACATACATACATACATACATACATACATACATACATACATACATACAATACCATAACGAAGTCATATTAAAAAAAACAAAAGAAAAGAAAATGCTACCTTTCCAACTGCCTTCGTAATGGATTGTAAATAAACATACATGTACATATTTTTAAACATCAGGTGCAGAAAATAAATCGTAAGAATTCATGACCTCACTGAATTTAAATTAACGTCATGTCAGGAGAACCCACCTTTGAATGCTTTTGGCAGGCCTGTTTCGACTGAATTTGACCAAATTTTATTAAATTTGCACAAATCAAGGCCTGATGACTCTTTATAGAAAAAATGGCGAACTTTTGTAATTGGGCCAAAATTTACTCTCATAGTACCTACCCCACTGTCCATATGATGTCTTTCCAAATTATGGGCTATTTTTTCACATAATTTAAAGTCTGAAACAGTTGGAAGGATGCAGAACTGAATGTTACTATAATCAGTCACAAAAATTGTAATCATTTAATTGATCATTTTCCTGACAGTAACCAATGCTCAACATTTAGGTAATCAGAACAGTATTAGTTGGCACTTAGCCAAATTTGTCCCATAAGTGTATATTAATAAGGCGTTGAATGAGTTTGATTTCTAGTTTTCCACATCTTCATCTAGAGGAGTTATGATTGGGTGTTCTATTGTGATTTTTGCAGCATAAATTAATTAGGGATTGTAAAATTTCAAACAAATTTAGCTTGCAGCTTTTTATTGATGAGACCTTGAATGAGGTTTGATTTCCAGTGTTTAACAACATCAGTTAGAGGAGTTATAGCCACTGTTTGCCCATCCATCTAAACTTTACTTCTGCAGCATAACTTCAGCAAGGCTTGTTTGATATGAACTAAATTGGTATGTGCTTTATATTAAAAAGACCTCAGATGATGTCCATTTCCAGCTTTCTATGTCCTGATGTAGAGGAGTTATGGCCCCCTGATTTCCTGTCCCTTTAGACTGGTTTCCACAGCATGACTTTACTGATTATTGTTGGATATCAATTCAGTTTGATGTGCATCTCTATATTGGTGAGAGACTAAAATGAGTTTGATTTTCAGCCATCTACTTCACATTAGATTTATTTTAAGGATTAAAAAATATCCATAATTGGTTGGAGTGGTGACCCATTTTTTCAAACGTTGCTTTATCACTCTTGGAGTACCAATAATCATTGGATTTCAGGTGAATTTCTAGTGCAGCTTGATACATTTTGTTTGCCAGAATAAAGTTATGACTTATTATTATTGAATATACCCTCTTTTATATCCACAAAGTTCCTATGTTTAATTCCCTCCAGAGCAAATTGTAGCAAGTTGAGACCTTTGCAATGCATCCCTCACTAATAGCTCTAGTTTTGTCAGAGTTTGTCAAATTTGCTGTTCAGAATTTTGAAAGGTCTATTTACATATTTTTGTATTCCTAATATTGTAATTACTTATGGTCATGTAACTTTTTTTTGGGGGGGGGGGGTAAAATAAGCTGTGTATTGCTCCTGTAGTACAGATTTAACTGATTTTACATTTTACATAGGACAAAATTATTATCAGTATCGAACATTTAAGTCATTGTCATTCTCTCTTCTTTCTTTGGATGGATAAATCAGTATCATGGATACTTAGATTTTAGTTTCCTTACAGTTATGATAAAATCCTACCAGAAAAGGAGCCAAGAAATTACTAGGTTTCAGGGTGTTGTTAAGATCCTTGAGTTTTAGTTGTTTTTAGTAAATAGCTTCCATTTGTTTAAAGGACAACACTAATGTACGAGTTAACTTTAATTTTGATTTATGGATGTTTTCTTCTTCTGTCCATCTTGTCAATTTTTCACATTACTTTTTATCTGTTTGTATTTTTTTAATTTATCATATCTCTCCATTTACATAAATGCAAATGAAGTCTGAGACAGAAAACAATCTTCAACAAAAGCACAAGGTTGACAAAAGTTTTGTACTTCCTCTTCATGTGGATATTAAAGATGTATTCCTTTGCAAAACAAAATTGAGATCATGGCATGACTTGATTGTGTAGATTTTCCAATGAAGAATTTTAAAAAATATTTTGCATTAAATGTACACCAAAGTCAAGAAAAAGGGGGATCTGAGTGGGGGCCCATAGCATCAGGCAGACAAGATAAGAAGCAAATAGGCTGGGTTGACATGTGTCACAATGTAAACAAACCGGTGAAAAGGTCAGCATGACACATGAAACTAGATGCAGCCAACCCATAATTAAGTCAAGGGTGGGTAAAGCAGAATGTTAAGGATGTGCTCTCACTGATCCAGTGTCACTATCAGAAGATTAGTGCCAGGCTTTAAACCTATTCTACCTCAAAAAGTTTGACAGACCCAGTAAAAAACCAGAACAAGCATCTGAACACAATGCATTTTTACAATCTGGGAAAAGCGAGTCTAATTTTCAAACCTTTTATGTCAGTGTATGCAATCAATACTATTTTTGGTTTGCAACACCATTTTTGGCAGAGAATGCAGGTTTAAAACTTGTATGTCATCTTGACAGTTTTGTATTATTCAGAGTATTGGAATTTGAAAATTTAGTCTGCATAATTCAAGAAGAATTTCAGAATATGGAGGTAAAATATATTCAGATTCAAAGTTGATATATTTGGTATTTTTTTCCTCAGAGGAATGTGCATGTACAGAACTCACAGAGTCCATGAGCTGATTTTGATGGGTCTCCCAGAAAAATACAGGGGAGAGATTTGGATGCTATTTTCTGGGGCAGAAAATGAGGTATGTTTGGTTTGATTTTTAGTTCTACTGGTCACAGACCAGAAGAGCTTATGGGATGGCCTGTTGTCTGTTGTGTGTTCTCCATCGTCCAATGTCCATCCATCCATTAGCACAAGTTTGTTATCACTACTCCTCCAAAACTACTTTGGGATTGCCATGAAACTTTACACACACATTCATCCATAGGTCTAGTTGGTCCTAAGTGAAAATGGTGCTGCTCAGATAACTAATATGGCCACCACAGCAGCCATCTTGAAAATCATGTCCTGAATGGATGGTTGTATCAACATGATGTTTTAACTAAAAGACTTCTTGTGGTGTCTATGTAGTCCTAAATTAAAATAGTGCCAATCTGGTGTCCAATATGGCAGTAAAGGCAGCCATCATCAAAATCTTGTTATCACTACTCCTCATCATGTTGACATGAGGTTTTCATCTGAAGACTTCTTATGATGTCTGGTTGGCCCTGAATGAATATGGTTCCACTTGGTTCCATCTTGAAAATCTTGTTAATGCTACTCCTCCAGAATTAATAGTCAATCAACATGGGAGTTTCACCAAAATACATGTTATGATGTCTAGTTGGTCCTAAAAATGAAAATGGTTCCAATCTGATGTCCAATATGGCCACCATGGCAGCCATCTTGAAAAAGTTTTGTTATTGCTACTCCTGCACAGAAAGTCATATCAACATGGGATTTTCACCAGAAGACTTCCTATGGTGTCAAGTTGGTCCTAAATGAAAATGGTTCTGCTTGAACATCATGTATGGCTACCACAGTGGCCATCTTTTAAAATCTTATCACTTCTCCTCCTGAATGGATGTTCATATCAACATTGGGTTTTCACTAAAGGAATTTTTATGATATCTAGTTGCTCCTCATTGAAAATGGTGCTGATCTGATGTCCAATATAGCCACCATGGCAGCCATCTTGAAAATCTTGTTATCTCTACTCCTCTTGAATGGAAATTTATATGAGCATGGGGTTTTCACCAGAAGACTTATTAAAATGTCTAGTTGGTCCTAAATAAAAATGGTGTCACCCAGACATCCAATATGTCCACTACAGCAGCCATCTTGGAAACCTTGGTAAAGCTACTCTACCTGAATGGATGACCTAAATGACTTCTTTGGATGTCTGGTTGGTCCTAAGTGAAAATGGTACTGATCTGACATCCAATATGGCCCCCACAGCAGCTATCTTGAAAATATTGTTATTGATACTCCTCCTGAAAGGAAAGCCATATCAGCATGGGGTTTTCATCAGACCTCTTATGGTGTCCAGTTGGTCTTAAATAAAAATTGTACCAGTCTGATATCCAATATTGCCACCACTGTGGCCATTTTGTAAAATCTTATTGCTAATTGTCCTAGATGGAAAGTCATATCAACACTGGGTTTTCACCAGAAGACTTTTTATGATGTCTGCTTGGTATTTAATGAAAATGGTGCCAATCAGACATCCAGTTTGGGCACCATGGCAGCCATCTTGAAAATCTTGTTATTGCTACTCCTCCTAAATGGAAAGTCATATCAACATGGGGTTTTCACTAGAAGACTATTATAATATCTGGTTGGTCCCGAATGAAAATGGTGCCAATCTGACCACAAATATGGCAGCCACAATGAACATATTGAAAATCTTGTCACTAATTCTCCTGAATAGATGATCATATCAACATGGGGTTTTCCAAAAAGTGTTCTAATGGTGTCTAGTTTGTCCTAAATGAAAATGGTGCCCATCTTACATCCAATATGGCTGCCACAGTGGCTAATTTGAAAATCTTATCACTCAGGAATATCATAGATGGTTTCAACGCTCAGCACTTAAAAAAAAGAAATGGTCTTATCTTGAATTCCTGGAAATTCTTTTTGGTCAGTAGATCATCAGTCCCTTTGAGGGACTCTTGTTCTTCCTAGAATTTAATTATGCTGAAATAGCTTTCAAGAGTTTTGTTTAGATATATTATAGACATTTTTGCAAATTTGTACCTTAAGTACATGTACAGTCAAACCTGTCCTAATGGTCACCTGTGCTCAGCTGTCACCTGGTCACAACACTCATTCTAATTTCCCTGTGGCAAATTTCCTGTACAAATGCCCTGTAATTAATGGTTACCTACTTTCAGCAGTCAGCAGCCAGGTGTTTCCTAACCAAACAATGGTTTCACCCTGCCTTAAGTGGTCACTGGATCATATCAGCAGTGACCGCTCCAAGTATGCAAATTAAACACTTCTTTTGTTTGATGAGCATGGCATTGGTTAGATAGAGGTATATTATGTGAATCAATATTTAAGCATTTCATATCTCGATTGTACTTACCATACTCCAGTTACGCTGTCAGTCAAATTCAAAGGTGTCAACATGTTGGCTTCAAAAGCAAGGTGGTTTTTGTCCTTACATGAGAGAATTGAAGCGATTCGTTTGCTGGATAGTGGAAAAAGTAGTTGTGTAGTTGCATGAGAAATGGATTTCAGGCAAACTCAGATCCAAGGGATTATTAAGCGAGATATTATGGCCGATTTTGAGAACAATGTTAATCCGGAGTGTAAGAGATTATGTATAATCACACCAAATGATGAGATTAATGAATGATGCTGGAAATGGTCCGAGGATGCTACAACTTCGCATGTACATTGCACTTGTGATATCCCCTATGGTTTATATGCTACTAACAATAGCCACAGAAAACTTCTTTTCATTCTCTAATCATCAAAAGTCTCACACAAAAGCCAACTGTCTTTTGATCTCAGTGAGTTTGAGCAACTGCTTAATCCATCATTTGTTTGAAGTGTGAACACCTGTTTTTATGCCTAATTATACCAGCTGGTCTGACAACAGTCATTCCTCTGTATGACAATCACGGGTAAGCTGTTAATTAGTAATTTTATTTAGATGCCATTTCTACTGATAATGAGAGTAAAGTGTTTGCTTGTGCATGTGTGTGTGTGAGAGAGAGAGAGAGAGTTTTATAAATTAGTGCATGTACATAGTTGTACAGGAATGCATATTGTTACGACTCTATGGTCTAAGCAAAATGTAACAGAAAGAAAGTGAAACCAACAAATCAAGTAAAAATCAACAAGCAATTTATTTCTTGACAATTAAAGTGAAAATTTAAAAGACACTTACAGTAATCTGAATAAAAATCCAAATAATCCAATAATCCTAAGTTTCCTAATCACAAGTCCTAAATATAGAATGTTCCAAATGAATGACTGTATCCTTGAATGTGCTGATGTGCCAATAGTCTTTAATGTCCTGATGTGCCAGTAGTCTTTAATCTGCTGATGTGCCAAAGTGAAATACTCCAGAATATCTTTGAATAAGTTCACATAAATCCCAAAATCATCAGTTAAAAATCCAAAATCCAAAAGTCTATGAGCACTTTTATAATCCAATGAATATTTGAAATAATTCCTCTCACAGAATTTGGAATGATTTTTCACAACTGTAATGGCTCTTTAAAGACTGATGGTAAGGTCAAAACTGAAAAACTGTCCACTAAACATGGTATATATAAAGATGGGTCACATGACAGAATGTTCTAGAATATTATGGTGTATGTGACTCTTAACACACAACTCTAAGGGAAATTCTAGTTTGATCTGTAAACAAAATCAACCCTGACCTCAAATTGAATAAACAAAATGTTTAACAAAACTGTCCTTGAACTCAAATACTAAGTAAACAACCTAATTCCAGGACAATAGCTAAACATGTCAACATTATACTTAACATTAAGGTTTAAGCAAATATAAAAGTCAAGAAACATTTATAATTTCCTAAATATTTATAACATTATATAAACATCATACATAACAGTATTGAAACTGAAAGGGTTTGCAATTCATCATGGACATTCAAACATGCTGAAATCAGTGATGGAAGTTTCAGACATTGCACCTGAAATGGGGATGGAGATATGCACAAAACAAAGAAAGATCAGTTATTTTTTTAAGAGTTAGTGATGATTTAATGTACATGATGGATTAAAGTGAGGATTCAAAATTGTGTGGAACTTTTTATTTTATTATTTTGTTCATTTTCTTATTGCTAAATAGCTAAACTAAATACATATATCTTGATAGCATACTACTACTAATAATAATAATGCTATTTGGTGCATAGTACATGTATTTGTCATGAACCAAGTTTGAGAGCTGAACCTGCCTTCAGAGGTCACCTGTCTACAAAGGCCACTTTGACCTTTTCCCATGGGTGACCAGCCACTGTATACAGGTTTTGCTACAGTTACAGTCAGATTTGTATTCCAAAGCAGACTTTAAGAGAAACAAATTAAAGTGGCCTATTACAGAAAGTTACTTCCTAATAGAGATCTATTTCTGTTTTAATTGGATTGTAAGAAATTAGCTGCTAGTTCAGTCTTGTCAATCCAATGTAAGCCATTCCCATTAAACTTGTTAGATATAAATTAATAAACCCAGCTTTTGGATAAACCAAGACGATAACCCAACTTCTGGAGAAAACTAAGCATATGTTGAATGACTTGATTTCACACTCTGCATATGAACTCTCATATATTGTCAACATTGGAGGATGACTGGAGGAACCCCATAGTATCATTAGTGAACAGATTAGACAACACTGAAAGATGACTGGAGGAAACCCATATTCTATTAATGTACAATTAGACAACACAGGAGAATGACTGGAGGATTCCCATAGTATATTAGTGTACAATTAGACAATGCTTGAAGAAGTCTGGGGGAAGCATATAGTATCATTAGTGTACAGTTAGACAATACTGGAGGAATCCCATATGGGATCTCTCACTCCTCGATTCCAGGAGGGTGTGGGATCTTTTGTTCCTCACTCCCAGGAGGGTATGGGATCTTTCTCTGTGTTACAGAAAAATAATGCCCTGTAGGGCAGGAATATTATGAGTCCTGTGGGACTCTGAATAAGGTCAAAGGATCCCTTATGATCATTCTGATGCAATCAGGGCCTTATAGGGATTGATCCTGGGTCCCTCCCAAGGGAGTAAAAACACTGGAAGAGAGTGAGTTGTGCCGCAGTCTAGGGCGGAGCAGCACCCTCTAAGTATCGGTGGCCAGGTGAAGGCAAAGAGCAGATAATGCCTCCCTGAGAAAGCAACAATCTCACTCTGTATCTTCTGATGTGAGCTCTACCATCAGATCATCATCATATGACCGGTCTGTGACTGGGCACTGGTGATTACTCCCAATGGGGACAGAGTCTGCCTTTACTCGTTCAACTAGGGAAGGGGACCACATCAGCATCTCCTCCTTCCCTATGTTCCCTTTAAATCTTCCTTCCTCTTCATGGCGCCATGGATTCCCATGCCTTGGCCTCCAGCAGATTGGATATTGCAGGATGCAGGCCTGCTTTGTCTGTTCAAATGGAGGTAAACATAGAGGAGAGTGCCCAGTCCTCTCCCCCTAGATGACTTAGGAAGGATGCAAGGTGTTCTCGTCCTCCTAAATGTTCCGCTGGTAAGGGCAGTCCAATCACTCCCCATGAGGAGTTGAAGGGCAAGGATACTCTTATTCCCAAGTCTCCCTCTCAGCAGAGAGACATTGGGATGGAAAGTCCTGCATCCCCTAAGGAGTGAGCACAGGATGATGATGTCCTTTATGTGTTGGTGGACTCTAACGAGTTTGACGAGAAACTGGCTGAGACTCTCCCTTCCCATCCCTTTTGGTCTCCTGGATGTTTGATAAGGCGGTAAACAAGGTTTACCCCTTCTCCCCCCAGATTTGCGTCCAAAGCCTTTGTGCTCAGAGGATTAGAAAATCCTCTCAATTTGAGAGACTCTCCAGGGCAGCATTGCACCTAGATTTGCTTTTGCTCCCTCATTCTGCGATGGTATGGGAGCTTTCCCAAAGGTTTTTTATAACCAGATGTTTGCCAGGCAACATAAGGGGTGGTCTGTCGCCACCTCAACGTTGCAACTGATGGTCTCAGCATCTAACTATAGAGTTCACTCTCCTCTTGGCCCCTAAAAACTCTCGCTTGGACATGTCACCAGTGGGGATTTTGGTGGGGACCTTGACTCGCCTCCCGGTCAAGACCCTGGAGGTGCTGGAGCTTAAGACTTGTAACCTTAGTCTTGCATGTCGATCTTTTTTCAGCACCCTCCTTCAGTCTTCTTGAACCTTGAACATCAGCAGCAGACTTGGTTTCCCTAGGAAAACTTCACTTGTGCCCGCTTCAGTTTCTCCTTCCGGCAAACTGTAGACCGCACAAGGATCCTCTATCAGTTTGGATCTCTATGGGGTTCAATTTTCATCACCACTTCAGTTGGTGGTCCAATTGGGACCTGTTTCTGATGGGAGTCCGAATGTACACCAGTGTGTCAGATTCAGGTTGGGGTGCCCGCTTGGAGTCAGGAGGGGTAATTCTTCAGGGCTCATGGTCTCCAGATCAACAACTCGGAAATGCAGGCAGTATTTTTAGCCCTACGGGAGTGTGTCAACCATTTAAGGTGTCATTGTGTGGTGGTCTCCTCTTACAACACATCAGTAGTAGTGTACCTCAGGAGATAAGGAGGTACACACACCCCTTCTCTTTGCATGGAAGTTTGGAACCATATTCCCAGCTTGAGAAATATCTTGGCAGACAGTCTGTCCAGAAAAGGGCCATGTGATCCTTATGGAATGGTCTCTGCACCTGGAGGTAGTAGAGTTACTTTTCCAACTGGTGGACTTGCTTGCAATGAGACTAAACAACAAACTCCCCTTTTACGTCTCCGTAGTCCTGGATCATAGGGTCTGGGCAGTGGATGCCTTCAGTTTAAACGAGGCAGTGTCAGTTAACTTATGCCTTCCCACCCTTCAGATTGATTTTGCAGGTGTTCACCAAGTCAGGATCTCCACTGCTCATCTCATTCTGGTAGCTCCCCAGTGGTCCCGATGGTTGTGGTATGACGATCTCTACCTGTTGGTAGATGAGCCCAGGAGATTACCACAGAGGAGTGACCTGCTTTCACAGCACAGGGGTCTCTGTTTCATGTCAGCCCACAGATTCTCCAACTTCAGGCTTGGCTCATATTAAGCAATCAATTCACTAGTTTTAGAGCAAAGTTGTAAGTTGCATCACCAAGAGTAAGAGGTGGTCCACTTCCAGTTGTAAAGTGGAGAATCTTCTGTCATTGGTGCAGTAGGAAACATATTTATTCTAGTTGTTCCCCTTTGAGCACAGTGGCAGACTTTATCCTCTTCCTTTTCAAGGAGAGAGAATATTCAGTCTCTACCATTAAGGGCCATAGGGCAGCCTTATCTAACATACTAAAGTTGTCTAAGGGTCCATCTATTGGGTTGGACCATCATCTTTCCGATCCTATCAAGTATTTTGAGCTGCAGAGACTGGTATTTCACTCACTGATGCTGAAATAAAATCTCTCAAAAACCCCTTATGAACCATTGAGTGACGCTTGAGAACTTTACCCTTTAAACTGTCTTCTTGCTCACCTTAGCATCTGTGAGGAGAAGTAGTGAGATTCTTGCCTTTTCTGTAGAAAAAGGTTGTTTATGGTTCAACGGTAATTATGAGTCCATTTCTCTCCTTTGCAAACCTTGGTTCCTGGCAAAGAACCAGCTTCCTTGGGTAGCTCCACTCCTTATTGAGATATCCAGTCTCAGTCATATCTGTGATTGAGATGATCATGATAGGCTTCTTTGCCCAGTTAGGTTTTTATGGTTGTATTTTTAACTGCTTCAGACAGGAGAATGAAGGGTCAGAAGTGTCTGTGCCTGCCTATTAAGGACTCTGCTGATATTTCAGTATCCACCATTTCCAGGTGGATTGTCCTTAATATCAAGCGAGTTTTTCAGTCCCTCACTGAGAGGAATCTTTCCATCATGAGAGTATAAGTCCATGAAGTCAGGGCTATTGTCCCTTCCTGGGCCTATCTTAATCATTCTTCATAGGATGTTATGAGAGCCGCATTTTGGCCATCACTTACTATTTTCTCCTTTTACCTTCTATCTTTGGTGCACCAGAGTGAAGGCATTTTCTTGTTGGGCCCTTTAGTAACAGGATAAAAAGAAGCCCAACCTTTTGCCAGATTACACTTGGAACATTCCAACTGTAAGGGTAAGTAAATCAGTTTTTTTTACCAGTTTCTTGAGGCCATGTGCCTCCCTCCGAACTGGCAAATTCAGCAAGGCAGTATTGATGGGTAATTTATTACTGATATAAAAATGTTGTTTTTTGGGAGGGTAAAACTAATTTTAATTATGTAATACTTACCTGTCACTATTTGCAAGATTCCCTCCTCCCACCCAGCTCTGATATCCTAAG
Source organism: Margaritifera margaritifera (assembly GCA_029931535.1). Classification (NCBI taxonomy): domain Eukaryota; kingdom Metazoa; phylum Mollusca; class Bivalvia; order Unionida; family Margaritiferidae; genus Margaritifera; species Margaritifera margaritifera. The sequence goes on from JAQPZY010001631.1 coordinate 5,532,032, forward strand.
GGTAGTCTGGGTCTAAGTCAAAGAGGACGTGTATTCTGTATGGGCTTATGACATGGGAGTCAGACTGGGTCTGTGTTCTTTCTGTTCTAGGTTTATAGAACTTTCCATATAATGGGAGGGTGTAATTATGAGTTTGGACAAGGGAACTTACATCCCAGAAGAGGTAAGCAATGCAAAGCAATAGTGACAGGTAAGTATTACATAATTAAAAAAAGTTTTACCAAAAAAACAAAACAAAATACATTTTGCTCAGTGATTGGTTTTTTTTCATGAAAATGAACAAAATCCATCAGGCAATCTTTTCCAATGCTTGGACTATCTATTTTCTCCCATTCTTCTAATCCCATATTTGGCAAAACTCATTTAGAAATAATTGTGTACTCAGTATATCCCATAATATTTCTTGTTTGAGAGGTTGTTACCGAATTGTAATAGTCATGATAATAAAAATATGAAACTAATTCAAGTAATATACTGAGGTAACTTTCACTCCTGTTTTTATTAACATTTTTGACTAAAATATAAATCGGTACTCTATGTGATTTTCGTAACATGATGTGACCTTGATGTAAGACCATTTATTATTTGTAAAGGTAGTGAAGTTTTGCTAATAGGTATATATGGAACAAATGATAACTGATTTCTTTACCCCAGTATCACACTCAGATAGCAAAAGCAATAAAAATGACCACATATATCATGACTCTAGTGAACAAGCTGGTAAAAGTCATAAAAGCTGAGACAAATGTCAAACAGAAAGTTAAACTTCCGACAATGAATTCGATTCCAAAATGATGGAACCAAAGAAAAAACATTATCACACCCTCAAGTAATCACTTGAAAGCTGAAACTTTTCACAGAGACTGATAACTATAATGTTGGTGGGGCATACAATTGTAGACTTGCCTTCTCCAGCACTGTTAGAGTATGGTTAGAGGCATCGAAGAGGAGAATCTTAAAGAAGGTTATTTATTTGGTTTTTCATGCAAATAATATGTAAAAATGGACTATGTAAATTATATCTCATGTTATTATGAGGTTGGCCTGTTATGATCACACCATTGGCCCACTTTTTTAAATTAAGGGGGCCAATTGGCCCCTTTTTTCTCAAACCTCCTGATTTATACAATGATTAAATGACAGCATCATATGAAGGGGTGAGGGTTTATTAGCAAATTTAACTGGATTATTGATTAAAAGTTTATAAAAGCCAGTTTAGAAATACTCGGCTGGGGGGGGGGGGCTATTTAATAGAATTAAACAGCTTTGCAGTAGTGAACTTGCTCTTGATGTTACTTTATATACAGTTCATATACTACGTTAATAGTAATAAAGATACAGTTTATATACTACGCTAATAGTAATAATGGTCCCTTTGCAGATGGCCACACATCCAGAGCATTATGCCGATCTGATCAGACAAAGCTCAGGTAAAAATACATTGGCTGCTGAGGAGATTGAGAGAGATTTACACAGGTATGCTTCACCTGCAATAATTTATTCTTTTTCATGTTAGACTTGTTATGTAGAGAGCATGACACAGGTATCACACTTTCTGACAGCAAAAGTGTCAGAGACCCTGGCATCATCAACAGTATTAATATTTTTGTCTCATCTGCAAAGTAAGGGTGAGATATAGGTATAACTTTTCTGGCAGCAACAGTGTCAGGGACATTGGCAGCATCAACAGTTGTAAGATTTTTCTCTCTCCTGCAAAGCATCAATTAGTCCAATAAATCAACCCCCAAATCTGTATTGGTTTGTTGGGTGGTTTGGAGTTTCATCCCACCTATTCACAAACCTCTGCAATTATTGCAGACAAATTTGTCTGCAACACATGAGTGAACATTGATTGTAGACACTGGTATTTTTTGTGAATCTTTAGTTACGGTTGGTTGTAGGGGCCTTTCAGGGATCTGTACAGGATATTTCTGTATCAAATCTGATGTTTGACAACTTGTAAATCCACATGGAATAACACAACCCTATCTCCTGTTGCCATTTCAAATTACACAGCTACATTGGCAGATAATCGAATGTTTCATCAATATTGAGGAACCAATCAGATGCAACTTTTCACTCATTTGAAATGTTCATTTGGTCATGTCTTGAGCAGCTGTGGATTTGTCATGTTATGAATATCTCATCATGTGACTACTATCACAGTTCAACAATGCATCAGATTACAAAATGGATGAAGTTGATTACAAAATGAATGAAGTTTCATCTGATTGGTTCCTCAATATTGATGGAACAGCTGACTATCCACCAGTGTAGCCTGGTAATTCAAAATGGCAAAAGGAGGTAGGGTTGTGTTATTCCACATGGATTTACAAGTTGTCAGACATAGGATTTGATTTGAAAACATCCAGTACACATCGACGAAAAGGCCCCTTCAGCTGACTGTAACTCAAGAGCCACAAGAAGTACAAGTATAAAAAAAAAACAATTGATATGTGCATTCATGTGTTGTGAACAAATTTATCTGTAATAAATGCAGAGTTTTATGAATAGGTGAGATCAGATCCCAAACCACCCAACATACCAATACAGGTTGGGATTGATTTATTGAACTGGCAGCAACAGTGTCGCAACATTTGCAGCATCAAAAGTGTTAAGATTCTTGTCTCGACTGCAAAGTATAGGTGAGACACAGGTGATACTTTTCTGGCTGTGTCTGAGATATTGGCAGCATCAGCAGTGTTAAGATTTTTGCCTCACCTGCAAGTTATAGGTGAGACATAGGTATCACTTTTATGACATCATTGTTATTGTTTTGATTGTTGGTATAGGCATCAACATTGAATTTTTGGCATTTAGCTAAGTTTTCCTAACACTTTTGCATGTTCAATAATGAAACTTGTCGCATGTATTCATCATGGAGGATAATCCTTATCACATGCATTTGTGGGTATTTGGAATTTGTCTCAGTAAAGCAGCCAAAACAGCATTCTACTGAATTCTTGTATTTCTGAGTTTTTCAATAGCTCTGTCTACGGGTGAGACAAACTGTTCCTCAGAACCCTTCTATTTTTATGTTTATCTTCGAATAAGATAAGGTTAAAACAGTAAGCAGTTCTTGATGGAATTGTGTCAAGCAATAGACAAGCTGCATTTACAATGTTTCAAAGGTTTCAGCTGGGGGTGGGAGGTGGCACTAAGGATATTTTTGGATATTTTTAGCTGGGGTTCACCAGAAATGTTTTGGACCCAATAAACCTCTATTTGAGGAAAAATGGATTGGTCCATTTCTAGATTTTCTGGGTCCACAGGAATGTGTAAATCTGTTATGGAGTTTTGATTCAACTGGTTGGAACTTGCATTACATTCATCATCAGTATTATATAGTCCAGATTTGGCTGAGAAAGACAATTTAACCTCCCAAACTGAGAGTTTACCATTAGTATCTTTTGTTGCTTTAACCCTTTTAAGAAAAATAGTTCATACTTTTGTGTCTTTTACCTGGTTAGTCTTGATTTCTCTTATAATGCATTTTGTAGTTGATCTAAATCAGCTGAATGAATAGTCTTTCACCAAGGAGTTTGCAGTTGCATTCTTCATCACTAATACAAGCATCTAGATAACCGAATGGTTTTCAGTCTTCTGTATGAACTGCTAGAGGAGGAATGCATTCAAGCGTGAACTAGTCTAACCATAGGAAAAGGTCAGGCTCATCAAGTGTCTGCATAAAAACTAACATTGGAATTTATTATGGACAGTTGATGGGCATGAAAACATGTATTCACGGCCATTATGGACATGTTTTAAGTATTGATTGGGCAAAACAATGTATCTCAAAGACCTGTAAGAGAGTCTGAGATGTGGATGCATTGCTGAAGGCTGTCTCTGTTGATAGACTTTTTGGGAGAAAATATCTCATGCGATCTAACTTGTATGCAGATGACTTTTCATTCATTCTAAAGTGTGTGCACCAGTTGCCACATGGAACCAATTGCAACATTATGTTTACTTATTCTATTTTAACTGCAGTGTTTTTGATGGCAAAAGAAGAGAAAAATTCCTGACTTTTCAAGGTTTATTTTTTTGTTGCCAAGCACAGAATTAGTAACCATTATGCAACAACCAATTCTGATGCAGACCCTTTAGTTGTATATAATGACCCAGAATTTGCAGTTTGTTGGTTTGCAACTTTTTTTTATGAGAAACTTAGTTTTTAGCATTGAATCACCATATGTAAGTTGAGTCCAACTGCAAACTGCACAGACCCATGTCTGCCATCACATAATGCACTGGCAGATCTGGATCTATGCAGTTTGTTCTACTGATTACTCCTAAAAAAATTACATAGACCCTGATCTTCCGGCACATGATGTGATGGCAGTTCTGGGTCTGTCACTTTGCAGTTGGACTTGACTTATAAGTGAAAATATACACTACAAGTTCATTTAAGGATGCAGATTTAACAAAGTAGGAGAGAAAAAAATTAAGTTAGCAAGAAGTGTAAGGAAAATATTAATTAGGCCACATCTGACAAAGATTCCTTCTGTCAGCATTGATGAAAATAATGACAGTGACAGCTGTCAGTTAAAACAAAGGGGTAGGTATCAATTTGATTTCTTGTATTTCTATCATTACTATCTTGGCATATGTAGCTTCTTTGCAGAGAAATTAAATTTCTGTCACTGAATAATAGTTTCAGACTTTTACTTGCTATGTCATGAGTATCTTTATTTGTAAATGTATGTCTTCCATTAAATGTATGATTTATTGATCATATCATGCATTTTGACCCTATCTGTAAAGACTTTTGTCCTTTATTCCTTTTGCAAAACAGGTCCCTTCCAGAGCACCCAGCATTTCAGTCTGATTTGGGAATAGGGGCATTGCGCAGAGTTCTCACAGCCTATGCTTGGAGAAATCCCAATATAGGTTAGTATAATTTGATTACCGGTAATTTAACCGTCTTGTACTTCACAATGATTCTATAACATGTTCTTAGAATTTATATTGAGTACTCTCAATGATTCAGATGTGAAACCACAGTCCTTGGATGGGTCATTACATATCCTTGCAAACCCCAGAACCCATGAACAATTTAGCATGCACATTACCGGTGTGCTATCTAGGCCTCACTGCACCCTACTGCATGTTGTATTGGAGGCAATCTGTTTGCCATTGGATACATTCCATGATGATGTTCAAACTGATGTCTTGGATATTTTTAAAGACTACATTTTATATAGAACAAAATAATGTTACCTTTGTATTTTAAGGATTTTACTCTTGTTTTGCATATTTTTCTTGAGAGTTTGTGCAATATTTTGTCTCAAGGTAGATATTAACTTTTGGTTGGAGGGGTTTGTCTTCTTGGGGATTATGGCAAGGCTTTTGCCTATACCATTTTGGCTGTCCAGCTTTTACTTGGCACTATATAACCAGGATTGTCCTGATGTGCCATTAAACCATACACATACATATATGATGTTTATATGATCTAAATAGGGGCAATAACTCACCAGATTTGATTAGTCATAATAACAACCACCGAATGGCAATTCACATATTTAAGTGTAACATGTCTTTCTTAATATAATAACAAAAAAGTTAGTAGTAGCAGCAGAGGTAGTAGTAGTAGTTGCAGCAGTGGTAGTAGTAGTAGTAGTTGTTGTTTTAGCAGCAGTAGTATTAGTGGTAGTAGTAGTAGCAGCAGTAATAGTAGTGGTAGTATTAGTAATGGTAGTAGTAGCAATCATCAGTATCATCATCATCTCTTCATCATCATCATCTCATTGTCATCATCATCATCTCATTGTCATCATCATCATCATCATGATCATCTCCTCTAATGGAAGTCATAAAGTGACTTGAGGAGTTTAATGTTCAGATAATAATAATTTCTCCTTTGAATACAATCCCCAGTCACATTAACATGAAGAAAATTACCTCCTGAATCCAGCCCTCCCCAAAAGATGAAAAAATTCGTCTTTTCCATCTATATACCATATAGACAAAGGGTAGAAACTCTTAGTCACTTTCTCCCCTTACCACTGCTAAGTGGATACCCATCAGTTGGATGCTTACCAGTTTTAAGCTTTCGCTTGGTACTATCATAGTAAAGCTAGACCTGCAAAAATCCTTGAATATCTTTTGTGATTTCAACCCATCCATCCAGAAAGTTGGTATAATATATATTAATGTATTTGCTAGATGTTGCAATCATTAGTTTTTATTTTTGATCATTATTTATGTGAATGTTTAGTTCTACTGGTCATAGACCAGAAGAGCTTATGGGCTGCCCTGTTGTCCATCATCTGTTATCCTATATCCGTCACCTATCCGTCTGTTAGCACAAGTCCTCCTAAGCTTCTTGGAGAATTGCCATGAAACTTGACACACACATTCATCCCAAGGTTTAGTTGGTTCTAAATGAAAATGGTGCTGCTTGGACATCCAATATGGCTGCCACAGTGGCCATCTTGAAAATCTTGTTATTGCTTCTCCTTCTGAATAGATGGTTATTTTGGGGTTTTCACTTCAAGACTTCTTATGATGTCTAGTTGGTTGTAAATGAAATGGTGTATTTCTGATATCCAGTATGGCCACAATGGCAGCCATATTAAAAATCTTGTTATTTCTACAGAATGTGTTTTCAGAAGACTTCATATGATGCCTTGTGGATTCTAAATGAAAATGGTGCTGCCTGGACATTCATTATGGCCACCATCTTGTTATCACTAGTCCACCTGAATGGATGGTCATATCAACGTGGAGTTTTCACTGAAAAACTTCTTATGCTGTCTCATTGGTTCTAAATGAAAATGGTGCTTATCTGACATCAAATATGGCCACAACAGCAGCCACCTTAAAAAAAACTTTTGTTATTGCTTTTTCTCCTGAACGGATAGTCATATCAAAATGAGATTTTCACTGGAAGACTTCTTATGGAGTCTTGTTGACCTTAAATGAAAATTGTGCCGATCTTACATCCAATATGGCTGCCACAGTGACCATCTTGAAAATCTTGTTTTCATTACTCCTCCTAGATAGAAAGTCTTATTGACATTGGGTTTTCACCACAAGACATCTTATGATGTCTGGTTGGTCCTAAATGAGAATCGTGCCAATCTGACATCCATTGTGGCTACCACAACAGCCATCTTGAAAATCTTGTTATTGTTACTTATCCTGAATCAAAAGTCATATCAACATGGGATTTTCACTGTAAGACTTCTTTTAGTCTCTTGTTGGTCTTAAATGAAAATTATCCTGATTTGACATCCAATATAGCTGCCAGAGCAGCCATTTTGAAAATCTTGTTATCTTGACTCCTTCTAGATGGAAAGTCATTGACATTGGGTTTTCACCAGTAGACTTCTTATGATGTCTAGTTGGTCATAAATCAATATGGTACTGATCTGACATATGACCACCACGGCAGCCATCTTGAAAATCTTGTTATCGCCTCTCCTCCTAAACAGAAAGTCATATTTACATGGGGTTTTCACCAGAAGATTAATTATGATATCTAGTTGGTCTTGAATGATAATAATGCAAATCTGACCTCAAATATGGCTACCATGGCAGCCATCTTGAAAATCCTTTTGTCACTACTCCTCCTAAATGGAAAGTCATATTGACAAGGAGTTTTCACCAGAAGACTTTTTATGGTTTGCAGTTGATCCTGAATGAAAATGATACCAATCTGGCATCCAATATGGCCACCATGGCACCATCTTGAAAATCTTGTAATTACCACTGGGTCAGAATTGATGGCCTGGCTGCCGATTCAAGCAGTGAGTCATTTGTTCATGGCTTATCCCTTGGAGTGATACTGTGACACGCTTAGAGACATGGAAGTCTGATGAAGACAACCCCAACAGTCAGTGCGGGGATAATCTCATTGACTTAGTGTACTCAGATCCCATAATGGAACAGAATGAGTTTGCTTTAAAACAGCTGTTGAGGAAATATGTCACATATTGCCGACCTTTGAAGGCCCACCACTATCAGCTTGCAAGACAAACCTATAAGGTGAAGGCTTCAATAGACTTGGAAGACAAGAACAAACATCCGTCCTTCCATCTACTGCCACAGTTGATGAAGATAAAGAAAATATCAGACCATCTATTTGATAAGCTCTATGATCTGGGCAATTCTAAGGCATTCTTTTCTGAAAGCCAGCTTCCAGCTACATTTTCATCATGCTGGTATTGAACAGATTTGGTGAATATGATAACCCCACTGTTTTACAAGAATGTTTTCCATGACATCACTTAGCTCATGCATAACATTGTGGCAACATCTTCCATATAAGATCTAGTATTGCTACCATTTTTTGGCTTGCCAAAACATCAGGCAGCAATCATGCATGTGAGTCTATGGCCAGGATTGCCAAGGTCATCAGCAGGGCTTTGCACCATTCTATGGTTAATGCCCTGATGGCTTCAGCTAACTTAGATTTAGTGAGATGAGATGCATCATCACTTGAGCCACATCATTCCTTGGCTCTCCATGCTGCACCCTTCAGGTTGCTATTATTATTTGGCAGTAGAATAGAGGTGTGGAGGCAAGCAGCACAGGAACTGCCACTCCAACTTGCCTTGCCGGCAACATTGTCATTCAGGCTAAATTGATCTCATTGGCAAAGAGATAAGAGGCTGAATACTGTCCAACAACAACAGTTTTGACCTCAGTCAAATTTCAGGCACAACAAGCCCCTCCATTCAGGAGGCAATTCAATAAAGGAGATAAACAAGGTTTCTCCTTCCCCAAGCCTCCCAACAACCATCATTGACTCACCACTCCGACCGCCCCCAGATAACCTATTGTTGGTGCCAGACTCCTTCATTTTTACCAGTGTTGGATTGAACTATTTTCACAAAATGAATGGGTGATCCAGGATGTTTTGGAGGGGCTTCAGATTTCATTTATCCAGACCCCTCCCCTTTTGTCTTTCCCTTTCATGATGGATGTACCATCAAATTTGGAGAAAGCCAAAATTTTGTTGAAAGGATATCTGGTCATTACTCGACAAGTGGGCAGTGGATATAGTTCAAAAAGAACTCTTCGGGGTTTTACTGTGGACTTTTTATAGTGCCAAAAGTCAGTGGAAAACTCAGGCCAGTCATAGACCTCAGCCAGCTCAACAACTACATTGCCGTGCCAAAGTTCAAAATGGAAACAGCACGGTCAATCAGTCTTTCCATAAAAAGGGACAAAATTTGCAGTCAGTCTAGACCTAACTGACACATATTTTCACATCCCTATTCATCTAGCTTCATGCTAGTTCCTTTGGTTTACCTACCAAAGAAAAATTTACCAATTTTGTGCACTCTTATTTGGTCTCAACATCAGTCCATGGGCGTTCACAAAATCATTAACTGTGTCATCACTCTTTTTTTGGTTGACTTCATCAGCAGTGACTGGTGTATCTGGACAACATCCTCCAAAAATACATGGTCAGTTCAATTTTGTTGAAAGACAGGAATGAAAATCTGTCCCTTTTAGGTCATTCAGGCTCTTTAGTGAACTTGGAAAAGTCAGATCTCAACCAATCTCAGCATTTTGTCCACCTGGGTATGGAGTTTCTTACCAATCTCGGTTTTGTCCATCTCCGTCACATACACATGGCACATATTATCGAACTCCTGGAGTTGATTTCCAGCAGGGTTTAGATTTCATTGAGTTAGCTTTTGCAACTCCTCAGTTTTTTCAGTGCAGCAGTGGATTTGAGTCATCTTGGTTGCCTTTCATGTGCCCTTGCAGATTACCCAGTAGCGCCCCTTTTCTGCTTGACTCGATCATGGAGTTATGATCATGACCATTGTAGTATTATTCCTGCATCAGTGGCACAACAAACATTGGCTCACAGCAGGAATCCCTCTGGAAAAGCCCAAACTGGAAGTTACAGTATGCACTGACTCCAGTTGCTATGGCGAGGGAGCCCGCCTGTTGCCATGCTTCACCAGGGTAAGTGGCAAGTGGGGTCTGGAGCAGTTACCTCTTTACATCAACCTTCTGGAAATGAAAGATCTAATCAATGCTTTTCATGTCTGGAAGGATCAACTCTATGGGAAAGTAGTCCTTATCATGTCAAACAACTCTTTGGTGACTACCTCCTCAAATGGGAGGGACGAAATCACAAGACCTATGGATTCTGGTTTGGAAGTTTCTGTCCTGGTGCTCATTGCTATAGATAACAATCCAGATCAAACACATTCCCAGCAGGCTCAGTGTACTGGCTGACCTGCTGTCACGAAGGTGCAAGACCCTTCACACAGAGCGGTGCATTCATCAGTTGGTCTTGGATTAGATTTGTGCTCTTTGGGGGCATCCACCTTCTTGTGACAAGGTGGAATCACAAACTGCCCACCTTTGTCTTTCTAGTCCCTGACCCTGGAAGTTGGGAGGGCTTTTGGGCCTATGCCTATCCTCCAATTGTTTTGGTACAGAAAATAATACAAATTGAGGGGTCAGAACTGCAAAGTAATTCTGATTGCCCCTCTCAGGTGGGACAAGTCCTGGGTGAATAATCTGCTCGACCTAGCGATAGAGGTTCCCAATAAAATCCCAGTGAGGCTCAAACAGCTATGGTCACAGGTGTTTCATCCCTGCCCAGACAGGTTTCTCCTTCATGCAATCTCTACAAGCCTTGTGTACGAACATGAAGTTTCAATCCATAATAATAACGAGTTTTTATCTTCATGATCTAGCTTCGTAGAATTGAATCTGGTGGAACCAATGGCTGTGGTCCAGATGACCACTAGGCCCAGTTGATGTCAGCACAACCTCTTCATGGGCGTGGGCTTAGTGTTTTCACTGGGTTCACTTGTAATTTTTATTGGCAAGAAGGATTCAGTATGGTTGTCACAGGTTACATGACCATCGGTTGTGCTGTTCTCATGTTAGGAGAGCAAGTTATCCTTCATATAGGGAATCCTGCCATTCTTCCCATGAAGGGTGCCCAGGGTAGAGGTAGGATGCTCAACATTTCCTCCTCCTATTACCTTCTAGTGCTTATGTGAGCAGGGAATGTATTCAAAGGAGAATTTTTTTTTGTAAATAACATTTCTCCGAGAATACTTGTCCGATCACATTACCATAAAGTGCACCACTCCTCCCCACAAATGTGAGTATCCTAGTTGATGTGTCACTCAGCTTAAAACTGGTAAACATCCAGTTAATGGGTAGCTACCTAGCAGTAGTAAGGGGAGGTAATGGGTAAGAGTTTCTTCTCTTTGTCTATATCTTATATAGGCAGAAAAGATTAATTTACTTGTCTTTTCAGAAGGGCTGGATTTTGGGAGTTAGTAGAGTTTATTTTCCTAATGTTAATGTGATTGGTAAGTGTTCTCAGAGAAACATAAATTTGCTACAAAATTAGCTTTCTACTGCTACATTTCTAGGTTACTGTCAAGCCATGAATATAGTGACCAGTGTCCTTTTGTTGTATAATGGTGAGGAGGAAGCATTCTGGTTGCTGACAGCAATATGTGAGCGAATGCTGCCTGACTACTACAATACTAAGGTGGTAGGAGCGCTGATAGACCAGGGCCTGTTTGAAGAACTGATTAAACAGAACCTACCTGACCTGTACAACAGACTGGATACACTGGGTCTTCTCAGTATGATCTCACTCTCATGGTTTCTCACCATTTTTCTCAGGTAAGGACTTCAAATGAAAATAATGCCTAGACATCCAATATGGCCACCATGGCTATCATCTTGAAAATCTTGTTATTGGTTATGCTTAACAGATATTATGAAGTTGTTTGCACTTGCATCATGCACAATGGAGGGAATGTTGGCATACCTCTGCGCTACTTTCATGAACTGTGGTTGAAATTTCTTTACATGTTGTAGCTGTGGAAATCATGCATGATCTACGCACACAGCTGATCAAAATGGCTGTTCCCATGTGCTCGAAAATCAGCCTGAACTAGTCCAAAGTACACAAACATTAGTGTTTATTAAAATAGGGAAAATGAATTTTGCCAGAGTAGGCAATACCAGCTTCTGAAAGTGCAATTAATGAATTACAAAGTATATAAAAAGTTTTTAAAAAGTTATAGGCTTGTGTTTTTACAATTTACTTTTGAAGTCAAGGAAGTGAAACTCACCAAGTGGAGCTAGCAGTTTTTTGATAGGTGCACATCTGAAGTAAGGCCAAACTATAAACCAAATTACAGCCATCAATCATACACCAAAATAAAGGGAATTAAAAGTTCTTTTCACAATATCTAAGATATACAGTGTCTTTTTTAAATAGCCAGGATAAGCAGTGAGGAAAACCAGGGAAATTCTTTTTCTTAAAAAATCAAACCCTATACAAAGTATGAAACTATAGAGTGCAACCTATTACTACTCCAGAGGAATGGATGGTCATATCTGCATGGGATTTTCACTAAAAGACTTGTGATGTCACCTTGTTAGTAAATGAAAATAATGCCAATCTGACCTACAACAATGCCGCCAAATCTTGGATCTCGCTACTTCTTCAGATGGCCATAGCTACATGTGTTTTTTGGCAAAAGACTTCTTATGATGTCTGGTTGATCCTAAAGAGAAATAAAACTGATGGTGACCACCTTGAAAATCTTCTTATGGCTACTTTTCCTACTTGATGGCCTTAGCAACATGTTTTTTTTCACTAAAGGACTTCTTATGATGTCTAGTTGGTCCTAAGCAAATGGTGCTAGTCAGACCTCCAGTGTAGGCACTATTGTAGCCATCTTGAAAATCATAGATGGTCATATTAACATGGAGTTGTCACCAAATGACTTCTTATGATATGGTATTGATCAGACCTCCAATTTGATGGCCATTATGTATGGCCACCTTGAAAATCTTGTTATAGCTGCTTCTCCTGAATGGATAATCATTGTGACATTGGGTTTTCGCTGAAAGATATATTATGATATGTAGTTGGACCTAAATGAAAATGTTGATGATCATACCACCAATATGGCTTCTGAACAGATGGTCATTTAGGCATGGGATTTTCACTAAAAGACTTTGTATGATATCAAGTTTGGCCAAAATAAAAATGGTGCTGATCAGTTATCTTGTGAACATATTAACTCAGACATAAAATATTTTTGTTACCAAATTTTGGTATAATGGTGTTTCTCAAGAATATCAAAGATGGTTTCAGTATTCAGCAGTTATAAAGAACAAATGGATTTATTTTTGGATTCCTGGAAATTCTTTTCCACCAGTAATACATCAGTCCCTTCAAGGGACTCTTGTTTGAAAATTGTATTTACACTTAATATCATGTTGGTTGTTTTCTGTAAACGCTTGCTTACTGACATATCTAGTATTAGTAATTACTTTGTAAACTAATTTATGTTATTTATTTTGTTATTGAACCACAAGATAATCTTATATTTAGGTGGCATACATGGGTTTGATCACATAGGCAAATAAAGTAGGGAAGATATAGTGTTCTAAAAAACCCTCAGTTATGTTTTTAAATTTGTGATATACAGTAAATCTTTTCATTCTTTTCAGTGTGATGCCATTTGATTGTGCAGTTAATATTCTGGACTGCTTTTTCTATGATGGTGCCAGGGTATGTAAGAAATAACATGCATGTTAGTAAATTTCACACTGCAATTACTTAACCTTAATTAGATAGTTCAGCTACAGTGTCAGAATAGATTTCAAATCTTATTTTCTGTATATGCACCAAATACTGACAGATTATTAGATGAGGAAATATTTTCTTAGCAAAATAAAAACAAAAATCTTGAAACCTTGTAATTTTATTTCTCCATTATATTTATTGAAAATTACTAACTCTCTTGGCCATGAAATAAAAGCATCCATCCTTTTATAAATAGATACTGTATAGACTGGTAATCTGCATCAGCATAAAATTACTTGTTTATAACATGTACTCATGCACCCTAGCATCATAGAACCAGGCTGCACTAACCCCCTGTGGGTTTGGGGAAGTAGAATAGACCAGATGTCCTGACCTACATGTTATAGGAGGTTACTAATGGAGGCAGGAGCCACATTGGCTCAATGGTTAGTGTGCAGACTGGTAACTGAAAAGGGGCAGCTTAGAATCTTACCATTAGATCAGCCTGGGTCTTCTACCATGGTGTGTCCTTTGGCAAGACAACTTAAATCAAATTGCATTGGCACTAAATAACCTACTTGTGTTGCTGTGTGTAAAACCCCAAACACCAGAAACATCAGTCTCACTACAATTTTTACAGATTCTATTCAAATTGAGATGCATTGTGATATTTCTAACAGTATTGTTTTTTTTTTTTATAGATAGATACAATCAGTGCAAATGATGAAAAATACCTCTTTAGTTTTAAAATAATACTCATGGGATTTCTTTTATTCTTGAAAAATGATTTGAGAAATTCTTCAAATTTGAGGAAATTCTCAGTTGTTCCTCAGAGATAAAGCAAAACTAATTTCAGGAAAAAGCAGGATATTATGTGTTTTAATCCTTAACACCTGCCTAATATTCAGGGAAAAACACATCATTCGAAGTTGCTTACATATTTTGTTGCTTTGAAAGGCTATTTGAAGATTCAAGTGTCAACAGTCATTTTTTTGAACTGACAATAGCCAGCAATTTTAAATTCCAATATCTAGTTTCAAGATACATGTGGTCCTATCTCATTAAATGGGATGACTTTACATGGCTTACATAATGCATCCTACTGCAGGAGCAACTGCTGTAAATCAAAACCTGCTCAGATGCCAGCATGACATGCTGGGGTGCCCACTTAATTTCTCTCCTTTCTAGAAGTAAGTATTCCCCTGTGGGTTTGGGTTGTAGAATAGACGTGATGCACCCTAGCTGCATGTTATAACAGGTGACTGAGTGGAAGCAACTTGTTTGCCGTGAGTTGTGCCCCCATGTTGTTGGAGGAGAAGATCCTGGTAATTGATTAGAGGAGAGGTCAATGGTTGCTGGTTCAATGCAGCACACTACTTTGGCCTCAATTTCAGCTAGACAGGAGGTCAGAAGGTACTGGTCTGATCAATTGGCTAGTCACATCAAGGTTTAGTGGTTATATTAAAGATATTCAGTTTAACTGTTCTGCATAGAGTTTGAAAGTGACCATTGTGATTAATCAGCATGGTGCTGTTCACCAAACCTTACAGAGGACATAGCCTCTGAGGGCAGTGGCAGGAGTCAATTAAGTAAAGTTTCTGCTTTGCTCAAGTATATCTTCCTGTGTAGCCCTGATATGAGAAATGCAATAAATGAGTGTAAATCTCTGTCCCCTTGCTGGGCTCTGAGGTGGGTGGGGAGCACAGATGACAAAATAATTATCTGACATTATGGGAAAATCAACCAAAACTTCAACCATTAGTGTTAGATATGGTCTCAAAAGGACCAGGAATATTTCAACCAGTGACTTGGATAAGGAAACTTGCCAGAGTCAGAGAAATTGGGCAAGATTTCTCATTATTGAATCCAATGATGAGAACCAAAAACTAACCAAGCTATCACCTTGTGCAATAGCCACATGTTTCAGGGCTTGGCAGGAGAGCCAAGAAGTGTCAAAAAACTTAGTTTGGGCCAACTACTTGTTGAGAGTAGTTGCAAAGTTGTAATCTACTTTGCTCAAAGCAGTTTGTGGAGATATATATTAAGGTATTTCCACACAAATCTCTCAGCTCATCAAGAGGTGTTGTTCGATCTAGAGATTTGGATGGCTGCAGTGAGGATGAGATGCTCAAAAATCTCAGCTCTCAGAATGTCTCAGGTGAAACAAATCAACATTCGCCATAACAGCAATTTGATTCCCACAAACACTTATATACTGACGTTCAACTGCATCACTTTGCCTAAATTAATCAAAGCCAGGTTCTTAAATATCCCTGTCGACCCTTGATTCCTAATCCTTTGCGGTGTTACAACTGCCAGACATATGGCTGCAAGAGGTAACCAGTCTGTCCCAGATGCTGGCAGGAGGGTCACGATGGATCGTCTTGCTCAAAGAAAATCTCTTGTGTGAATTGCCAGGCAGAACAGTTCTCATAGTCTAGAGACTGTCCTATATAGTAAGTGGAAACTTGAAAAGAAGATCCAACATGTGAGATAGGAAATTTGTGGAAGCCACAGCTCCACTTAACACAGCTGGCAAATCCTACGCCAGTGAAGTTAAAGTGGAGAAGAAACCTTCCACAAATGCCATCTGTACACAGACAGACATTACATGGCCACAAGGTGAAACCAAATTCATGGTCTTGACTCCACCAAAACCTGTGCTAGCAGCTACCCAAACTGACCGCGAAGTACATTAGTCAAATAATCACTGTGACAGTGTAGAAATTAGGATATCTAATGCTACAAATGAACAACCACCAAAATCCAGTCCAAGAAAGATCAGCAAGCGACTGGCTCCAGTGAATTTAGAATCAGTCTACCGCAGAAGATTCCCAACTCTCCTACTGAGAAAATGGTTAAATCTGGTCCACCAAAAGAGCAGCATACTGCTGGTACCAGTGGTAATGCATGCTCTAAACTAAACAAAGAGAGGATTAAAGAATCTACTTGACTTTCCAAAGGATCTGACAATCCTATATGGACACTTGAGAGCTCCCAGAAGTCCCATACTTCCACCACTTTCATAAATATATCTGACACCATAATACAATGAATTGCATGGTTTAAAGGCAAATATTGATGAAATTAGTCTTTTAATAAAGAACATGATTCAGTAGCTGTTTGTCCTCAGGAAACCCTTTTGAAAGAAAACCATAGATTCAATCTTAAAAACTTCACCACATACAGCAGTTTTTCAAAAATTACTGATAATCCATCATCATAAATAATTAAAAATTCTCACAGCCAAAGTAATCTCAATACTACTTTACAGGCAGTAGCCGTTTATGTGTCATTACATAAAACTTTCACTTTGTTCAATATATCTCTCTCCAAGCTACCAGGTCAAATTTCATTAATGCTGTAGTTTCGTCTCATCTGTCATCGGATTAATCACATAACGAATGCTATACTCGCAATTTCTGAGAAAAAATCCTCCTCCTATCGATTTGATGCAGGTATGTCTTGATGTTCATCTAAGTTTGCTGTGCCCACTATTAAGCGACTACCCTATGGTGTTGGTAAATTCCAACTTTTCAATAGACAATGCATTCTGATCCCCCACCCCAACATAAATGTCCAAATATCTAAAATGGGGTGGGAAGGGTGAGAAGAAACTTGGACTAGGTCGAACACCCAAGTTTTTTTTTCCATCATGTTGCTTTTTTATGCCAGTTTCTGTTTGATATCAGTTGCATCATATGCTTTCTGTTTGATATCAATTGCATCATATGCCGAAAATCACCACCAGGCATAAATTAAAAATCATTTTTGACTCCATCATGCATATTTTATAAATTTAAAACAAACCACCAGATGTAATATTTTAATTGTACTGCCATCCGACCCTACCACACGATCATTTCTGAAATAACTCTGAGCATAAACAAAGTTAAGAAATGAGCAGAAGAAAAGGGGTTCAAATTTTTTAAATCAAAAACTAACTATGCATTTCTGCTGATTACATTGTATTGATGATGACCCAAAGCTTTATCTTGATGATGCAGGCCTTCCATCCATTCCCATAGATGCTGATTTTTTATTTGAAATTTTTGTACATCATTTGTTACTGTTTTTCAGTACATAGACAAAAATATAATATCTAGTGTAAACTATCAATGACTGTAAATCTTAAAATTTCACAATGCAAAACATTTTAGTGAATTTAGTGAGGAATCTATATCCACTTAAAAAACTTTCTGCCAAAATTTATATAATAAAGTATTAGGCAATAGTTACCTGCTAAAATTTGGTGTCACTAACATGCTGAATTAACTGTGTTGACAAGAATGTAATGATGCTAGATATGATTACAGTCTGATTTTCTACAATGAAGGAATATTAATTTCAGGTGATATTTCAAGTAGCACTGACTATCTTGGAACATAAAAGTGCTGAGCTGCTTGATTGTCGGGACGATGGTGAGGCTATGACCATCCTTGGATCTTACCTGGAGAACATAACAAATCGGGACTCTTCCATGCCATATATTTGCCATACCAATAACATGATGTGCACAGCCAATGCTGGTTCCAAACAGGTGAGATTTACTGAGAAAGATAACCATTTGAATGGTAATAGCACTTGTTTCAACACAGAAAAAAATTTCAGAATGCTGCATCAATTTCTCACCTTTTTTCATAAGTAAGGAAAATTGTGAGACCTCAAAGGTGGTACAAAATCAAGGTTTGCCAAGATATATACAGTTAATATTTGCTGTACAGATGCATTATAGTAAGAAGCAAGTTTTTATTCTACCTGTGAATGGTGAAACATGGACATCACTTTTCTGGCATCAGTGATATCAACAGTGTTAAGGTGCTGTGTTCAAGTATTTTAAAGTCATAAATCTTCTACATCGGTTGCTGTATATAAAGTCATATATCTTCTACATCAGTTGCTGTATACAAAGTCATATATCTTCTACATCAGTTGCTGTATACAAAGTCATATATCTTCTACATCAGTTGCTGTATATAAAGTCATATATCTTCTACATCAGTTGCTGTATACAAAGTCATATATCTTCTACATCAGTTGCTGTATACAGTCATATATCTTCTACATCAGTTGCTGTATATAAAGTCATATATCTTCTACATCAGTTGCTGTATAAAGTCAAATATCTTCTACATCAGTTGCTGTATACAAAGTCATATATCTTCTACATCAGTTGCTGTATACAAAGTCATATATCTTCTACATCAGTTGTTTTATACAGTCATATATCTTCTACATCAGTTGTTGTATATAAAGTCATATATCTTCTACATCAGTTGCTGTATATAAAGTCATATATCTTCTACATCAGTTGCTGTATATAAAGTCATATATCTTCTACATCAGTTGCTGTATATAAAGTCATATATCTTCTACATCAGTTGCTGTATATAAAGTCAAATATCTTCTACATCAGTTGCTGTATACAAAGTCATATATCTTCTACATCAGTTGCTGTATACAAAGTCAAATATCTTCTACATCAGTTGTCTTATACAAAGTCATATATCTTCTACATCAGTTGCTGTATACAAAGTCATATATCTTCTACATCAGTTGCTGTATACAAAGTCATATATCTTCTACATCAGTTGCTGTATATAAAGTCATATATCTTCTACATCAGTTGCTGTATATAAAGTCATATATCTTCTACATCAGTTGCTGTATACAAAGTCATATATCTTCTACATCAGTTGCTGTATACAAAGTCATATATCTTCTACATCAGTTGCTGTCTACAAAGTCATATATCTTCTACATCAGTTGCTGTATATAAAATCATATATCTTCTACATCAGTTGCTGTATATAAAGTCATATATCTTCTACATCAGTTGCTGTATACTAAGTCATATATCTTCTATATCAGTTGCTGTATATAAAGTCATATATCTTCTACATCAGTTGCTGTATACAAAGTCATATATCTTCTACATCAGTTGCTGTATACAAATAAATTTTTTGGATAATATTACCATATATACTCACTTATAAGTCAATGTATTTATACCAAAAATTCGATTTATGCATAGTATTGATTGTCTTATAAGCAACATACAACAAATTTGATAAATCTAGGGATAATATTGGAAACTCTTTATGATTGCAGTACGTAGAAAATACTGTCATTTAAAATATTCTTGCATTTTCATGCCACTATTCTCATCCAGAAATGCATACACAGTATGCACTGTGTTTATCCATTTCATTAAGGTATTCATTGCACAAAACTTGTACCTTCATTTATTTGGATTTTAATAATTTGAAAATATTAAATTAAATATTACTCATGCAAAGTGAAGTGTCCATCGTTGTTGTTTACCATGGGTATTTACTCGTAAATATATTGCTGCCAGTTTCACACAAGTTCGAACAAACCATATTTGTAATATATTTTGTGTTAAATGTATGAACACTGTTGGTTTTTTATGCAATAAAAGTTTTATTTTATTTGTGCTTGCCTTTTCAATAAAGCCAGATCTAATTCCCCAGTGATATTTCATAAGTTATCTACCACTGCATGTAGGACAAAGAGCCCTTAGCTTGTAAATGCAGTACCCACTTTGGTTTCTCAGTTGACAGTGCCTTTGATGGAGCAGCAAATGTGATACATGTTCAGTGCCCAAGTATAGTCCTATATTTAGTTAACTGGAGGTGCTTCTTTTGAGCAGTTTAACAACTCCATGTGAACATCTGACCTTAATCCCTTAGCTTGTAAAAGCAACACCTGCTTTGTTTTCTCAGTTGACACTCCTTTTATCGAGCCACGAATTTGATACTTGTTCAGTATAAAGTAGATTCCAATATTCGGTTAACTGTGGGTGCTTTTTTTTCAACTCCCTGTGATCATGTCACACAGTTGACACCTGTTCAGTTGCAGTGAACCTTTAATGACATTTCACATACTATGATCAGAGTGTCACTTAACAGAGTCCAAGCTCAGTCTCCACATAAATAATGGCACACGTTTCTCAATAGTCATTGTTCTGTCAGGTACCAGGTACCTTGTCACTTGGATATTGTACACTGTGAATTGCTAAACTTTGGTAATTTCACCAATATGGAGAAGAAGAAAACATAATGCTTATGATGGAGCATTCAAGTTAAAAGTTTTAGACTTTGCAGAGAAACATAACTCTGCCACAGAACGTGAATTTGGTTTTTTTTTTTTTCTGAAGTGCAACTTTGACTCACAACAAGTCACCTCTTTGCAAAGTATACCCAACTTATGGGAGGATGAAAGGGAAAAAATTTGCTTTTTGCAGTCCTATAATGGTGTGTGGTGGTGGTGGTGGGGTAACTTATAGTCAAGTCATCTTATATTCAAGTCTATACGGTATGATATATTTAAAGTCTGTACACTGATATGCTAGGTCTTCCTGTCATACCTGCATATGCAGAAATCTTTATCATCATAATGTATTCACATGTGAGACACCATGTTATGTGGACAGTTGTATTTTCATTTTATTTTACATACCATAGCTTTGTTAAAAATAGGTTCCATATATATATATATAGACACACACACATGACTTCTTGCCAGATTGGAATACTTGATGTAAATAGTTCAGAGTGTACAGTTTTCTGCTTTTTTCTTGATATTTAAGTATTTGTTTTGTGCGTTTAAATGTTTGTAATTTTTATTCTTTTGTGTCATCTGCCTTGAAAAAGGGATCTGTTGATCTCAAAAGCACTAGACCAGTTCTCTGACTTGCTGCACCATGCTTTGTCATGTTTGTTTCACACACACACACACACACACACACACACACACACACACACACACACACACACACACACACACACACACACACACATGCACACACACATTAGGGAACTCAAGCTTTAAAAAAAAATTATGCACATCAAGTTAAGTTTGATGGGGAATCCTACTCTCCCCAGTAATCTGATTGTCCTAGAGGCTAATTATTTAGAGTCAAATATCACTTTATTAAAGGTATCTTTTGTGCCTGAATTGTGACTTCTAGATGTGGGTAAATAAGGTTGGCTGATCACTGGGGGATTTTGAAGATTGAAATAATTGATAAAAAGAACTTCATTAGCAGAAAGCAACTATGGGAATGAGAAAAGGGAACTTCAAATCCATTTTTGTTTCAATAGTTTAATAATTAGTGCCAGGTCTCAAGAGTGTTAAACAAACTTAGGCACTAATTTCATATAGTAATAACTCAGAATAACAACAATGCCACAGAGTAATAAGGTCTGAAAGAAACTTGGATTGGTTTGGTTTGGAATTTTTACAGCACAGCAACACAAGTAGATTATTAAGTGCTGAAGTATTGGAGTAAAGTACCTTGCCCAAGACACACCATAGTAGCTGATCTGGGTTGATCCAATGGTAGGATTCGAACCCACACCCTTTTGGTCATGAGTCTGGCATGTAACTTCTGAGCCACTGTAGCTCCTTGAAAGTTGGAACAGCTGTAGGATAATGTTTCTTTTATGATCCCAGGGTCCGATGAATGGGGAACAGATTATGTCCCCTAGGGTAAATATTATGATCTCAGGGTCAGATGAATGGGGAACAGATAATGTCCCCTAGGGTAAATATGATCCCAGGGTCAGATAAATGGGGAACAGATAATGTCACCTAGGGTAAATATTAGGCATAGTTGTTTTTGGAAAAGTTTATTTGACATCTTCCTTAAAGAGAAAGGTGAAAACTACAGGTCACAGTGCTTGGTTCTTCAATGAAAGGGGAGTTTCTTATTAAATTAAAATATAGACTCTCAGGCTACAGCCACATTAATGACCTGTGACTTTCTCTAAAAATGGTTCAGATCTGATACCAAAGATGGCTGCCATGGTGGCCATATTGAAAATCTTGTTATCACATTGATGGTCACCAATGGTCATATTAAGATGGGTGTTTTACTAAAACACTTCTTGAAATATGTAGTTATTCACATATTAAAATTATGCTGATCTAACTTCCAAAATGGCTGCCATTGATGAAAATAACAAAGAAGAATTGAAATATACAAGGACAAACTTTAAACATAATTCTGAGATATAAAATCAGCATGAAGGAATATAAGTTGTTTGTAATTAAAACTGAGTGTGTTTTATGCAGCAATGAATATGATGAAGATCCAGCTTCCAACATGGCCACAGTGGCCATCTTGAAAATCTTGTTATCACTACTCCTTAATTGATGGTTGTATTGTTACAAGATTTTCTCTAAAATACTTCAGACATTATGTAGCTGATCTTAAATGACATTGGTGCTAATCTAATATATAGCATGACTGCCACAATGGCCATCTTGAAAATCCTTTTAGCTCACTGGTTGAAGACCAGAAAAGTTAATGTGATGTCCCTTCATCCATAATCCAGCATCCATTGTCTGTTGTCAGTTAGTAATTGTTTTTTATAGCTTCTCCTTTTAAACTGCTTGAAGGAAAGTCAAGAAACTTGGTGCACGGTTTCTTTCCAAGATCTAGTTAATCCTAAATGAAAATGGTGCGATCTGATCTCCAGCATGGTCACCAAAGTGGCCATCTTGAAAATGTTATTATTCCTACTCCATTTGAAAGAATGGTCATATTGATAAATAGGTCATCAGCCTTGTATTTGTTACTGAGCCAAAGAGCATTGATGCATATTACACTGGCCATGGATCTAAGATAATTAGTCACACAAACATTATCATCTTTTATATGCTTTTGTATTAAATTCCAAACATTTTTAATTTGAAAGCCTATACTTCTGCCACATGTAAAGAATTACAGTTAGTTAATGCTTTATATTAGGTGTAATCCACTACTTCATAGATTGGTATACTTCAGCGAGCTTGTGAACACAATTACCATCTGTACTCGCTTATAAGTCAAATCCAGCTGCAAACTGCACGGACCCAGATCTGCTATCACATCATGCGCTGGCAGATCTATATCTATGCAGTTTGTTAGGAGTAATCAGTAAAACAAACAACATAGACCCTGATCTCCCAGCACATTATGTAACGGGCATCAAGGTCTATGTTGTTTGCAGTTGGACTTGACTTATAAGCGAGTATAGACAGTACTTTTACAAATACAATGGATCTTGACCAAACTTTTTAGTTGAATTTCCACAAGATGTCATACAAAGATCAATAGAGTCAGAACTCTCACAAATTGGTTTAAAAGCCAAAGATCATATCTCTGGTTTTGAACGTAATAGCTTGTTAATATTATAATGAAAAGCAAGTATGAATGGATTTGATCAAACCTAGTTTGTGGTTCAAAAAATACCTTGAATATGTGGAGTAATGTCTTCTGATCATGGGTTCAAGGTCAATTTTCATAACTTCCATTTTATTACCTGTAATATCCTGTGCATACAGTAACTATACCACAGATAGTATTCACTAATCTTAACCACACTTGGCATATTGGTGCAAGAGGAATTAAATGTATTATATGTGACCCCTGGTTCACGTTTAAAGGTCATGGCTGTAATTTTGTGCTTTTGACCATGTTAACCCAAACATTAAAAATGAAATTGGACTAAACTTAGTATAGTTGGGGTTTCTCAAGAATATCTCAGATGATTTAAAAACTCGTACATAAAAAATACCAGAGAAAGGACTTATTATGATTTCCTTCCAATTCTTTTTGGTCAGTAGAGCATCACATTCTGACAAGGGACTCTTGTTCAAGAAACCTTTAAGGTTCGTTAGGCATTAATAGCTAGTTTGACTGACATCAACACTTTGCAGCACTAGAATTTATCAGTATAGCAACAAATTTTTAATGCTCATTTCTAGTTTATTGAGCTTGAAAACCAACAAAGGCCACAGAAGTCATATTAGTCATATATTCTTTGTCCCTTTGAAAGTAACTGATAAAAAGACTAAAGACCATTTTAGATAACAAGACAAAGAAATCACTTTTCAGATCACAATGGTGGTTGCAGTGATGTCACTAACAATGTTAAAACTTTGAGCTTACATTTTGTGTTAAAGTTTTTGAAAGTAGTATAATATACATCACACTGCTGTTTGCAGGCAAAATGGACCCTTGTTGAATTGTGTATGAATGTATATAGCCATTGTGTTGCATTCAGTATGTTCAATCAATGTTGAACATAGATCAAAATGTAAAACATTTTTTTGTTTGTTTCAGCCCTCAGTAGATGTAACTGACTTGATAGATGACAGTTATCGTCAATTTGGTCACCTTGACAACCAACACATTGATCAGCTAAGACTCAAATACAGGCTTAGTGTTGTACAGGTATGTTTTGCAGTGTTATGATTTTCAAAAGGTGGCAATATGTTGGGAATAATTGGTGGAAATATATGAAACAATATATTTGTATTTTTTGGGAACCTTGGTGGGCAGAAGCAGGCAAAGGCTTCATGAAAAATGGAAGTAATATTTGATGTGTTTCATACATTTTATTTGAGATGAACATCTGTGTACGATTCTTTTTATCACATGATGAAAAATACTGATTTATATCACATGAAAAATACTGATTTTTATCACATGAAAAATACTGATTTTTATCAATAAAACCAGAAAATAGCATAGTGAAATGACATGAATATACATTAGGATTACTTTGCCTTATTTATGTAATGGTTCCATTTGACTGTGATGTCATGTGGTGTTATTACACCTGTATAATATTGAAAAATATAATATGTTTTAGTAACCTAAATTACACAGTGATATGATAAAAAAAGAATTAGCCTATATTTACCCTATCACCAAATAAGGGGAACGGGGTAATTAACGAGGAGGAAGGCAGGCCTATCCTTCTCCCCTTAAATGTGTGGCAACTTGCTGCCAAGTCCCACACCAAATAAGTCTATAAACAACAAAACGGACAACTGTCCATGGTACATAACCTGTGCAAGCTAAGCAAGTGGTGTAAGTGATCCCACATGGCTATCCTTATTTCCTCATTTGCGAATTGTGAACAGAAAAAAAATAATTATACAAGGCAACAAAATCCGGAACTAAAAATAGATAGGAATTACTTACTTGTGCTGGCACCATGAAGGGACGCATAGTAAATTACTACTGCCTTTTACCTATCAACAAGCTATCCTATGTTTTAAAAAAACTGAAATAGCAAATTAATGT
The DNA here is from genome assembly GCA_029931535.1 of Margaritifera margaritifera. Taxonomy (NCBI): domain Eukaryota; kingdom Metazoa; phylum Mollusca; class Bivalvia; order Unionida; family Margaritiferidae; genus Margaritifera; species Margaritifera margaritifera. Next base: position 5,557,684 of record JAQPZY010001631.1, read on the forward strand.
AAAACCTGAAATAATAAATGAATGTAAAAATAACACTCAAATGTAGCAAGGACTTTGGGGTCTAAGACTCAGATGAACAAAATATATAAAGAGATTGCTGAAAATACATTGGAAAACCAACAGTAAAGTCAAATTTGTCAAGCGAAATAGCACATATCTAATTATGCTGCTTGTCCAAGTTAAAAGAGAATTAAAAAGTAAACAGGATATGGGCTGTGATGCAGGTGTCAGACTGGGACCAGGTTCTTTTCTCAGTTCTAGAACCTTCCATCCTAATAGGCAGAAGTGATCTTTTATGATCATGTTTAATCTGTAGCTTGGACATGGGACATAGTGTCCTGGAAGGTAAACAAGGCAATATTGGTAGGTAATGTATTACTGCTAATAAAATAATATGGAATATTTTTAAAAAATACTAAAAAAAATCATAATAGCAATTTTCACAATCTGCTGGCTTGTAATAAGAACAGTTATGTTATTGTTTTGCCTTTTCTTTCAATCCACAACTTTAACCTACGAGTTAGAGCTCTATTTCAGGATGAAGAAAATATTTAGTTTACTAAGATCTTCCCCAAAGTCCAGTGTTACAATTGATTACCCATAGTTTAGTGTAAAATTTGCTTACCCATAGTTCAGTGTTAAAATTGCTTACCTATAGTTCAGTGTTAAAATTGCTTACCCATAGTTTAGCATTAAAATTATTTACCCATAGTTTAGTGTTAAAATTACTTATCAATAGTTTAGTGATAAAATTACTTACCCATAGTTCAGTGTTAAAATTGCTTACTCATAGTTTAGTGTTAAAATTGCTTACCCATAGTTCATTGTTAAAATTGCTTACCCATAGTTTAATGTTTAAATTACTCGCCCGTAGTTTAGTGTTAAAATTGCTTACCGATAGTTCAGTGTTAAAATTGCTTAGCCATAGTTCAGTGTTAAAATTGCTTACCCATAGTTTGGTGTTTAAATTACTTACCCATAGTTCAGTGTTAAAATTGCTTACCTATAGTTCAGTGTTTAAATTGCTTACCCATAGTTTAGTGTTAAAATTGCTCACCCATAGTTCAGTGTTAAAATTGCCAAATTTAGTAATTTCTGATTCATTTCAAATGTAGCTTAGGAAATTAAAAAAATAGATGTTGTTTATCATGTCTAATATGACAAATTTTTGTTCCTAAAACAGAAGGCACACTGTTAAAGTGTTGTATTTATCACTGAATCTTTTTATGATGTGTCTCAGGTAAATGACTTCTTCAGATGAATAAAAACTTATGATTGGTTAATATAGGGATGATGTTTGTGATTAAACTATAGCTATTTGTGATGGGTGCATTGCAAAGTGTCCCACTCACTCAGTTTGCTTGGCAGGGCCTTAAACAAACGAACTTATGCTGTGAAGCCACAGTATGGACAAGACATACATTGAGGGAACATAACTCCTGTAAATGATATGGAATGCTGGAAATCAAACTTGTTCAAGGTCTCTTCAGTACAAAAAATACATGATAAATTTGGTTGAAATCCAACATTCCTTAGTAAAGTTACACTGGGGAAACCAAAGTTAGGAAAACAGGCAGTCAGGGGCCATAACTTTAGTAAATCTTACATGAGTTTGTGGAATGTTTGAAATCAGACTCATTCAGGGTCTTATCAGTATAAAGATGCATGTTAATATGGTTCAGATCTAACATTCCTTTGGAAAGTTGTGTTACAGAAAGCAATACTTGGAAGACAGGGAGTCAGGGGCCATAACTCTTATTAATGATGTTCTGGAATGCTTGAAATTGAACTCTTTTGAGGTGTCATTGGTGTAAATCTTTATGTCAGACATGGTTGAAATCCAAAAATCCTTGGTAAAGTAAAGCTGCAGAAACCATGGTCAGGAGGATGGAAGATGGAGGGGTGGGGTAAAATGCTGTCGATGAAGTTATTGAATGCAGTAAATCAGACTCGCTCAAGGTCTCAACAATATAAAATTGCATGCCAAAGTTGGTTGAATGCAACAAAACAAGTTATGATGCAGAAATCAAAGTGAGGCAGACAGACAGTCAGGGTCATAACTCCTGTAAATGATGCTGTGGAATGCTGGAAATCAAACTCATTCAAGGTCTCATCAGTATAAAGCTGCAAGTCAACTTTCATTACAATCCAATAAACTTTAGTAAAGTTATGTTGTGAAAACCAACGTCAGGGGGAGAGGTAATCAAGGGGCCTAACTCCTCTAAATGATTACTTAGATGGCTGAAAAATGGAACTCATACAAGTTTTCATTAAATTTGGATAAAATTCAACAATTCTCAATATAGTTATCTTGTCAAAACCAAATTGTTGACAGACAGATGGACAGACTGGCAAATGCCTGGACAATGTGATTATTATAGAGCTTCACCAACTTTGTCTCATAGGATACTGATTATGGATTGTGTGTGAGACATAAATCACTTGTTACTTTTTGAGACAAGGATATAGGACACACCCTTTGTGCTCAAATGCGGTTTGTTGACATGATGATGTCAGTGATTTCTGCCAGTTTGTTGTAGTGTTAATATGAAAAAATACAGCTACTGCTACAATGTAACCTTTTCTTAATAAAACACAAATAATACTAATAATAATGCCTGAGTTATGTCTCTTATTTCAACCAGTTTATCTTTATTACATCTCTGTATTATAGGTATACTCTGGTATTTATTTGAAATGCTTAAAATGTTGATATATCATTCACTGAAATTGGATAATTTTCAGTAGTTCTTCAGCCGTTCAAAAATTGTCAATTACTGCACAAGTATATGGGATTTCTAGAATTGGGAACTTACATATGGAAAGGATTGTTGTATGCATATCATACCAGTATGTTCATGAAATGATTTTTAATTGCTGACAAGATGCATATCACATAAAATACATAAGCCTAGTGCTTCAATTTTAGAAATATTTCTTTTGCAACAGAGTATAGAGGACAGTACAATGCGAAACATTCTGCGAAGTGTGTCTTCTGACACGCTATTTCTGGGCAAAGAGCTGGAGGACCTTTATGCCTTATTCAAGGTAAGCAGTTGCTATCAGTGTTAATAAATTCTGACAGCATATAATGAACAGATTCAGGGTAAGCAGTTGCTATCAGTGTTAATAAATTCTGACAGCATATAATGAACAGATTCAGGGTAAGCAGTTGCTATCAATGTTAATAAATTCTGACAGCATATAATGAACAGATTCAGGGTAAGCAGATGCTATCAGTGTAAAAAAATTCTGACAGCATATAATGAACAGATTCAGGGTAAGCAGTTGCTATCAGTGTAAAAAAATTCTGACAGCATATAATGAACAGATTCAGGGTAAGCAGATGCTATCAGTGTTAATAAATTCTGACACCATATAATGAACTGATTCAGGGTAAGCAGATGCTATCAGTGTTAATAAATTCTGACAGCATATAATGAACAGATTCAAGGTAAGCAGATGCTATAAATGTTAATAAATTCTGACAGCATATAATGAACAGATTCAGGGAAAGCAGTTGCTATCAATGTTAATAAATTCTGACAGCATATAATGAACAGATTCAGGGTAAGCAGTTGCTATCAGTGTCAAAAAATTCTGACAGCATATAATGAACAGATTCAGGGTAAGCAGATGCTATCAGTGTTAAAAAATTCTGACAGCATATAATGAACAGATTCAGGGTAAGCAGATGCTATAAGTGTTAATAAATTCTGACAGCATATAATGAACTGATTCAGGGTAAGCAGATGCTATAAGTGTTAATAAATTCTGACAGCATATAATGAACTGATCCAAGGTAAGCAGTTGCTATCAGTGTTTATAAATTCTGACAGTATATAATGAACAGATTCAGGGTAAGCATTTGCTATCAGTGTTAATAAATTCTGACAGCATATAATGAACTGATCCAAGGTAAGCAGTAGCTATCAGTGTTAATAAATTCTGACAACATATAATGAACTGATCCAAGGTAAGGAGTTGCTATCAGTGTTAATAAATTCTGACAACATATAATGAACTGATCCAAGGTAAGCAGATGCTATCAGTGTTAATAAATTCTGACAACATATAATGAACTGATCCAAGGTAAGCAGTTGCTATCAGTGTTAATAAATTCTGACAGCATATAATGAACTGATCCAAACAAAACATCAACATTCTGCAATGATGTATTATACATGTACAGAAATATAGTGTTGAATCAGTCAGCCACCAACATGATTTGCAAAAACTAATAAAATATTTTTGAGTATTTGTCATTGTAAATTATGTTTCTTAATATTTTGATTGGGAATACAAACAAGTAATTATTGACTAATGTAAACTTACAGTAGCCAGAAAAAAATAATGAAGGTTATGTTTCAATGTCAGTGGTCTAGTTCATTTTAAAATCTAATGAATACTGTATTTTTAATTATTAACGAAATGACTATGTGCAGGCAAAGCACAAATCAAACTATAAAGTTGAATGTAAGTTGAAACCATTTCTTCTCACAATTCAACTTAAGCTACTAAATCGCTCTTCTTTATTTCTCCCCTTTCTCTTATAAGATAATTGGTTAGGGTCAAAAGGTCAAAATGATGTTGAGCAGTGAAACTCCCCTAAACAGGACATTATATGGGACAAAAAATTGCGGTCCTTTTATGGAGGTGGCCTGTAGAAAGAGGTTTGATAAGTATTGGGACAGCCTTATTATGTTGTTTATTCTACTAACAAACTGCATAGACCCAGATTTGCTGGCACATTGTGCAATGGCAGATCTGGGTCTTTGCAGTTTGCAGTTGGAATCGATTGTAAGTGAGTACATATGGTACCTTTGGAAGTTACTTTTAGAGTACAGGCCAAATGACCAGTTCATATGTTGTGCAACATGATAAAGCAACAGAAATGTAGTGTATAAACCACTCTGGTTCCACATTTTTAAGTAACTTACCTGTTGCCTCTAGAAAAAAGGAGTCTTACTTCTTAGAAGTCAAGTTAGTTTCACGTTTAATACATGTATTTAGAGGATAATACATGAGTGTCCAGGTTTAATACATGTATATATAGAACAGGGGTACACAACTCAAACACTTGCAAGGGCCAGAATCGACCTTGATTGGAACTAAGCAGGCCACACTGTGAAAGTTTCGTGTCTATAATAAAAGCATAAATACATATGCATAAAGTAAGGACACAGGTCATGGGCTGCACAAAATGTGTTGGCAGGCTGCACACGGGCCACAGGCTGTATGTTTTGTATCCCTGATTTAGAGGATAATACATGATGATCATGTTTAATACTTGTATTTGGTGTTCAGGTTTAATACATGCATGTAGAAGATAATGCATGAGTGTTTGGATTTAATGTATTTAGAGAATAATACCTGAGTATTCAGGTTTAATACATGTAATTAGAGACTAATGCATTAGTATTCAGGTTTAATACATGTAATTAGAGACTAATGCATGAGGATTCAGGTTTAATACATATATTTAGAGAATAATGCATGAGTGTTAAGGTTTAATACATGTAATTAGAGACTAATGCATGAAGATTCAGGTTTAATACATATATTTAGAGAATAATGCATGAGTGTTCAGGTTGAATACATGTAATTAGAGACTAATACCTGAGTATTCAGGTTGAATACATATATTTAGAGAATAATACCTGAGTATTCAGGTTTAATACATGTAATTAGAGACTAATGCATGAAGATTCAGGTTTAATACATATATTTAGAGACTAATGCATGAGGATTCAGGTTTAATACATATATTTAGAGACTAATGCATGAGGATTCAGGTTTAATACATATATTTAGAGACTAATGCATGAGGATTCAGGTTTAATACATATATTTAGAGACTAATGCATGAGTATTCAGGTTTAATACATATATTTAGAGACTAATGCATGAGTATTCAGGTTTAATACATATATTTAGAGACTAATGCATGAGTATTCAGGTTTAATACATATATTTAGAGACTAATGCATGAGGATTCAGGTTTAATACATATATTTAGAGAATAATGCATGAGTGTTCAGGTTTAATACATGTAATTAGAGAATAATACATGAGTATTCAGGTTTAATACATATATTTAGAGACTAATGCATGAGGATTCAGGTTTAATACATGTAATTAGAGAATAATACATGAGTATTCAGGTTTAATACATATATTTAGAGAATAATGCATGAGTGTTCAGGTTTAATACATAAATTTAGAGAATAATGCATGAGTGTTCAGGTTTAATACATGTAATTAGAGAATAATACATGAGTATTCAGGTTTAATACATATATTTAGAGAATAATGCATGAGTGTTCATTAGACATGATATTAATTAAAATGAGTTGAATAATATAATATGAACTCTTTATATTGTTTTTATTCAACAAGTTAATAAATTTAATTCTAATGAACTTGAGTTTGAGATTCTGTAAATTCACATACCTGCAAAGACATTATGCTAGTAAATATTGTTATGTAACATTGCAAATTGGTGAGTTGTTTGTTGACATACAGTATTTATATTATATTGTTCTGTGACATTGCAAGTTGGTGAGTTGTTTGTTGACATACAGTATTTATATTATTATGTGACATTGCAAGTTGCTGAGTTGTTTGTTGACATACAGTATTTATATTATGTGACATTGCAAGTTGCTGAGTTGTTTGTTGACATACAGTATTTATATTGTTCTGTGACATTGCAAGTTGCTGAGTTGTTTGTTGACATACAGTATTTATATTGTTATGTGACATTGCAAGTTGCTGAGTTGTTTGTTGACATACAGTATTTATAATATTATGTGACATTGCAAGTTGGTGAGTTGTTAGTTGACATACAGTATTTATATTATTATGTGACATTGCAAGTTGGTGAGTTGTTTGTTGACATACAGTATTTATATTATATTATTATGTGACATTGCAAGTTGGTGAGTTGTTGGTTGACATACAGTTAGTGAATTATATTGTTATGTGACCATTGAAGCAGGTGAGTTGTTTTGTTGACATACAGTATTTATCACCTAACATTGTTATGTGACATTACAAGCAGGTGTTGACATACAGAATGTTGGCATAACGTTGTTACTTTACATTATAGCAGGTGAATTATTTCTTGACATACAATATTTATGACATGACATTGTTATGTGACATTGCAAGCAGTGAGTGAGTTGTTTCTTGACTTCAATATTTATGACATGACATTATTATGTGACATTGCAAGTGAGTGACTTGTTTGTTGACAGTGTTTATGACATGACATTGGTATGTGGCATTGCAAGCAGGTGAGGTGCTTGTTGACATACAAGGGTTATTTAAAAAGTTCTGAATATTCTGTTATAAATTTTTTGTTTCTTTGAACCTGTCAATAAATTTAACGCCAATCAATAGACAAAATAATGTTCTATAAAATGATCTGCAAATGCACATGCAGTATGCCATACACCTTCATATATATCTGTGACATAACATAGGTAAATAACAGTGAGCTAAAAATGTCAGAGAAGGAGAACAATTCTGCTAGTGATCTAAAAGCATGCTGTAAATTCTGGGTGCTCTTAGGGTACTCTCCAACTGATATCAAGGCCAACTTGGATAAAGTTTATGGATGTAATTCTCTATCATATCCTACACTTTTGAGGTGGTTTCATCATTTTAAAGATGATTGTGAATCCATGGAAGATGACCCATGTTCTGGAAGAGTGTTGTCTGTGATTGGTGAGTGGGAAGTGGCTGCTGTGAATATTTCTGTTATCACTGGCATTTATTTGTCAGCTGTTTTAAATATATTGAAGAATCATTTGAAGCTCAGAATGGTTTGTGCGGGATGGATCCTACATAGTTGATGGCTGATTGAAAACAGACTCTGGTTGAAATCGCCAAACAGCTACTTGCCAAATATGAAAAGAGTGACCAAAGACATTTGAATGAGATTGTCACAGGTGATGAAATATGGATTTACTTTTTTGAACCAGACTCAAGAGAAAATAATACATTTTGGATCAGAGAAAACAAGCAGAGATCACATATTGCTCAACATTGTCGGACTGTCAGGAGAGTTTTATATGCATTATTTTTCTATGCAAAAGGCATGGTCATCCAGGTGCCTGTGTCTGACTCTGCTAGTGTCACTGGATATTTTTATGCCTCCAGAGTGTTACCAGCAGTTGTGGAACACTACCAAACTACCCATCCGCAAACCAATACCCGAGGTATCCATCTACTCCATGACAATGCACCAGTACATAAATTTGCCTTTGTGACAAACGTCCTGAAGAAGCACAGCATCAGACCTTGCCACATCCTCCACACAGCCATGATTTAGCTCAAGATGATTTTCAGCTGAATCCCATTATCAAAGATTTGGTGAGGGGCAGACTATTTGGATGGAAGTGCAGTTTTCCAGTGTATGAACACAGTACCAAAAAGTGAATACAAATGGCATTTAATAATTGGATAATCGGATTGAGAAAGTGTGTAGTGGTGCATGGGGGAGTACTTTGAAAGGATGCACTAATATACTGTTCTCTAATAAAGGACTTTGTTTTACAGTGCACTGATATTCAGAACTTGTTAAATACCCCTCATACAGTATTTATAACATGACATTGATCACTTTATATGTAAATGAATTATTTATATATAAATAATACAAATATAATTTATATATGTGATAAACAATTATGTAAATCCAACAGGAGGAGTACATGACATCTTGTTACTGGAGGACCAGCCAGCAGCCAGCAGACACAACTGATAAATATGACCCCACTCGGCCATACTACGAACTGTACAAAGTTGACATCGACCAGTTCAGAACCATGTTCCTGTCCATAGTGCCATGGTCCAATGGCTCCAGGGGAGGGGTCTTAGCCCTCAGAGCTTTCAGGGTAAGCATTTCACCATTCATTTTTATAATAGAGGTACATAATTGGACTTGTTAATAGGGCCCCGCTTGATACAGTCCGTAGAGATCTATAGTAATCATGTTTTCCATCCATCCATCTATCAACATTTTGGATTCTGCTTCTGGAAATTGTTGTTTCTCCTTTGAAAGAAAGAAGCTCTGCCACCTCTCAAATCCAGTCATCAAGAAAAGATGACAAATTTTGTCTCTCCTGTCTACATACATGCCATAACATGACATGTCATGTGAAAAACACGATTTTGGACTCCCACCCCCACCCCCCCAACACAGTCATGTTTAGAAAAACATTACTTTTAGCAATCTTTGTGAAGAAAAAAATTTCCCGCAAAAGGAAAAACCCAGAAAAAAAACATTTTTCTTGACTACCATGATATATGCCTGTAATCTGTGTATGTATAAACAGTAAACAATCCTGCTCAGAGCTCATATAAAACTATCCTGGGGCAGTTTATACAGCTGTTTTAGAGGCAATTAAAAGGTAATTGCGGTCAGAGATAAACAGACACCTTTCAGAGATTTACTGAATTGGCTCACAATAGCTAGGGTGATGTGTCATGTAAAATCCTTTGAGCACTGCTGAGGGAGAGCCTATTAGGTTAATTTTCATAGGTAAAGTACACTAAGTGGAACAACCCAGTTTGTCTGAAGTTAGGTACATCAAAGAGATGCGTGTTGAAGAACAAATGTTATTAACATCACTGACTGCATTGAATGAGAATGTTGAGCCATCATTATTAAAGTTTGTGACCAGCGTCAACGTTTCTTTGAAGTCGGATTTTTACTCCATATACAAAATTGAAAACATGATTACTTCAGTAGGTTGAACAAAAGCACCATTCAATCTCTAATGCAGTGTTGCACCTAGGATCCCAAGGTCAGGGGACACTGTGTCCCTCACCCTCCAGATCTGTGGGGACACAACATTTTAAAGGAACAAAGGAAAATTGTAGGACATAATGCACTAAGAATGCTAAAAAATGAGATAATCTTATTTGCTTCAACAGTTTTGCTACCTTAACTTTCTTATATTTTCCTTGGACATTTACATTATTGCAATAAATGTTTTATCATGTGATCAAGTAAATCATGTAAACATTAACATGTTGGAATATCTGGTTAACCTGAAATGAACTGCACCATGGAATTTTAATAATTTAAAAGTATTAAATCATTAATCAAATGACAAATTGTGTATTTGCATAAATTAGTACCTGTTTTCATTAATTCAGCCAGAGAATAAATTAAATCTTCACAGCCATAGGTGTGACCTTAACCTCGAAAATATGTTACAATAGTGGAGGTCAACGACTTTAGCAACTCTGCCGACTACCACAAACCTTGAATGTTTTCATTGCAAGATTCATTGTTTTGAAATGGATATTCATTGCCATCTTACAGGTTTTATCACTTTTAGCAACTTTTGCCATTGCTTATGCCAACATAGACATGGATGCACATCTGAGAAGGAAAAGTGTAGGCATATTTGTGAACATCAATGACACTTGCATTACCGTGAAACCAACTACTGAACTATTGAAAGCAGCAAAGACTGCATGTAATTAAAACTACATTTTACTGTCCAATGGATTTTAAAGACAGTAACCTGGTGTATTTTTGTATATAATGTCTGTGAGGTTGTGACCATATGTGTGCTGATGTTATTTGACAATACTAAGTCTACCTTTTTTTTTTTGTTTGTAATTACATTAAATGCTTCAGAGAAAACAGATGGTATTTTCTTTTATTCAGATTTGAATTTCCAGTCATTTGCTATAGGCTGATTTAAAAAGATACCTTATTCTCATTTGGATGACGTCACTGTTGGGGGGTCACGCGCACTGAGCCCCCTTGGGACCTCAAAACACACTTTTTGAGTCCCAAAAACACCCCAACACTGTATGGGAATATGGCAAATATGTGTTTATATAACATATAGACAAAGAGAAGAAACTCTTATCCATTACATCCCCTGACCACTGCTAGGTGGCTACAATTGATTAACATTGTGAGGTTTTTCAATCATCCGTCAACAAAGTCAGTATAGTATTGAGTGGTTGATTTGTGCACACTGCCTATATTTCCTCACTTATTTAAGTAACAAGCGTTGGTTATTTGCATATGTGAACACTTTTGGGTTGTTATTTTCCAAATATATATGGCCATTCTTGTCTTTTCAGAAAGTGATAGACAATCACAATGAAATGCATTAAATGTAAGAGATTTAAAGCCACAGAAAACATGCATGAGATGTGCCTGCTTGTACCAAGTGTTCCTCAGATACAACATGCAGTGTTTGTGCATTGTGGTCAGAAGGTATCTGGTCCACAGTACTGAGAAAGGGTCTTAAGAGCAAAGAGCGATGTGGCAAGTCCAGAATGACGGAACACAATGTGCTGAGTCTGCATCCAAAAACGTTGTCACTGGCCCATGTGGTAGGAAGCCTCATGATGGTCCCCTTGAAAAGTAACGTGATGAATGCAAATGGCGACCATTACATCAGGTCAGCTTGAGATAGAAAAACAAAGGTTTGTGGAGTTGCAGGCCCCATATTCTTCACAGGCATTAACAGAATCACAGATGAGGTGACTAGTGCAAGAAGCGAGTCCATCCAGGCCAAACACCACCATTCCAGCTGCTGACCATCTAGTCAGATATCTGGCTGACCAACCAACCCAGCAATCCAGCTGTCCATACAGGTTCATGACTGACCATGAATCTGTCATTTTGGCAAGCAGTACTGCATGCTGGCTGACCACACCATGGTATGCCAAGTTATATGTGGATCTGGTTAGCTGATCTGTCCATTTCGTTGCATGTACTACACAGTCAGTTACTGAGCCAAAAACTAACTGATAATTGGACCATCCATTCAGCCAGTAGACCAACCAACCAGTCAGCTGACCAGCCAGCACACTTTCCAGTAATACATACTGCAAGACAAGACATAGCACTTGCCCGGCCACCATTTTAACCACTAAGTTAACTCTTTACAGCGTACCTGTTAGGGAGATACCAGACCTTACACGGGGATGATGGCACTGCCTCATCCCTGCCCCCAGGAATGTTCTACTTTGATGTACATGCAATGCCAGAGGAGGACAACCCCAACACTGAGTGTGGGGATAACCTTGAGGAGATAGCATACTTCAAAACCACATTGGAGCAGATGAGTTTTAAGTCAGTCATGGATGAAATCTATCAAGTTTTGCTGATTTCCAAGTGACTGCCCCCACCAGTTACAAGCCAAGCCAATAAGATGAGGGCCCCAGTAGATGTGGAAGACAAGGATGATTAGCCATCCTTTTGTCTACCTCCTCAGAAGGTCAAGAAAATATTTGACCACCTGATGATATACAAAATATGGGATTGGGACAACTTCAAGGCTTTGCTGAAAGTCAGCTACCAATATAATTATCATCACACTGGTATTGTTTGTACCCTCCGACATTTAGCACTGAGCTACCTGTGCTTGGATATGAACATTGCGGTGGTGAATATGACCAACCTGCTGTTTTATAAGGTGGATAAGAATGTTCTACATGCCACCTCCAGGTTAGTGTAAAACATGCTCGCTACTTTGTCTATGATAGACCTCGCATCTCTAGCGATTTTTCAACTGGCTGCAAAAGTCTGGTAGTGACCACATGTTGGAGTCCATGGCTAGGATTGCCAAGGTAATTAACAGGGCTGCACACAACACAGTGGTTGATACCCTGACAGTTTCAGCAAATCTGGATCTGGTAAGACGAGACGCTTGTCTGTGCTCATCTGTACTATAGCTGCATCATACCTTGGCTATCCAGTCTGCATCCTTTTGCACACCAAATGCTGTTTGGTGGTATAATAGAGGAAGTGAGAAGGCAGGCATCACCATCAGCACCAGCTTTCAGGCCAAATCACCAAATAGGAGACACAATCATTAGCAAAAGGATAAGAGGCCAGACATCGCACAATGGCAACAATTTTGACCTCAGTCCAACTTCAGGATGCAACAGGATACTCAGTTACAGAGGCAGTTTAATAACAGAAATAGTAAACAAGTTTTTCCTTCCTCATGTCTTCTTCATTGTTGACTTGCCACCCCAACCGATTGCTGACAGCATGCCAGTTTGCTCCAGACTGCCTCATTTTCATGGTGCATGGATCGATCTGTTTCCAGAAAATGAATGTGCGATCCAAGCTGTTCCGAAGGGGCTTCGGATTTTGTTTATCCAATCCCTCCTCGACTTCCTCTTCTATGATTGACTTGCCATCCAATTGGAAGAAAGGTGGTAATTTTGTAGGAGATATGGTCATTACTTGACAAGCGGGTGATGGAGATAGTTCACAAGCCAAACTCTCCAGGGTTTTACACAAGGCTGTTTTTAGCGCTGAAAGCCAACAGAAATCTTGTACCAGTTATGGACCTCAGCCAGCTCAACAAGTATATAGCCACACTGAGGTTCAACAAGTATATAGCCACACTGAGGTTCAAAAATGAAGATTGCAAGGTTGGTGAGACTTTCTGTACCAGAGGGACAAATTTCTGGTCAGTTTAGATCTAACTGATGGATACTTTCACATCCCTTTACACACGTCCTCGCATAGGTTCCTTCTGTTTGGATTCCAAGGAACTATATACCAATTTCACACTCTCCCATTCAGTCTCAACAAAAGCCGATTGGCATTCACCAAGGTCCTTAACTGTGTCATCACTCTCTTATGGTTGACCTTGTCATCAGCAGCTGCAGTGTATCTCAACAACATCATCCAAAAACACATGGTAAGTTTATCTTTTGTGAAGCGCAGAAATGACCTTACAACCCTTTTGAGTCAATTAGAGTTTCTAGTCAGTTGGGACAAATCAGACCTCAGTCCCAACATTTTGTCCACCTTGGCATGGAATTTTTTATGCACTTCACCCTTGTTTGCCTCCCTCAAGTAAGTGCAACACAGTTTATCAAGCTCGCTGAGTTGTTTTCCAACAGGAAATGGATTTCTGCAAGAGAGTTTCTGCAACTCCTTGGACTACTCAATGTGATGGCAGATTTTATTCTTCTTGGCCACCTGTTCATGTGCTCTTTGTAGAAGAGAGCCCTGCTGGCCCAGTGGCACCCCTTTTCTGATTGACTTGATCAACAAATCATGATCTAAAATGAAATAGTATCTTTCCTGCATCAGTGGTGCAAGAAACAATGGTTCACAACAGGAAATCCTCTGGGAAATCCCCAAGACAAGGTTATGATCTGATGGATGCGAGTTCATATGGTTGATGAGCCCACTGTTGCCCAGCTTCACCATGGTCAGTGGCAAATGGGGGCCAGAAGATTTACCTCTTCACATCAACATTCGAGAAATGAAGGACATGCTAAACACATTTCATTCTAGAAGGATCAATTATATGAAAAGGTAGTCCTCATTATATCAGACAACTCGGTGGTAGTGGCAACTTACCTTCTCAAACAGAGGGGGTGACAAAATCACCAAACCAGACCTATGCATTCTGGTTTGGGACTTTTGCACTGGTGTGCACAAATGAATATCATGGTCCAAATCAGACATATCCCTGGCAGGCTAAATGTTCTGGCCTATTCATTTTCAAGAAGGGACCAGACCCTCCACACAGAATGATCTGTCCATCTGTCTGTCTTTCAGCAGATTTGCACACTTGGGGTGTTCGATCATAAAGCTGTTTGTGATGAAGTGGAATCACAAACTGTCCACCTTCATCTCTCCAGTCCTGGACCTAGAAGCCTGGGCCATGGATGCATCTTCTGTCAGTTGGGAGGGGTTTTGGGACTGTGCCTACACTGCCCTTATTGGTTGGCAAGCAGAGAGACAAGAATTGAATCTGGTAGGTCTGGTGGCTGCAGCCCAGACCTTCTCAAGACCATTTGAAGTCAGCACAACCTTACCATGGGTATATAACAGTTCTTTGACTGAATTTGCCTGAAATTTTCACTCATTACTAATGTCTTTTAGTTTCCTATCTCTCTGCTGGGTATGGTTGTAATGGCTTATGTGACCTTTGGTTGCACTGGTCTCATGTTAGGAGTGCAGTTTATCCTCATATAGGGAATACAGTTTTTTTCTCAAAGGATGACCTTGGTCGAGGTAGAATGCACTGCATTGCCTTCTCTTGTTACATATTCTCCAAACTTTAATGTAATTGGGAAATGAATTCAAAAAGGAGAAAGAAAATGTTTTATAAATTATATTTCTAGCAGAATTTTTACTCTATCACATTACTAATAAACCCTACCTCACCTCTCTGCAAATGCGAGCATCCTTGTTGATGTATAGCTGAAACTAAAACTGAGTGAACAACCATAGCTGGCCTATCATTTGTCAGGGGAGGTAATGAGTAAGAGTTTCTTCCCTTCATCTTTCCAGTAAGACAACATTTGTGTCTTTTTTGCAATTGCTGGATTCAAGAGGCATCGGAGCTTCTTTTCTAACATTGATATACTCGAGTAAGTATTCCTGGAGAAACATAATTTACTAAAATATCTGCTATTTTAACCAATCTGGTATGCAGCTTTATATTGATGAGAACTAGAAAGAGTTCAGTTTGCAGCCTTCTGTCATCATCTAGATGAGTTATGCCCTCCGATTGCCTGTCTTCTTAACTTTGTTTCTGCAGCTTAACTTTACCAAGGATTGTTGGATTTGAGCCAAATGTTGGCATGCAGCTCTGTATTGATGAGACCTTGAATAAGTTTGATTTCCAGCATTCCACAACTTTTGTTACATGAGTTATGCCCCCTGTTTGCATGTCCTCCTGACTTTTGTTTCTGCAGCATAACATTACCAATGTTTCTGAGATTTCAAGCAAAGGGTAAGGTAGGATAAGGGCTGATTTCAGACCATAATCAGATTCAGATGAAATTCGTATAGATAAAAGAGGTCTCTCTCTCTTCCTCAAATATATACTTATATATTTTATCCAAGACTGCTTTTGATAAAGGAAGGCAACTGTTGAAAAATCAATGGTTTTATCCTCCACTGTGAAATGTATTTTTGTGGATTTTAGACAAGATAGCTAACACGCATCTATCAAGCTGATTACCAAAGAAGATGCATCTTTTGTGCAATTTGCACACAATATTGCACACAATATACACAATATTGTGTGTCAGAAACCTTCCAGAGTCACCCCAAAAAGGACAATTTATGTATATCTTAATCATTTTCTTCACAAACAAATCATGCAATCATTTTTGTACATTAATAATAGCCAAACATATTGCTAGTGTATAGTGAAGAATGAAAATGTTCAGAACATCAGCAACCAAAGCTGTTCTGTGTGTATTGGTGAGAACAAGCTTACTTTACTTTATTCACAATTTGATAAAATCATTCCTTATATTGATGTCTGATCAGAAATTTTGATAATTTTATACAAGTTTTATAAGAATAAGAGGAGAGAAAGAGAGAGAGTACAATAGCTGTAAGGCATATGACATGTGCAGCACTTGTGCAACATGTATAGCATGGTTTTGTTACTGCACATTCCAAGAAAATCAATTTTGATATATATATATATATTGTCAAGACCACATACACTCTGGTCATGGATACAATTTTATTAATTGCTGTAATAAAACATTAAGACAGATTAATGCAAACATACTTGTTCCAATGTATACTCCCCATCCCTCCTCCATGATTTTATCATCAACATCATCACTGTGACTTAACCAATTAAAAGTAAACATTATCTCATTTAAAACAAAAATACAGGGTACTTGTTCCTAAAGCTCTTCTATATTTGGTGGTCAGTATAGTCATGAAATCAAGCAAAATTTGGTTTCTGGAGAGATTCATGCCATATGTATACATTTATTTCCACGATTTTCTTAACTTTCTCAATGACATGGAAATTTAGGATGATCCATCAAGAACATCCAGGTAGACACCATAGTGACTTCTTTTTGTAGCATGTAGTTTATATTGCCAAACCTTGGTGCTTCAAATAGAACACAGTCAAATGACATTGAATTTCAAATGACATGGTTAAATTTGCCCTTTTTTGAGCATTCGAACATAGAACTAAGCCTTGAATAGAAGTACATCACTTTTAATAATGTTTGATTACCGTACATACTCACGTATAACTCGGGTCCAAATGCAAACAACATAGACCCTTATCTGCCATCGCATAATGTGCCGGCAGATCAGGGTCTATGTTGTTTGTTCTACTGATTAGTCTTTACAAACTGCATAGACCCAGATCGGCCGGCACATTATGGGACAGCAGATCTATATCTATGCAGTTTGCAGTTGGTTTTGGCTTATACGTGAGTACAGATGGTAAGTTATGAAACAGGGAAATGGACATTCTTTTAGGTGCAAACAATATTAAAAAATATGCACACACGCACATGTATACAAATTAAGTTTAAAAATAAAATATAAAAATATATATATGACATTCAAAATCCATAATCTGAACACTGGCAAAGATGTTAACGATAGGTTTCAGTTGGGCCATCACCGCCAAATGTTTCTCGGAATGGCCATTCTCATAGTTTCTCTTTCCACTGATTGTACAAATTTTGTAAGAGAACATTTACATTCCAAAATTGTAGGAAACAAATTCACAAACTTCGGACTTCAAAGTGAAGTGGCAGCAAGACAATATTTAAATTCTAATGGATATTCTGTTATTGAAAAAGGAATGCATGTTTCTGTGCTGGAAAACTGGTTGTGAGTGAGCCCAGATGGAATTTTAAATGGAGACATGCTGCTTGAAAATAGAGATGACAGTGTTTTGCATTGGTCTTAGGAAATGTAAACTTCTTGTATGGCTTAGTGCAGATGACCACCAGTTTGTGAATGTAAACTATGATGAAAATTATGTAAATGGCCATGTTGCAAGACTATGTACATTTTATGCAGAGAAAATAATGTCATGCATAGTTGATGAAATTGAAGATTGCTTAATATTCAGTAAGACTTTAAAAACATTTAAGTATCTGTGACTAAAAATTTATATAATTATAGTTTTATGTTGGTTCTGATTTTTTAATCATGTTATGATGTTAATGAATGTGTCATTTATTTAAATTACAGATTTGGGAAAATAAAATTTAGTTATTTTATGTGTCAATTCAATTTTCACCTTTAGCCAAGTGAAAAAATATTAACTCGTAAGAAAAAAATATACGAGTATCTTCAGGCCTAGAATTTAACATAAATTTCCTTGTAGCAAGAAGGACTAGCTACATATCTAGATTACCAACACTCCAGGAAGAAGGTAATTAAGAAATCCACTTTTCTTAAACTATCACTTGCTCGTCCACCAAATGCCTTTGAAATAAACATAATTTGCCCACGTGGAGATATTCCTACCATATATTTTGGCAGTCCAGTTTATAATTGCGGTTAGTCTCACCTTTACTTTTGAGATTTGAGATTAGTTGGCCTCTGAATAAATATTTCTGCAGAATCAATAATACATGTAGTGCAGGGTAGTTTTCTCTGAAAGATTCTGGGCAACAGTCTCTAATTATTTCTCTTGGATGTCATATTATCAGTGATTTCAACTTATCTGCTGAGATTGGAATCCAAGAATTTGAAATCTTGCATGCCCATCTGACAGCATAGACTGAAATTTAAATGGAACCTAAAATGCAGTCTTCATGCACTTTTCTGTGTATTTCACACATTGATTTCTTCCATAAATTGTGTCTTTGCGATGATTATTTGAACATCCATTGACAGAACATGAACTACTGCCACCTTTTTTTATATTTTCCATCGCCATCCATGTCAATTTTCAAGAGAAAATGAGCAAAGATAAAATGTTAACAAAAAGACTGGTATCGTTTTGATCATGGTCACTAATGTTCATTTCACTATTGTCATGGCTGATGCATCACGTGATTGGTTAATGACTGTGCTCATAAAACTGGGGTAAAATACAGATAATGGTGTCTATAAACTTCATTGCTATGCAAAAATATATTTAGTGAGCTTTCTTTATTCAAGCAACTTGTTAACAAACAAAATTGTGTGGATCAGATGTACTTCGGAACTGTTTTTTATAGGTAAAATGAATAACTATTTATCAGGATGATTTTTGTGTGTCTCACCTGTAGTATTCATTCCAGAAATGGAAAAAGTTGGACCAAATGGCCCCTACCAGGTCCAAATGTGGGATCATGTAGAAACAAAATGGGTCACAAATACCCTTACCTGTATCTTGATTATTCAAGAAATTCAATCACGTATCATTATCACAGGGAGTTGTGTCATGGATTTATTTTGTTTCTGCAATAAATATACACTTTTTTCAGCATTATCATTTGTTATAGAGTCAGGCTACAGCAAGGTTTTCTACAATTTCCGTGTCTGCTAAATAACCATGTCCATTATTAAGATTACGGTTATTTTATGGCAAGAAAGTTGTAACAAACCATGCTTTAGTCCAACTCAGCAATGACTGATTCAAAGTATACAATGCTGGAAAAGTGAATATTTTTTGCAGAAATTAATAAATCCACAACCAGAGTGCCTGTGATCATTATCAGCCTCTCCTGTCACGAGCCTTCCATACTGGAATTTGGATCTCTGATGCTCCAGTAACCATTCCCTTATAGAATTTATTTTGGACATTTGAGTCCACATTTGTTTCTTCCCTGTGCACAGCTATGGAAATAAATGCAGCATGTTTTCACTGAAGATTTCATGTTTTCTTTTTTACATTTTCTACAAATGTTCATGGAGAATGTGCTCTTGGTGCCCAAGCTAATCAAAATTAGTAAGACATTTCAGTCGCCAGTAAAATTGATTGTCTTATTTTTCTTTGGCAATGAGCATACTATATTCATTAAGCTTGAGATACGTCCAGTTCAGTCTGAAATAAACCATAATAATCTTTTATCTGTATTTCCTAGGGTCTTTTTATCTGCTCAATGGGTGCGCAAAGGTGCAGCCTAGAATGAACCCCATACCTGCATTAGAATTGTGAGACATAGGCATCACTTTTCCTGCTGCGATGGCATCACAGGTAGCATCAAAAATGTAAAAGTTTTGTATCAAAGATTTTGCAAGTCAGTTACAATGGTGATACAGCAATGTAGGCAAGACACCAGGTTACATGGACTTCTGTTTTACGATAAGCAGAATGTTTCTGTCAAACATTTGTTCTCAGTCATTGAAAGTATGGATTTTGTGATGAAAATCTCTTCTATTATGTAATTTACATTTTTCTGTTTTTATTTCTTTTTATAATTCAGCAGAAGTACATATACTCCATCCAAATTTTGTTTATGCTATTGTGTTAAACACGCTTTAAATTTTTTTAATTTCAGTATTTAGATGAAAACCATGACAACATGATCAACTTCAAAGAGTTTGTCCACCTGCTTGGAATAATATGCAAGGCTGACTTTACCCAAAAGATGAAACTACTTTACCTTTTACACCAACCCCAATGTCTGCTGGACACAGATGATATGGATGTTGATAGCCCAACTTCACTTAAGTCAGGTATATTATGTTATCAAGATTTAGTTTTTTTAGAATGGAGATAACACCACCCAATATAATTCATGTATATAAAGTCTTATTTTCTGGGATACGAAAGCTGTGGCCACATTTACACCATTTTATGCTTGTGACTCAGTATTCATAGACTTTTCAAGCAGAGCACTAGAAAAAATATTACATTTTGTTTTTTTGTTAAGTCATAGAGGTTCAGTGGTTATGGCATTGGACTAGTGACAAGAAAGGTGCAGGCTTGATCCCACCATCATATCAGCTCTGATAAACCACTATGGTGTTTCTTTGAGCAAGGCGTTTTACTCTGCTTGCTTTGACATGATTGAACCTTTAAAGTGCTGCCATGCTGTAGTAAACTGTCTTTCCATCAGGCCTCTTCCCCCTGCACCATCGGGTGAAATTAAAGCAACATGTATCTTGGTAATATACTTTTTCATGTAGTGGGAAGGTACAATAGATTAATTAATTATATGAATTATTTATATATTCAACAAAAAATGAAAGGTATTATTTAAAATATTTAAATTTCATATTTTTTATTTGCTTCTTGACTTGTCAAACATTTGTTTTATTTACATTTTTAAATGTATGTTGGCTTGGTAATGGGTACAGGTATTGTTGAAACCATTTGAGCATATCATGCATTAATGATCATTTTGCAATCCAGGAAAGACACACATTTTGTCTTTCCCATCTCTCTCTCTCTCTCTCTCTCTCTCTCTCTCTCTCTCTCTCTCTCTCTCTCTCAGGATAGCGATGATAATCATGTCCTTTGTCCCGCTTGTATAAAGTCTACTTCAACAGCACCTTGTAGTGTTTGTGGTTCCTGGTCAGAGGAGACCTGGTATTCAGTCCTGAGTGAATATCTGAAGGTGAGAGAGAGAGAAAGACAAAATGAAGATCATTGGATAATTACATGTTAAGCCAACACCCGAAATCGTCATCAGTTGTGAGAATAGTGGGGGACATTCCAATGGTGCCTCCTCATCCAAAGATTCCTTACAAAGAGCCATCAGCTGCCATCACATCCAGGCAGCTAGAGGCAGAAAACTTGGTGGTGCCCGATGCATCTTTACTACATGATTCTGATACCTTCCTGGAGTTGCAAATGAGGAGGTTCATTCAAGAGACAATAGTGCAGTTACTTTCATGAGGGAAGATTTTCCACCGCCATTTCTTTGGGCTCTTTTCATACTGCTTTGAATTTGTTGGGAGAGTGTTCTCATGATGTCTGGCAGCCAAGTGGGTGTAAATCTACATGCCCGAGGATGGCCTTGGGTACTGTAAGACATTCATACAGGATGCATGTGTTATGGGAGACTAATCTGGCTAATTTTTCATACCAGCCATTGTCGCCACACACCGCTATTCCAGTGGTTGACCTTCCTGTCCAGCCATCAAGTGGGCTATGCAAACCAGGCAAGTGAGGATCAGAACTTTCTATGGGCGATGCTGCATACTGGCCATCCATACCATTATATACACATTCATAGAGGGACCAGAGTAACTAATCTGTTAATTTTGTATATGGTTTTTGTTTTGTTGGTATTAATGTCACTTTTAACACATTATTGGCTATATTATGCTGAGGAAATGGGAGCTAAGTGCCTTTCCCAAGGACACACCGAGGCAGCTGACCCTGGCTGGCCTGGTCGGGTATTGAACCTGTGACCCTTGGATTATGAGTCCGATGCTCTTCTAATTGAGCTACCACAACTTGATGTTGTCCATCCTTCCTTCTGTTACCAATTTGGTTTCCACACAATAACTTTAGTTGTCCACGATCTACAGTTACCAAACTTTGTGGATGGCTTGCACTTGGTGAAAGGAGGAATCCTATCAATTTAAGACTCAAAACTTCAAAGGTCAAGGTCACTGTGGCAGAAAGAAGAAAAATAGTTTCTGCAACATAACTTGAGTTCTCCACCATTTACAGTTCCCAAACTTTGAGGATAGCTTGCGCTTGGGGTAAGGAAGAACCCTGTCAATTTCAGGGTCAAAAGGTCAAATCTCCAGGTCACTGAGTAAAACAAGAAAAATGGTTTCTGCACAATAACATTAGTTTTACATCACAGACCTGGCCCAAACTTTGTGGATGGCCTGCACTTAGGGTAAGAAAGAAGTTTATTGATGACAGGCTCAAAAGGTCAAAGGTCAACATCACTCTGACTGAAAAAAGAAAATTGGTTTCTGCACAAAAATTTCAGTTATCAACATAGAGAACTATTAAACATGGGGTGGGCATATAATGTGCCGGTCACGGTAGTCTTGTTTACTACTTATAATAAAAATAGTAATAAGAAGAAGAATATACTTTATTTATAGAAGGTAACTCAGTTACTGCAAATACTGATCTAACTTGATCCCTTCTTTTACAATCTAATCATTGAAAAAATAACAAAAACAGCAAAAAGAAACATAATTCATTGAACTATATTGATAACCCATCTATGTCACATATGCTTGGCCAAAATATTCTTAAAAGCACACATTAATACTGTCTCACATCCTATCCACAACAAGTATAACTTACATTTTCGGTTTGATAAATCTACAGCTAGCCTAACACAGTCTTTTTTTTTTTTTTTTCTTATAAATCAATATGCTCTATATCAAATGCAAGATTATAATTAGTGTCATTGAAATGCACGCATAATCTTGGGATTAGCCATGGCAAGTCATCAAAATAGTTTTTCTTTTTTCTCCAACAATAAACATATTATACAATAGATAGCAGTATTTCACATGAAGAATTGACACTACATTAGCAAAATGCTATTACTTTTTTCCCCATTGTTGAGAAAATTGATGTTTTGGTCCTTAAAAATTGTGGAAAGAATTATTTTAACAGCTGGAACCAGTTTTAAGTGCCTTAATACCTTAAAACTGTGTTACACCAATGGATATATTGTAGCATTTATATCTGGGAATGATAATTATTTCAAACTTGATGCATAGGTCATTATTTTTGTGTCAGGATAAAACAGTGCCATAAGACATTGTGGTAATTGTTGGCCAGAAACATATGGGTTTTGATTAAATATTATTAAAGCATTTTTAACTGACTCATCACATTCAACACAAATGTTCAAAAATTATTATTTTGCTACTTTAATTGTATGTTGATAATATTTTGACAGAGTTAATTTTTCTGATTACCCTCTAGATTCAAAAATTTATCACTTTACATTGACATACTTGCCAACCTTCTAGACAGTGTTGGGAGGTTGCGAGACTCAAAAAAGCATGTTTTATGCTCCCAAGGGTAGTTTGTGTATGTGACCCTAATAAGCAACATTGTACAATTTAGAATAAGTTATCTACTTATATAGGCCTATAGAAAATGACTGGAAATTCAAATTTGAATCAAGGAAATAAAGTACATTTTCTTGGAAGCATTTAATATACTTCCAAACAAAAATAGTTGGTAGACTTAGTATTGTTATATATCACACACATGCACACACTCACATAATTACAACCACACAGACATTAAATAAAAAAATACTTTAAAGTTTATGTCTTTAAAATTCATTGGAGCATGGAATACAGTATTAACTTGTAGTTGCTGACTGTACTGCTCTCAATAGTTCATTGGAGGGTCTGAAGGTGATGCAAGTGTCATTACTTTTCATCTTTGCACTCATTAGAGACTGGATGGTACTGTTGTTCAAGCTTCCCTGAAAATTGTGTTGAATTTTTCTGAGCATTGAAAATACTCTTTCTGCATCTGCCCAAATGCAGGGTGGTGGTGTTATGTCAACAGATGCTGTATACATTTCTGGTGTTTGCAGTATGTGAAAAGTATTAAAAAAAATACCCCCATCTTGCTGCTGAGCTTGACAAGTCAAACTCCACCAACTTGGAGCTCTGATATTTAGTTTGTTGGGCTTTGCTCACTTCACAGATGTCTGTGTTTTGACATTTGCCTTAAAAAATGATTTGCACTTCCACACTAGCTTTACCATTCCTACTACTACAAAAAATTATGTTTTGCATTTTGTTTGGAGTACAATCTGACTTTCAAAGAAACACTGCCACAAATCATGAACTAGCCAATAATCTCTAATAAAGATGGCTTAAACATTTTTACTCAGGGCAACAACGTGTAATAACTTTTTTCTTCAACATGCATTCCCGATTTACTGAAATTCAAACAAAATTGGGTTGTTCTACTTTGTGTAGTTTACCTATGAAATTAGCTTAATGGGCTCTCCCACACTAGAGCAAAAAGAAATGGCAAACACAAAATCACCTTAGCTATTATCAGTCACTTAAGTAATCTGTGTAGTGATGGTTGTTTATCTCAGACCACCTATACCTTGTAATTGCTTCTACGACAGTTAACCATATAAACTGCCTAGGGGAGATTGTATTTCCGGAGTATTAAGTGTGAAGCTATGTGAATCACAACTGTTTGCTGTTTGTATAAGGTACAGGTTATGGACATATATCATTGTGTCAAGAAAGGTCTCTCTCACTTTCTGTTTTTTTAAAAAAAAAAAAAAGATTTACTGGAAATCGTGCTTTTATAAAAACGACCATGTCAGTGGGTTTTGGAGAAAAAAATGGTGTTTTTCATGTGACACGTTGTGATGTGGCAGGTATGCATTGGTGTAGCATTTTTATTACGTGTTATCTCATATTCACTTGTGAATAAAAATTTTATGTCCAAAATAAAATGTGATATCAGACGATATTGCATGGTAAACCTTTAAACATTTATTAGTGTTGCAGTTTACATTTTTCTGACCAGCAATAGTTGCCAACTTAAAGTGAATTTTAATGATCTCAAATCCATTATTGGTAGCTAAATTTGGCAAATTCAGTCTGCATCGTTAAACTGCTACACCTTTACTGTGTTTGTGGTTACCCCAGGTATGTATAAATATGATACAGTGGTCCCCCTCTTATAAGGCCACCCCTTCTGCAGCAAGAAAGTGGCCTTATAAGATGGGTGGCCTTTCTAGAGGGGGGTCACACAGTTATGAGTAATAACTACATATAAAGTATAAAAGATGTAACTAATTTTTATATATTTAATATTTGCATTTAAAAATCACAGGAATATTATCTGGTTAAGGACTAAATATGATAAAACTAATATCAATGTTATTTTTTAAAAATATGAATAATCATGAATCGTGGTGCAAAACCACATTGTCGGTAAATTCGGGGCACAAATATTTGGTTGCAACTATCCCTGTACGTCCGTTGATTCCGTCTTCCCACTCAAGTTGAATGTATATTGACGATGTTTATTTGAATCTTTCTGACATAAATTTTTCAGTAGTTATCAAAAGACTCTCCCTCTTTTCGTTTAATTTAATTGCTTTCATTTTTGTTCTAAACTGAGAATGTCTGACGATATTTTGCGACAACTTATTCCTTCGCGGGCAATCACGCGTGAGGCACAGTGTTTACAACGGAAGTGAGTCTGTCACGTGATCGACATTTTTTTTTTCTTCTCCAGTCTGGTACCCGGTTATGTACATTTCATAATCTATTAGAGTGAAGCCAGAAAGGCTAACATACCATTTTACTATCTGGCGACTGGATGTCACGCTGACTTGAGCTGAACAATGCTGTGCTTCTCAGCGGTTAGCTTTTGTCATCTTGATAATTATCGGTGGTAATAATAGCCAGTAATTATCAAAGTGACAAAAGCTAACATCTAAGGAACACATGGGAGTAAGGATAATCGGATTACTTACCTCTTTGTAAGGATTAAAGTTACTTTATTGGCATATTGGAACAAAATGTCAATGTGTTGAATTGAGAAATTAAAAAATATTATCGAGATTTTACTCTGTAAACAACCATTATGTGGCCGCTTGCGAGGGGTAAATTTGACCGTTTTTGCACTAAAATGCTGGCCGCTGGTCGCGTTAGAGGGGTGGCCGTCCTTGAGGGGTACTTTTGAACACAAACTCGTCGGTGCCAAGGGATTGTGGCCGTATAAAGCGGGTGGCCGCTGATCAGGGGGGCCGTTCAAGAGGGGGACCACTGTACAGTAAAATTATTTGAATTGTCTCCCAATATCCTTCTAGATTCAACTGAAAATGCAGTGGAGGCAACAGATTTCTTTGATGAGGACGAGGAAGATGAAGAGGAGGGAGCGAAGACAAAAACTTCTCCAGTGGACATTATAGATGGTATAAAGATTCTTTTCTTTTAGATTCAAAGAGACTGTTTTGTCCAAACATACTGTCTATACTTGCATATAAGTTGGATTCAACTGCAAACTGCATAGACCCAGATCTGCAGTTGCATAATGCACCAGCAGATCTGGGTCTATGTAGTTTGTTAGAAGTAATCAGTAGAACAAACAACATAGAACCTGATCTGCTGGCACATTATGTGATTGCAGATCAGGGTTTATATTGTTTGCAATTGGACCCAACTTATAACTGAGTATATACGGTACTCAAGGACCATTTGAAACTTTTATGTCATGGATTCTGTAAGAGAACAAACTTAAAATAAAAAGATAGGATATCTAACTTCTTGTTGAATTGGCATTAGGCAAATGCCAGTGTATGATAATTCTTAAACCACAATCATACAAAATGTTTTTTGCTACATGCATCCTTGATGATAAATTGGTTAAACTTTTTCTGAGTTGGATGCATACATATACACCAAAACAAAGAACTATTTTATGTTGAAGGCTTTTTTATCACTTGTGTCATTGATATAGAACTGTGGGTTGTACACATTTATTTACACAGTATGTGTGCTTTACTACACTAGACATTAAATTCAGTTGGTACTTTTGATCAAATATCTGTATTGTTTTTCTTTTTTTAGATCTAGAGATTCCAAGCAGTACTTCAGAACTGATACAGTCCAAATCTGAAGCAAAAGCTATTCCTCAAAGGGAGAACACTGTTGAGGCTCATCCTGGAGTAGCTTCCCCTCCTAGATCACTGGACATTGCCAGATCATTGACTTATTCCTTGCCAAGTGACAGTTCAACTGGAGAGATACCAAGTTTGGCCTCGGAAATCAGTGATAGTACTAGCCTGTCCTCGCAGAACAGTGTGCCAAAGGGTACAGCAAATCAGTCTGCATTGTTCATTTCAAATTCTATGGAATGGAATATATCAAAGTCATAGAGCTATGGTGCTGCATTTTCGCTTAACCATGAAACAATATTAGCTTAGACCCAAAATATATTGATTTTGCATAATTCATTTATGTGCAAGATTTTATTGATTTATAAACGAAAAGAATAAATGAATAATGTTTAACCTTAATCCAAATTTTTAATGCACATACTGTACTGATTCCTGATAATGTCTTGACAGAAAGGAATTTATTGTCACAAATATAAAATGTCTAAATCAGAAGTTGGGGTATCAGATATATAATATTTTCCCTTTCAACACAGCTTATTGGAATCAAAAAGAAATATATCTTTACTGCCATCTGAGTGGAAGGTTTATGTTAATACTCTGCAATGCATATGAGTTTGGCTATTTATATATTTTAATATTTTTATATTTTGATTGTTTCATTATAAAAATATCACAACAGGGCACAGAAAGGGTTTGTCAAATTTGATTAAGAATCTATGAAATAACCTGCAAACTACTTTGATTTCATAAACAGCTACAGTGGCAGATCCAGCGGGGTTCAGTTGAATCCCCCTTTTACAGTTAAAATAATATATTTTTCAATGAAAAACAGATAAAGTTACCCATTTTAATCAAAACAAACTACCTCTTTAAAATCAAGACCTCAAAGAAAAAATCATGAGCTACCCTGAGACTAGTTAACAAGTTTGCATAGTATCCCTAAGGTCAAGGAGACATTGAAGGCTTGAACAATAAATAATTTTTTAAAATACAGACATGTTCGTATATACCATATGTACTCATTCATAAGTTGAGTCCTACTGCAAACAACATAGATCCTGATCTGCCATAACATAATGCGTGGTAGATCAGGATCTATGTTGTTTGTTCTAATGATTACTTCTAATAAACTGCATAGACCCAGATCTGCCAATGCTTTATGCGATGGTAGATCTGGGTCTGTACAGTTTGCAGTTGGACTAGACTTATAAGTGAGTATATACATTAGTTACCACTTGTTCAGTCAAAAATATCAAGAGTCAGATATCACAGGGCTTGATGTTGGCTACATGCAAGATACTGTTTCTATCACTATGATAAAAATTACCATTAAAATTTAAGCAAGTTTTAGCAGAAGAAATTAAAGTCTTCTGTACTTGCCTACTTAATCAAGAATGATTTTCTTAAATTTAGGCGAGAACTTGTTGAGTGGAAGTCCTTCACAGTTGATCAGGTGGAGGAGAAAACAACTCAGAGAGAGAACTGACAGCAGATTGGAGTTCAGAAACATTCTTCCTCTCAATCAGGTAAAAAAAAAAAACACCACCCAAAATCACCAATTTAATTTAGGGTAAATGCAAGATAAAAACTAAACATGCTTTCTTCATTTAGATGCTGGTAATATCTTTACTGTCACATGCCACTCAAAAAGAAATTGACTAGCAAGAATGCTAACATGCTGTACTCTGTGCCTAACCCTGACTTTGATTCATGACTTTTTTGTGCAAGGGTTTACTTTGTTGTGTGTATGTGTGCTGATATCCAGAAATATTAATAGGCTACTGCTATAGCAGAAGGGCTTCTGTTTTCACTCATCTCAGAGTTTATTTTGTGTGTTTCAGAACAAATATACTTCGAGAACTGTTTTGATGGAATTTAATTTAAGATTATTAAGGGTGATAGAAGCAAGAAATGATGAACTTTTTGTTTTTGTTAACAGCTTGTGAAGTATTTCCATGAGGAATATTTCTATAATATTACTTACTACATATTTTGATATTTTTTTTGTATTTTTGTTAAAGTGAAGCCTGTGCCATTGAAAGTACTTTGTTTAATCAAAAAAGCATGTTGTAAAGATGACATACAGTAATTAAGATTTAATTACTTTATGTAAGTTGAAAAAGAAATTACTTGATACATTAACATTCCTTTAGTAAATGATATAACTTTTTAAAAAAGAAAAATGGAATAGAGGTGTAAGATTCTTGGCCAAGGGGTTTGAATAAACTGACAATCAACACAGATTTGAATCAATAAAAAAAATTGTATTGGAAGAAAGTATTAAAAGAATAAATCTTAATGTAAAATTACATAATGTTAGTTATTTCATTTTTATCTCAGTCTCTATTCATACCTTAGAGTCTAGAGAAATCTGGAGTCTTTTAGTAATTTTTTTGTAATTATTTATTTATTTATTAATTCTGTGCAAAAAATGAATATCCCTAAGGTCCCAGTGTGGTGGGAGACAACTGCAACGCTGATAATTTATCATATGTGCATGAGATCAAATTACATTTGATAATCATAAACTTAGTTTTCACTGATAGAAAAAAAGATTAAATCTAATTCATTAAAAACTGACCTACTATGAAGAAATTGAAGATTTTGCATTTAGTGCCTGATGTAACTCGGCAGTTGTCTGCCAAACACTGAGTTGGGGTTCCTTATATAACCTCCGGTTGTTAACTGACTGTCCAATGAGCGATTGTAAGGGAACTGATCAACCATTGAAAAATTTGTCAGGATGCCGGGCAGCAATGCCAAATTATGTGAGAGTTCCTGACAATATACAAATAAATATCACAGAAAGATGAACACAAATTATACATTTATGTGGCCAATCATGTTAAACTATGACTCAAATCAAAGTGCTGAGATGCTGTGCAGACAACCACATATGAAGACATGACTCATGATATGGTAAAAAATAGTCCCTTGATAAACAGGTAATATCCGAGTTGTATGCTAGTATATTTATCAAATTTTGGTTATAATTACTTTTAAATAATCTCAAAATGGATCAGTTGTTACAACTGAATGATGTACAGCATCATGTCATCAAAATATGGCTATATTATAGTTCCAACATATGCCACCTTGATTGTCAACATGGAAAACTTGGCAAGAATTTTGACCCAAAAAACAATGTATTAAACTAGGTAGGTATGGATATAAAATAGCAATCAAATGAAACAAATGAGATCAAATTCTGCTTCATGCACAGTTACATTATAGCTCAGAAAAGGTACGTTATTCATCAGATTTTAAACTATGAATTGTGATTTTGTATGCAAGTTTCCCCACCCCACCCTATCATTAGGCAAATATTATCAAACTTCATTTTGCATAGTAAACAATAATTTATATCACAGAGTTCCACTCATACAATACTCACTCTGTAAGTTCAACGAAATTAGTATGTATTAAAACATGAAATACGTTTTTGAGCATCTTGAATTCACTAAGGGTGTCTTACAGAGGTATTTATTTCACTCTAAAATTTATCATTATTGCTAAAATTTCCTCCATGTTAAAAAAATTATCTTTTTAATTTAGAATTAGAAATGCTTTAATGGAACATGAATGTCCCGCTACCTCCTCCCACATTTGCAATTTATCAAGTTCCAGACCTAAACCAAAACTTAACCAAGGTGTGATAGATGGATGGACAGGCAGAATGAAGTACAAACTAGGGCAACACAATATTTTCTAGGTAGGGCATACAGATAATTTGTTTCAAATAAAGATGTTGAGATTAGCAAGTTGGTGGTACCATATATACTCCAAATGCGAACTACATAGATCCTGATCTGCTGTCGCATAATGAACAGGCAGATCAGGGTCTATGTTGTTTGTTCTACTGATTAGTCCCTACAAACTGCATAGACTCAGATCTGCCAGTGCATTATGTGACAGCAGATCTGGGTCTATGCAGTTTGCAGTTGGTTTTGGCTTATATGCTAGTATATACGGCAGTTGTTTCCCTGATGCCCATACATGGAAGACTCATTTCTTTTTATTTTGTTCTAGATGCAGTTCATACAGATGTGGAAAACTCTGTATGATATGTTCCAAAACCATCCAGAAGAACAACAGCTTTATCATGCTATTGCAACAGTGGGGACATTATTGCTAGAAATCGGAGAAGTAGGCAAAAAATTCCACTATCAAAAGCAGAAGAGTACTTTGGAAGGTGCAGACAACTCTAGTACTCCAAATGCAGACAATGAACCTCAGAATGAGCCAACACCAGCTGGCACTAATGCGCCTGCTGATCATGGGTTAAGTGTTGAGGGAGGAGTGTCAATCTCAGAAGTTCAAGATGAAATGTTGAAAGAAAAAGTAGATGATATTACAACCAGTCTGTCTGGCACCCATGTAAAAGACATGGAACCAGACCAAACCACGGATGCAAGGGACAACCAGTCAGAATCAACACTGCATGCTGATGACTTACCTCAGTCAGCAGACGCCAAACAGTTATACAGTGAGAGTGAAGCTTCACAGACTGGTACACAGGGCAGCTCATCAACATCATTACCAGATGCAAACTGGTCAATCACTTTTGAACAGTTTTTAGCATCCATGTTGACGGAACCTGCACTTGTGACCTATTTTGAGACTGTGACAAATGTGAGAGAGTCAGTAAAAACACTGAGGAATAGACGTCTCATCACAAGGCAAACAAGCAGTGTTTAATGGCAGAAAAAATTATCTTTTGACAGAAAATGTATTTTATCAGTTTTAATACGACAATGTAGGATAAAAGTGATTGCATAGTTTGCCCAAGAATACCACATAACTGACAAAGGAGAATGTACTGTAAACTTGTACACATTAAGAGATCAAGTGTAATGGCACAGAATGATATTTTATGATTTGCTTCTGTTTTGTGTTCAGTTCACAATCTTTCTAATTGAGGAAGATTCTGACATGCACAAAAAAAACAACTTTTTTGTCTGTTGGCAAACTTTTCTGTCTTGTCCTGCCATTTCATATCCTTAACATCCTATGTGATCTAATTATGACACTGGACTTTCAATGTAGTTGTAACTTTTAAAAAATATGCAATAATTGATTATTTTGAAATATATATTAAATAAAAATGTGTTTCAAAGTTGCTCTTAACTGCAGCTTTCTATATGGGCATTACCCTTCCATGTTAGTTCAGAATGCAGAAATCATTTTGTTAACTGACCTTAGACCATTGTATAGTGAAAGCTTTTAAAAGGTGCAAATTGTTTTTATTTTTGTCAAAATAAAGTTTTGTCTCATAATTTTGTAAATGTGCTGAACCAATCTGATGCATAGCCTGACAACTTCAATATTATGCTTGACATCAATAATCTTGGGGGAAAATGTGATCAGGGACCACTGATGCTGTTAATATGTAGTCTGTTTGCAATCATTCATTTTCTGTTTACCTTAATATTACATATACTTTATGCTCTGATTGGCACAGTTTAATACATAGGGTTCCCGCACTTTTCAAAACAAAATTTCCAGGTCTTTTCCAGGTTTTTTTCCTGCATGAAATTGATTTTTTCAAGAATCACTTATGACCCTTATTGAATGGAATCAAAAACATTTTGGCTTGGAAAAGATGCATATCTAAAATCAAAAGCTGTTTTTATTTTGAGACTCTCCCATAACATCTGCATTAGACATATGATATGTACCAAAACACAGGATGTAGCAATAGAAATAAGAATAACTATTGAAAATTCATATAAATTTGCATGTTAACTCGTTTTAATTTACAGAATGAAAATGTTAACTTTACTCTGTTTAACTGCATATGTTGGTATGAAGAAAGTCTTTTAGACAAATGTCATTTTAAATTTGGACAAAAAACCTTTACAAAGTATATACCTTTATATAAAAAGGACTGAATTTTTAAAAAAATCAACTTATGCCAGGTTGGTGCCCTAACATCTACTTTCAATATAAATCTGACTATGGACTGTATATTTAATGCAGTTATTGTTAAGGACACCCTGAGCACAGGATTATGCATTGAAAATTGCTCCAGTAGTTGGTAGATTTTTAGTATTTAGCAAGGTCTGAGAGTAAAATTCACAGCAAAGGCAAGTTGGGCGTGCCAAAGTTTACTATTGGTGATAACGCTTAACACCATATTCCCAGTGCAAATTACCAAGTAATAAGCAAAGATTTATCACAATACATTTTCGTTAACTCTGCATATCAAAAGGAGAAATGGAGAAGAAAAATATTATTATTTTTCTCATACACTCACCATGATCACACATCGCAGCCAAGTTGGCACATTGTGATGATAGACTGGTCTTCATTCCTTCCATTAAAAAAAATATACTGATATGGTATGGACTAATGGGTTATGAGTCTGCTTAACCAATACAATTGTTTGAGTGCTTAAATTGACTATACAAAATTTGTTTAATCTGTGACACTCTGGTTAATCTGTCCACCAGGATAGGAGCAATTTATGTCTGGTAAGTGAGACTATACTGTATATGTGTACTCCTTTATTGGTTTGGAGAGATTTATTCCTCTTGAGCCAATGGCATTCTGTATATTATCAGTTACTAAGAATATTTTGTATTTCTAATAACAGGCACTTGTCTGTATTTAGCTATATTAATCTTTTGGCCTTGAAATAGTGAGTCTCTGGCTATGCAAAAAGACGACTCAAATTTTAATCCTACGAGAAAATTATTATACTCAAAATGGTTACCTCTTTTGCTTCTGTGTAGACTCATTTTGATATCAAATGCCCATAAAAGGTAATTACTTCAATATTTTCTATCAGACTTTTTTTTAAAATGAATTTTGTAATCAATTCTCTGTTAAGAGATAAAAAGAAAAGACATAAAATCCAGTTTATATGCTTTGATAGGGATATTAGTATTATGATCATGAAAAGAAACCTGATTATCAATATTTCACAATTTATGTTCATCCCTTTGATTCTGTTTATTGTACTGTATTCTCAGAACTTTGATTAGAACCTATCATCACATTCACTGTAGCAATGACAAGCCATTTTTTTTCTATTAATAAAGATGTCAAATATTATATACCACTGTTAAGGTCTGTTTAAGACAAACACAATGGTGCAAGTTTTATTTTAATGCTTAAAGCGATGAAATGTTATTGGAAAACCAACATGCCTACCCAGGGTTGCATCTAAGATGCATGTTTCATAAAATTGTTTCGTAGTCAATTAACAATATCCAATTAAATTGAGTTAAGTTTTTATTATGACAGATACAAATGGCAATATAGCAGAACCATTTGTCATCATAATTCACTGTTGTATTAATATTATACATAGTTCTTATCTAAAACTAATGGATATCTCCACAAATTGCAATTGAGTCTATAAGCCATCTATTTTAATTGGAGCATTCAGTTCCAGACATAAAATTTGAATCTGCATATTAGTTTACATAGCTTGAATTCATTTGTTTTGGTGATATTGATGTAGCTACATATATTTTTATTACATGTATACATTTTTATTGATTGGTTTTTGACACAACTAAACTCTGTCCTTATATATTTTTGCACAAGTCTTTCATGATAACTTTTATATTTATTATCTGATAGAAAGTGTCGGAGACAAAGTTTGTTCAAGACAACTACTGCCAACTTCTCATAATGTTCCCATCTTAGTAAAATGCTGATCCTGTGATAATATTGTTGCACATTTGTACATTTTTGCAGCTAAACTAAGTCAGTAAACTATGCACCATACCAGTGTCATTTGGAATAAAAAAAATATAAAACATTATTTTCTATTGAATTTTGTTACTCTTGACAACTTTGCACATGAAAACATCCTCATAGTAAAGAAAGCAGAAGACAAAGCTTTAAACACTTGAATATCATGGGCAGTTTTGTGTTCATTGATGGTTTCTAATCAACAAGGCCCTTCTTATCATTGTGTATACAAGTTGTGAATTGTGTATTTAATTACTAGTATGAACAAGAATTCAGTCATATGTCATAGAATAAAACAAGTTACTCCATTACAAATCAAAGTTAAAAATGAACGAGTTCCAAATATATCCCCCATATTTAAATAATGACCAATTAATATAGTGATGTGGTCAGGTGTGAAGGTGAATTATGGGTAATTTGTATTTATTAAAACTTTGTAAATAGTAGGCATGGTTACAAATTTAGTTTTTCTGAGAAAATGTTAGTGTGCAAAATTGCAATCTAATTAGCAAGGTAAGTTCATTTTCTATTAAGATGGGACCTTTTTGAGAAGTTGGTGGTTCTGAAAAAAACATCACTGGCATTTTTCTCTCAGATTTGAAGTAAGGTTTTCACCAAAACAAATGTATAAATATATATATCAACATAGTTTAGCTATTTTAGGAAATGCTCATTATATATATTATTATGCTTGTTACAATGCTCATAAAGATTGGCTATATAATTTTTTCATTTGCCAATAAATTCTGTTTACAGTAGTCCCTCACCATAATGATCTGGGGTCCACATGAATAATTCTTTGTAGCAATTATTTATTATAAAATGCCTTACACAATTTAATTTGAGATGGCCTCAGCACTATGCCTACCTCAAACATTAAGCCATCCTATTACCAAAACATTTTGCCCTCAAAAGGAACCAACCTCAATCAAACGATGTATTGAAGAAAAAAAATCTTTCTTTGTTTGGACATGTGCATATATGGTGATAAAGGGATATTTGTATATTCTAAATTACACTTATTATATAAATGTCTAATAATAAAATCATTCCGTTTGTAATTAAGATGAAAAATACATATTCTTAATCATACCTACAACAAGTATGAATTGAAAAATGTTGATAAATTCCACCAGCAGTTTCATAAGGAACCCAATTTACCATCTACCAATATGTTTGCTTTAAAATTTGCATATCAGATACTTTAACAGTTGACCTATTTGAATAGCAAATCAAAGCAAGAATTTAGAATATAAACAGTGGCTCCTATTATAATTTTTAGGGTGTTTAATCCACATTCATGTGTGTTTAAGGGTCTACAGTTCACTTCAAAAAATTTATAATTGCAAGATCATTACAGTGAGGGATTGCCATTTGTATACCGTATATACTCGCTTATAAATCAAGTCCAGCTGCAAACAACATAGTCCTTGATATGCCATTGCATAATGCATCAGCAGATCTAGGTATATGTTTTTTATTTTACTAATTACTCCTAAGTGCATAGACCCAGATATGCCAGAGTATTATGTGACAGCAGATCTGAGTCTGTGTAGTTTGCAGTTGAACTCAATTTATAAGTGAGTATATATGGTATGTTTAACTTAAAGAAGAAGATGAATTCAGTATTATACTGATCTTTCACTAAAACTTTCAGGTTACGGTTCTTACAATATTATTTCAGCAAACTTGGTGAACTATGGTATATGATTATTGATTATTACTACTCTAGAATGTTTAATACAGTGAATAAACAATAAAAATAAAAAAACATTTCTAGTTTTATTCACCCTTCCTGTCTTGCCCTCATTTTTTTGTTGTATTTTACAACCTTTTAAGGTTATTTTGCATGTCAGGTTGAAATTTTGTGGTTTTTATATTAGCCATCAAAGAAAGGTTTTTTAAATGCAACATCAGAGTAACATTAAAACATATGTCTTAAGTAACTCTCAGGGAAACATACATTGTGAAGGGACCTACATATAACATTATCAAGGCTGTATCCTATTTAAAATCACAGCAAACAAATTTTTATTCAAAAGTATTTTATTTATAAGCCAAGCACACTTCATAACATTCCATTAGGGAAAAATAAATCATCGGATGGTAAAGACTTGTAATCATTCCTTCTTTTCTAAAGTTCTGTGGCAATTATAAAAGTGGTGGTTACAAATAACAACTTAAACTACTTATTCATGTCAGACTTGTAGTAAGAATTTTATTTGGAAACCAATAGTCTCAAGTAGCAAGTAATTGCTCTTTTAGCCAAATTTGAAAAGTCCTTCTACTATGTGCAAACCATACGATGCAGATGAACATGACCAAAGTATTCTCTTTGCATTTAAGTATAGAAATTATTCAATAAATACATGAACTACGGACTAAACTGAGAAATAACAGTATAATTGCATGTAAACATGCCAATCTTTTTTACCAGACTAACACATTGCTATCACAGGTCTTGAAATTGTAATTGGGCCCATTTAATATTCTCCTATTTTCCCCTCAAATTGAGATTTCACATTCTCTTGCACATAGTAAAGTCAACACTATCCAAAAAAAAAGAAAGAATGAAAGTAAAACTTAAGAGATTACATGTTTCAGCCTTTTTAACTTTCCTCCTCTTCCTCCCACCAGCACCCCATCCCCAAAAAAGAAAAGACTTGAAGAATGCCTCATATTACAGGGAATTCTTAAAATTCACTAATATGAAACAAAATTATTCATACAAAATCATGATATCAAGCAAATGTTTTGAATGCAAACCTCTTCATGACTGACAAAACAGTTAAAAATTCCTTATAACAATTTTAAAATATACTACAATGGTTTAGAATTTGTTCATTCAAACACTTTTTATGAAAACAACTTTAAATAAATACAATAACTTTTAATTAAAAATTAAATTAGGACTTTGATGTGAAAATTCATACAAGTCTTTATAGATCTGATAAATTATGATCAACTGTTTTCAAACACAGAAAAGTCATCAGGGGACCTACGCTTAGACTAAAAACTATTTAAACAAGAATTCACTCCTTTTGCAATACACTCATTATTTTCACAGAATTGTCTCCCCTACACCATCCCCTGGGAGAGAGACGTATTGGTTTTGTGCTGACAATCCATCTGTTCACCCATTACACTTTCTTGCAAGCCGAACAGCTCAAAAATGAGACCAATTTATATTTAGATACCTTGGGAGGGTTGCAAGACCTGATTAGGTTCTGGTGACTGATCTTATTATTTTTTTTTTTTTTACATACTTCTGAACTTTTTGTATTTACTTTTTTTTCACAAAAACCTTGTAAGCACATTTAAGCAAAAATTACTCGAGATAAACAAATAAAATCTGATATGTGTATACTTTTATTAGATTTTCAGACCAATATAGATTTTTTTTTATAAATACAAATATTTAACCTTTTGGACATTTTTATTAACCTTGTAAACACAATTAAAAATAACCACTCGAGGTAAACAAAGTTTGATAAATATATATCTGTATTAAATTACGTAAAAAAATTTTATATACTTTTTTGACAAAAACCTTGTTATCTATATAAAGCAAAATTTGTATTCACAGACACACACACACACACATATATATATATATATATGTGTGTGTGTGTGTGTGTGTATTCTCCCCAGGGCCTTTTACCGTAGCGGGCCCACTATGCTATCGTTTCAAACCCCAATAACCCTGATGCTTTAGAACTGCCGCTATGCTATGCTCTTGTGCCGCTATGCTTAAATGTTTCCTGCTACCCTTATAAATTTAATCTGTTAAATAAACATCCTGTCACCTAAATCAAAGCCCTATACTCAAATGACACCTGTTCTTACCTCATCTTTGGTATCTTCTTAAGATAATCCAGGATAATTACTCACTCACTTAACCAATATCTTTTGTACCTGGCTTGCGTGATTGCCAGTGAGCGACCTTTGGTGAGAGTTTCGTCTGCACATAGTCACATGATTGGCCAGCAACGATGGAGTCTACTGGCAGTGTTATATATATATATATTTCAGTCATTTTCACTACCAGCCAAAGCAGTTACACACATTACATTAAAAATTCTTGTGAAAAATAAACACCACCACCTTCAAAGAAACGTAAAATTACCCAGCGCCCGGCTCGCCCTATGTTGGCCTGGTTACGAAAATTAGAAATTGGTGTCACCAATAGTGGCAGTGATTCCGATTCCGATAGTGTCAGCATGATTTCCACAAAGAAAGAGATCAAGAAACGAAGGACGGGATTTAACAATGAATGGAAGATGTTATACTATTGGGTGGAAATTGCTGGATTGGATGGTAAGTTTTCCATATTGCTAAATTTTGGTTCAGATCTACTGGGGGGTGGGGGTGTTGTAATATATTTTTTTTATAGTAGTAACCAGTAGTTGCAGTTGCATTTCTTGTCTTTCTTATTAAGTTGTGATGAGGAATGAAAGTTGCATTTTATTCATGAGTTCTTATTCTGTTTACATAGTTTACTCTGTGCAAGAGAAATACAGTTTGGTCAGTAAACCTTAACTTAAGTGGGCGCTGCCCTATTAATTTCTCCTTTCTCTCTTCTGTCTATCCAAGTAATAAACGGAACAATCTTTATCTTCCAGTTTTACCTCTTTTAAAAAGATATAAATAAGAAGTATTCCTTCATAAATATAGCTTAAATAGTTTCATCCATATGCTTACTAACTATTCAGTAAAGTCGTTTTTAATTTAATTTAAACTATTGAACAATATTTAAGCTCTCTGACATTGATTCAGTGAAGAAATTAAACAACAGCAAACACTTTGATATATTGTTCTTAATGGAAAGGTATATGTATTATCTTATTCTGTGATGATTATTTGAAAACACATCACTGTCTTGACTCTTGAAGAATTTGTCCTAGGTAATTCACTTAATTAGGATTCAGGTTAGTTTTGTCTCTTTTTTGTACATCCATTAATAAATTTTATGTTCCATTTTTTTCTGATTGTGAAATTTCATTCTCCTCAATGAATAGAATTAACTGTCTTCAGGAACAGGTTGACACAGTGGGTACTGAACTACCTGATGACAATCAGTACTGAAGGACAATTCTTAAAAGACTTTAATTTTGATGTGGCAGTCAGTATATATGGCGAAAAGAAGAAAAGACGTCGTATATCATTTATTTAAATTAAGAAACAAATGAGATAGACATTAAGCCTTCTTATAACCTAGGTAAATAAAGAATACCGGTACTATGTAAATATATACACTTCTTTTTTATTTCATTGATATTAATTTGTTTCACTTTTATGATGTTAATGCACGCTTTTGAAAACATTTTATGACCCTAACGCGCCTACCCTGATGCTATCGAAAATGGCTGGGGAGATCACTGTATATATATATATATATATATATATATATATATATATATATATATATATATATATATATATATATATATATATATATATATATATATATATATATATATATAAATATATATATAGATATATATATCTTTGTTAGTACTGTTATGTATGATGTTTATATAATATTATAAATATTTTAGGAAATTATAAATGTTTCTTCACTTTAATATTTGCTTAAATCTTAATGTTATCAGGAAAAACATGTTTAACTAGTGTCCTTGAATTAGGTTGTTTTGATCAATATGTTTTCTCAATTTGAAGGTCAAGGTTGAATTTTGTTTACAAGTAAAATTACATTAAGATGACTCATATTCTAGAACATTCTGTCATGTGACCAATCTTTATATATGCCATGTTTGGTGGACATTTATTCAGTTTTGACATTACCATCAGTCTTGTAAAGAGCTATTACAGTTGTGAAAATTTATTC
This sequence comes from Margaritifera margaritifera, assembly GCA_029931535.1. NCBI lineage: Eukaryota > Metazoa > Mollusca > Bivalvia > Unionida > Margaritiferidae > Margaritifera > Margaritifera margaritifera. The sequence goes on from JAQPZY010001631.1 coordinate 5,598,524, forward strand.
CAAATTCTAAGAGATGAATTATTTTAAATATTCATTGGATTATAACAGTGCTCATAAACTTTTGGATTTTGGATTTTTAATTAATGAAATTTGGAATTTAACTGAACTTATTCAGAGATTTTTGAATACTTCATTTTGACATCAGCACATCAAGATTTCTAGTACATCAGGACTTTGGAGACCATTGGCACATAATAACATTCAAGGACACAGCCGTGAATTCGGAACATTCTATATTTAGGACTTGTGATTAGAACAATCATTCTTATTGGATTATTAGGATTTCAAAACACATTACTGTAAGTGACTTTTTGATTTTTCATTTTAATTATCTAGTAATAAATTGCTTGTTGATTTTTTACTTGATTTGTTGGTTTCACTTTCTTTCTGTTACATTTTTCTTAGACCATAGAGTCGTAACAGAAATTGGGGGCTCGTCAGGGATTGAATTTCTTTAAAGCATATTAGAGATATTAAATTTATCTTTGAAATTCATATTAATTTTGTCTCGGAGAATTTTTTTTGTCTTTGGCAAAGATTTTTAATAGAGAAATTTTTTTTGTGTGAAACCAACAAGCATTTACAATGGCATCTAATGTTCAGAATTTCATTTCAAAACCTACCCAGGAGGGGTTAGAGTGCATGAGAAAGGATGAGTTGCTCGAGCTTGCCAGAAAATACAGTCTATCTGAGGCAAAAGTATCATTGACAAAACAGGAGATAAAGATTATTTTGATTCAGTATTTAGTAGGAAAGGGAATTTTTGAAAATAGTGCTTTAAGTTTGAAGAGAAAGCCTGTATCTGGTTCTGACAGGAAATTAAGGGAATTAGAGTTAAAGAACCAGATGGATTTAGAATTGGCAAAGCTTCAGATTCAGAGAGAGAGAGAGAAAGAAGAGAGGCAGATACAGATGGAGAGAGAGAAAGAAGAGAGGCAGATCCAAATGCAGAAAGAAGAGAGGCAGATCCAAATGCAGAAAGAAGAGAGGCAGATGGAGAGAGAAAAAGAAGAGAGGCAGTTGGAGAGAGAGAAAGAAGAGAGACAAATGCGGATACAGATGGAGAGAGAGAAAGAAGAGAGGCAGATACAAATGCAAAGAGAAGAAAGGGAAATGCAATTTAAGTTAAGAGAATTAGAACTGGCAAACAGAGCACACTCCACTCCTTTAAACACAAGTTCAGGTTTTGATGTTACTAGATATATTAGGTTAGTACCCCCTTTTCAGGAAAAAGAAGTAGATAAATACTTTCTTCATTTCGAGAAAATAGCTGAAAACTTGAAATGGCCCAGAGAGCATTGGACTTTGTTATTACAAAGTGTACTTATTGGCAAAGCTCGTGAAGTCTACACTTCACTGTCAGTACAACAAAGCACTGATTATGATGTGGTTAAGGAGTACATCTTGAAAGCTTATGAGTTGGTACCAGAGGCATATCGACAAAGGTTTAGGAATTGTAGAAAAGAAACTGGACAAACTCATGTCGAATTTGCAAGGGATAAAGAACAACTATTTGATAGGTGGTGCTCAGCCAAGAAAGTTGATCAAGCTTATGATAACCTCAGACAGCTCGTATTAATTGAAGAGTTCCCAAGAGGTGCATCCATAGTGATGTTAAAACCTACCTTGACGAGCGGAATGTGGAAACTTTGGAAAATGCTGCTCGTATGGCTGATGATTATTCCTTGACTCACAAAATTTCATTGGCAGTAAGTCGTCCTCTCAGCAGTTTTCTGGTAAAAAACCATTTCAATCTCATTCGAGTACTTCCAAATTTCACAACAGCACAACTGTTAGGAATCAAACATCTGATAAGACTGATCAGAAATCCTTATCTCTTCCTACGTGCACTTATTGTAAAATGAAAGGGCACGTTATTTCTGATTGCTTCAAGTTGAAAAATAAGCAACAGAGAAAAGACAGAGCTTTTCCAAATGCTCTTATTTCTACGAGGTCAAGGTCACGGTCTTGTATTGAAAGCAATACATTTGTTGGGTCAAACAAACCCCAGTCTGATTCTATTTTGGAGGCTTATGAACCATTCATGTCAGAAGGTTCTATATCACTTATTGGTGATTCTGCCAAACCTATCCCAATTAAAATATTAAGGGACACTGGAGCTTCTCAGAGTCTTTTATTATCAGGTACTTTACCTTTGCCTGAGGAGTCTTCTTCAAGTGAAAGTGTTCTTGTTCAGGGAGTAGAGTGCGGCTTTGTAAATGTTCCTCTCCATTGTGTAAATTTGGCATCAGACTTAGTTTCTGGACATGTGACTGTTGGGGCAGTGACTTCTTTACCCATAGAGGGTGTTCATTTATTACTAGGCAATGACCTAGCTGGAGATAAGGTTGTGGTTAATCCACTTGTAACTGACAAGCCTTGTTTGGATCAGAAAGTTGATCCTGTCGAAACTGAAATCCCTGATTTGTACCCTGCTTGTGCAGTTACTAGAGCTATGGCAAAAAGAGCTCTTGAGATTGATGTTAATCAGGATATTATTCCTTTAGCTGACACATGTATTGGTCAGTCTTTTGATGAGGTCACTTTTTCCTCAGGTATTGATCAATCAAACGGTATTGATCACAGTGATCCTCTTTTGGCAACTCATTCTCTTTGTCCTAATCAGGATGACAAACGACAATCCCTTGTCGTTGAACAGGAGCAAGATCCCGAGATATCTTGTTTGTTTCAGAGGGCTATTAGTGAAACTGAAGCCACACAAGTTCCAGTGTGTTACTTTGTGAAAAATGGGGTCCTTATGAGGAAATGGAGACCACCTGATGTACCCGCTGGTGACGAGTGGTCAGTGAGCTATCAAATTGTTGTTCCTAAGTCATATAGACAGGAAATTCTTAATTTAGCCCATGAAACTCCTTTGGCTGGTCATTTAGGAGCCCGTAAGACTTATCACAAGATCTTGAATCATTTTTATTGGCCGAAACTCAAAAGTGATGTTTCTAAATACTGCAGATCTTGTCACACTTGTCAAATGGTAGGAAAACCCAATCAGAAAATACCTAAGGCTCATTTACAACCTATTCCTGCATTTGATGAACCATTTAGTAGAATAATGGTAGACTGTGTTGGTCCTTTACCTAAAACCAAGTCAGGCAACCAATACTTGTTGACCATCATGTGTGCATCTACAAGATTTCCAGAGGCAATTCCTCTGAGAAATATAAAAACTAAAACTATTGTGAAAGCTTTGGTGAAGTTTTTTACACTTGTTGGCCTTCCCAAATCTGTCCAGTCAGATCAAGGGTCAAATTTTATGTCTGGAATTTTCCAGCAAGTTATGCATGAATTAGGCATCCAACAGTTTAAATCTTCTGCCTATCACCCTGAAAGTCAAGGTGCTTTGGAAAGATTTCATCAAACTTTGAAGAATATGATTCGATCATATTGCTTTGATACAGAAAAGGATTGGGATGAGGGTGTTCATTTGTTGTTGTTTGCTGTTAGGGAATCAGTTCAAGAGTCGTTGGGTTTTAGTCCCTTTGAACTAGTTTTTGGTCATACTGTCCGTGGACCATTGAAATTATTGAAAGAGAAACTTCTTTCAAATGAAGATTCAAAGATTAATCTTCTTGATTATGTCTCTGATTTCAAATACAAGTTGTCAAAGGCCTGTGAAGTAGCAAGAACTAATCTTCACACTACCCAGTCAAAAATGAAATTAAGGTATGACAGAAATTCACAGGAAAGGAGTTTTAAACCTGGTGACAAAGTTCTGGCTCTCTTTCCCATACCTCAGAATCCTCTTCAGGCTAAATTTTTTGGTCCTTATACCGTTGAAAAGAAAGTAAATGACTTAAATTATATCATTAACACTCCTGGGAGACGGAAACAGAAACAACTTTGTCATATAAATATGTTAAAGGAATATTTTGACAGAGATAGCCCAGCTAATTATTCTGTTAGTTTAGTTGTACCTGTCCCACACAGTGAAGATATCAACGATGGAGTACGATCAGACTATAGTGACTCTGGTATAACCAATCTTCAGAATTCAGAAATATTGAACAACCTAGACCAGAAACTTTCACATCTACAACAACAGGAAAGAAATGAACTAAAACAGCTATTACATGACTATGAGCACTTGTTTCCTGATGTTCCAACACGAACAAGTAAAATTTATCATGACGTTGACATTGTAGATTCTGCGCCTGTGAAACAGCATCCTTATAGGATGAATCCTCTCAAACAGAACTATCTGAAGAAAGAAATTCAGTATTTACTGGAGAATGATTTCATAGAACCAAGTAAAAGTAACTGGAGTTCACCATGTATTCTTGTTCCCAAGCCAGATAATACATTCCGTATGTGTACTGACTATAGAAAAGTCAACAGTGTCACCAAAACTGATTCATTTCCAATCCCAAGAATGGACGATTGCATTGATAAAATTGGAAATGCGGAATATGTCACCAAGTTTGACCTTTTAAAAGGATTCTGGCAAATTCCACTGACGGAAAGGGCAAAAGAAATTTCAACATTTGTAACTCCAGATGGACTTTATCAATATAAAGTCATGCCGTTTGGAATGAAAAATTCGCCTGCAACGTTTCAACGTCTGATGAACATGATAACATTTGGTCTTGATAATTGTGATGCTTATATCGATGATGTCATTATCTACAACAACACCTGGGAAGATCATTTGGAAACCATTCGAAAATTCTTCAATCGACTCAGTGATGCATATCTGACAATTAATTTGAGCAAAAGTGAGTTTTGCCATGCTTGTGTCACATTTTTAGGACATATTGTGAGACAAGGTCAAGTTAAACCTATAGAAGCTAAGGTCAAAGCTATCTCTGAATTTCAAGTTCCAATTTGTAAAAAGCAACTGATGCGATTTCTAGGTATGGCTAGATATTATCGGAAATTTTGTTCCAATTTTTCCAAAATTGCTGAACCTTTGACAAGTTTATTGAATAAGAAAACCAAATTTCATTGGTCTGACAAGTGTCAGGAATCTTTTGACAAGTTAAAGGCCATGCTTAAGAATGCACCAGTTCTTTCTGCACCAAATTTCAGCCAATCATTTAAATTATCTGTTGATGCAAGTGATGTAGGGGTTGGTGGAGTATTGATTCAGGAAGACAAAAGTGGTGTGGATCACCCTGTGTGTTATTTTTCTAAAAAACTAAACAAGCACCAGAAAAATTATTCCACAATTGAGAAGGAATGTTTGGCTTTGATATTGGCTTTACAGCATTTTGAAGTGTATGTTACCTCAGCTCTTTCTCCAATTAATGTGTACAGTGATCACAATCCCCTTACTTTCATCAACAAAATGAAAGATAAAAATCGGAGATTGTTGAGATGGAGTTTGATATTGCAGGAATATAACATTGACATCAGACACATCAGGGGAAAAGACAATGTGATTGCAGATGCACTCTCACGTGCCTAGAAATGTAATATTGCTTGATGTAATTAAGTCCAGTATCATAAAACATGTTCTTATGTAATTTTGGTTATTATAGTATTAGATGTATATTCAAAAGAAAGCTTTATTATATAAATCTTTCTTTTTCTTTATGAGGGAGGTGTTATGTATGATGTTTATATAATATTATAAATATTTTAGGAAATTATAAATGTTTCTTCACTTTAATATTTGCTTAAATCTTAATGTTATCAGGAAAAACATGTTGAACTAGTGTCCTTGAATTAGGTTGTTTTGATCAATATGTTTTCTCAATTTGAAGGTCAAGGTTGAATTTTGTTTACAAGTAAAATTACATTAAGATGACTCATATTCTAGAACATTCTGTCATGTGACCAATCTTTATATATGCCATGTTTGGTGGACATTTATTCAGTTTTGACATTACCATCAGTCTTGTAAAGAGCTATTACAGTTGTGAAAATTTATTCCAAATTCTAAGAGAGGAATTATTTTAAATATTTATTGGACAGTGCTCATAAACTTTTGGATTTTGGATTTTTAATTAATGAAATTTGGAATTTAACTGAACTTATTCAGAGATTTTTGAATACTTCATTTTGACATCAGCACATCAAGATTTCTAGTACATCAGGACTTTGGAGACCATTGGCACATAATAACATTCAAGGACACAGCCGTGAATTTGGAACATTCTATATTTAGGACTTGTGATTAGAACAATCATTCTTATTGGATTATTAGGATTTCAAAACACATTACTGTAAGTGACTTTTTGATTTTTCATTTTAATTATCTAGTAATAAATTGCTTGTTGATTTTTTACTTGATTTGTTGGTTTCACTTTCTTTCTGTTACATTTTTCTTAGACCATAGAGTCGTAACAGTACAATTTAGCAAACACTACTTAAGTTAGATAAAATTTGTCCTAATTTAGATTTTTTTTTTTTACTTATATTTGCTCTGCATTGTTTTTACAAACACAAATCCATTTTTGTTTTCGTCCAAGAATTCAGCATTCTGACCCTTCTTTTGATCAGATGTCAAATTTATCTTAAGTTTTCTGTATGCTACAAACTGCCTAAATCCCAGTCTTAAAAATCATGACTTTCTTTATCACACTCCCAAATTTTGTAAATTTTATTCAATTTATTAGATTTTTTTCCTTTCCTTTTTCCTTCTGCCAAGTATCATTACTACAGAATGACATTAACTGTCCTGGGGAGGGGGGATATATGTTTATGCTTTCAAAAATAAATCCCTTCTATTCAAGTACTGAATGAGTACAACAGGACAAACATGGAAATATAGCATGTTTGAAATTTGCATCAGTTGCATGCACTATCTGAGGTACATGATCTGCGTATGAATAGGCAACATAAACTAGGTATACTACATGTACTACACCGTAGAAAAACTGACCACCCTGTTAAATGTCACATTTACATAAATATTAATGTTGACAGAACCCAGATGTGTCATCGGATATGTGTGCAGCAATTAATCCATTAGATTCTGATGACAGGATCTGGATACAAATTTTAAATATTTAGTGAGATCAGAGGTCAATAACAAAATATATCCAAATGATATAGTAAACAAAAATTATAATAATGCATGATGCAATGGCAAGTCCTCTTACTATTAATGCCTGGCAAAAATTGCACAAGACCAATATAAAAATGTCATTTATGTAGTTGACAACAGAACAAGACCAAAATAAAAATGTCATATATGTAGTTGACAACAGAACAAGGCCAAAATAAAAATGTCATTTATGTAGTTCATAATTGCACAAGACCAACATAAAAATGTCATTTATATAGTTGACAATTGTTGTGTTATAAAAATTAAGTTCAACAATTTTCAACATAATATTGCAGCATCAAAATGTCTTGATGTACTCATATTTTTTGTAAATTTTAGTCTATTATCTCTTACAAATTGGTGAATTTATTAAGTCTGGTATCAGATACATTTTTAAGAAAAGGATTTATTTTACTTTATGTAAAAGCAAGGGTTGTGGAAAAGATTAATTATTTTTTTGGTAAATATTTGAACCATATAAATTATAGTCATTTGAACACAAGGTAAAAAGAAAAATGAATGGTGTTCAAAGAAAATTGATCCCCCATCTACAGTGCCTGAAACTGACCTAAATGCAGAACTTAACCAAGGTCCAATAGACAGATGGACAAGGGTAACTGTCACTGTGGGGCATACAAATTATGTAGCTTTATCATCTGATCACGTTATATTATATATGAAAATGCACTTCTGCTGTAGAAAGGTTATATATATATATATATATATATATATATATATATATATATATATATATATATAATATATATATATATATATATATATATATATATATATATAATATATATATCCCAAATTCTAATGACTCTTGCCAGACATTTTTTTCCAGAAAATGAACATGGTGACCATATACTTGTGAAATTTAATATAAAAACATGCAAAGGAGATATAACAAGCTGTGAAAGAAAACACTCATAGACCTAATTATTAAATGTACTTTGAATTGTGTCATTATCGGTTCAAGATTTGCTGTTGCTTCAGTTTTAGAAATATCCTTCTGTGATTAACTGGTTTCCTCTGAAACTAATTACAGTAGACTCTCAGTTGTTCGAAGTCCTATTATGCTAATACCCGGTATTGTCCGAACTATTCGTCCGGTCCCAGCTAAATTTGTTCTTTATTTATAGCTTTTTTACATCTATTATCCAAACATTGATTATTCGAGAACCTAATCAAAGCTACTTAGCAGTCCAATATCCTCTAATCCTATTGAAATTGTGACGCATTATATGAAGTGTGAAAACTGTCATGAGCAACATGTTTAATTTCTTGAATCGTGACACCTGTCGGTCCAAACTGTGAGTACTGATTAATCAAAAAGCAGGTTATGTTTATTGTTTGTCACTAATCCAATAATTGACTCTCCTTTTGATAACCCAATTATTAATTTAATTGATGGCAGTAATTTTATGTAAAGTCAGTTTGATTAAAAAAAGTTGGGAAATCATATAAACCCTTTGAAAGCTACATTCAACTATACATGTATTTTTCAAAAAATCTATATGAAGTCACTTTGCTTACCACATTGTAGCTGGACTTAGCGAAATTAGTAATTAATCGATGAAAGACAATTTCAATAGAAAATATGCAAAACAAACTGTGTTTACGAGTTTCTTTAAGCGTGTTAATTAACAATGAGAAAAACAGTTGAAGAGAAGTGAATATCACGTGAAAAACATTAATTTATCAAGTGATCCATTGACTCATCAGATCAAAAATTTGTTTGATGTTGATCATTTTCATGCATACTGAAATGATGATGACAACGATAATTTAATAACTGAAATGGTACTTTCTTTGTTTTATTTCTGTGAATTGATTTACACTTGCAGCTTCATGACCTTCGGTTATTTGAACCCCAGTATTCTAGTTTTCTTCTAGTTCCCCAGACTTCAGATAATCAAAAGTCTACTGTATTTATAGAAAGAAAAAAAATCTGCCAGAAAACTATACTATAGAATTTCACCTAAAAACAGTATTTTATTCCACTCTGTTTTTAAAAATTAATTATTTGTTGACAATGAGCCGACTTGCTATCTCGAAAATATGCAAAACCTAATTAACAGGCATTTCTGGTAAAAGTCGGATGGTGAAGTTTTATTTGATCAGGTTGCCAGATAAGTCTTGGAGGATAATAAAAAAGTTAGTTGTAGCTAGTATAATTTTTCCCTCATTCAGGCCTTAGCTTTACATATTTTGTTGTAAAAGTATCAGGTGCTGACACATCGCAACAAACCACATGGTGTAAGGGACTGATGTAATGTCTGAACTATACTACAGACCCTGGGCCAATCGTTTAATTATTGTTTTTTTTTAAAAAGTCCAGGTCATAAGTTTTCACACCTCTTTTGTCTTGTGTTTTGTGGCTACAGAGAGTTTAAACAATTCGGAAAACATAATGACCAAAGAACCATAGTTGGCAACACCTGTATTTATTGTCTAACAAAGAATGTGTAAACTATACGCCTTTAAATTAAGCTTAGTCGGTAACATCTTTATTAGTTGTCTGACAAAAAAACTATATATACAAGACCTAGTCACCTCTGAATTTTACTTCATTAATGTGTTTATTTGACAGTTTAATGGATAAACAAATCAAAGACAAGTTGATATAATGGTATTTGAGAACTTCTATGAGCGATGTCCGTTGCTGATAGTATATGCCAGTCAAAACCTTTGATCTACTAGACATCTCCATCAAATACAGGGATTTTAGGAACTATATATGTATAACAGTTCACAAAATCAGCTGCACAGTCCTTTAAGACTTTTACAAACCTGAAATGGTGCACATGCTCGTCTCATAGACCAGTAATAAAATAATGAATCCAACCAGCCACAAGCCCCACTCTCTTGCCTTATCTCCAGGAAATGGATCACAATTTTAAGACCAAATGCTTGTCTAGTAACCACCGAACACATCCCGGGGTTTAAAGTCTCTATCTATGTAAGGAAGGGTGTGTGTCATATTAAATATGAACCTACAGGGATTTTTCTACCATTTTCAAAAATGGGGCCCCAAGGTCCACGGAATTAGGTATTTTTATGTGTAAAAATTTCAAATGGAGAAATTTTTAAATTTTTTACACAATGTTAATTCACAAATATTTACAAAGAAAAGATTCTTGAACATTAAAATAATTCAAAAGCCCAGGGTCCACACTAGGGGGGGGAGGCAATTCAGGCAAAATAGTCACACTCGAGTCTTCCGTAAGTTTGCCTAAATAGGTGCAAAAAGCAAAATTCACTTCGCCTTGCAAATTTCGTCAAAAACAATGCATTAATGATCAAAGTGAAGCCGACTTTTGTGTCGATTTTTCCTTCAAAAAGGTGGAAGGTTAGAAAAAAGTCTTATGTTCTGTAGTCAATTTTTCGTGCTAATTTGATATCATACATGCCATAACTCATATTGCTATCTATGGAATTCCCGCTGAAAATTCACCCAAAACCCTTGAAAAAATGTTAACAATGGAATTTTTTTTCCCCAATCTGAAGCAAATTATGACTTGGTGGATGTAGCCACATCCATTACTAATAAAATAATTTTATTCACTATTTCATCCAATAAATGTATAAAAAGAGTACTTTTACTATTATTGACTGTAACCTATTTTTGATGTTGCTATTTTACGTTATACTGTGGTGAATCAAAAATAAGAAAAGTTTTTATACATGTACTTTATAAAGCTTTATTAGTATTTTATTAGTATTTTAATCATCTGATATGGAGATATGCAAAACCAACCGGTAATGTTTAATGTAACTATTTTGAACAGGATATATTTTTTACACTCTACAATCACTTCTCCCTATTTTTGTCATCTCTGCCTATTCTGGACAGAGAGAAAAGTAATTTTTCCCAAATATTAGAGTCCAGCATGGACCCTGTCAAATTTTAGCATGGATTACTTTGATTCTTTAGATCCCTTGCTACACTTATTATAGTAATTTCTTTCTCCCAATGTCAGTATAGTAAAGGACGTGGATTTTTTTAAAGTTCTGATTGGGACCTTTCAATGCTCAAATTGGAAAAAAATAGAGTTTTTGGCACTAGGAATGGGGCCAAATTTTGTCCCCAAAACAGGCCCAGAAAAATACCTGAGCAACAGATACATGCACACATGGAAAGACATGATTACATAGTTACCCCACACCCTCTCCTCTTTCTTCAAATATGTGTTGGCACAATATATACTAACATGATTTGTCACATATATCAAACATTGTGACAAAAGTAATCTGTGTGTAATCTTTAAGTATTAGATAATTTTACCACCACATATTTTCGGAAGGATTTATTCAAAAACATCCTTTCAGCCCCTTTGTTTTTATTTTAAACCATATTTTGTTGCATATTGTTATTAAGAACAACTAACTCAAATGACTGATTTAAGACTATGAATAGTTGGAATATGACTCACCTAGTGACTGTGGCATATTCAGTGTGTAAGCTACAGCTGTACAAAATGGGCTGCTCAACATACTCTACACCAGCCCAGTTATAACATGGTCAGTGCACTACATGTTTAATTTTGTATTCTTTGCATTAAATTTACATGCAAAACTCAACGATTGTTTTCACAGGTGCCATAAGTTGGCATACACTTACACATAATACAACAATGAAAATTCAATCCAAGTATGTGTGTTTCAAACTGAATGTCATGACAATAATTTGCTCTTTGATTTTGGACAGAAGAGCTACAAATTCATTACGGGTTTGTAAACATCGTGATCATCAGTTTGTGTTTATTAATACACTTAACAATTAGACTTCAGCAAACACTATGGTTGGGAAAAGTGTGTGCTTTTCAGGACAACATTTCTGAAAGCCCCTGAACTCTCATGTGATAGGACAGACATAAATATATGCAATAATGCCTTTATAAATAATATTGCCCTTACAAGTATAATCACACAATAAAGTACAAAATAAGTGGCTGAATATTTAAAAAATGTAGTCCTATGATATAATGAACATAACTGCACAGCATTCATATATTAATTGGTATTAAAAACACATCACTATTTTAGTTTTGCTATCCAATAACATGACAACTTGCATTGACAGCATAACACTGTTTCAGAGCCTCCTGGCAGTCATTATAGTCTCTCCAGGGCCGACAAACAAGTCTATCCATGAGTCTCAGGTGGCCCTCAAGTACAAGTTTTGCCTCATCAAGATTGCCTCCCATCAAAACAGTTTGCATAGCCTCCCTGTACACTTCATCTGAGTGTGCCATTAAATAAATTTTCCTTGTCAGGTCTTGAACATGTTGGCAGGCCGAACACTTGGAGCTGTTAACTTGCCCATCATTTGGAACGAAGACTGGACCTAGGCACTTTTCACACTTGTAGACTGGTGCATCACAAGGTATATCTAGGTAGAGTGGCCAGTCATCTTGGCAAGCTAAACAATTGCAAATGAAAAAGTACTGCTTGTTCAGCTTCATTCTACGTGGAGGGCATGCAGTAAGTGGATACAATGCACCATAATTGTCAAATATTTCTTCTCCTTTTGGGATGTTCCTTATTGCACGCACCACACAGATGTTTCCATATGAATGTCTGATGACTGATGGATCACAAGAGTGATTGATGAGACTGAGAGTAGCATATATAGCAGAACCAATCTCCTGAGTAAAGGACTCTGCTACATATCCTTGCTTGAGGAAGAGCTCTGAAACTTCATGTGCATTGCAGGGGAGCATCTGCATCTGGTGCAAGATGTGCCCTCCAACAAATGCTAAATCTGACTGACAAACATTACATTCAAAGTATGGCGAGTGTTCAATACATTTCAGTAGAAATATTGCTCCAAGGGATTTTTTTATGAGCCCCTCTACAGAGCGATTCTCAGTGTGAGTCACAAGATGATAGACAGCATTATAGTCGTCTGAGTGGTACACCCCATTTTCATCACATCCAAGGGTGTCTGCACTGTTAGAGGTAACCTTCTGGGCCATTGCAGTGCATTTTTCAAGCATTTTATGTCCAGCTTTGAGAACCATTCGCAGGGCTAGATGACCCAAGTGGATGTCAGATTCGTTTATCAAGTCAAGATATGAACATTCTGCATAGTGGTACAAATTCCAAGACTCTTCCTGACACTGAATGCTGCAGTAAACAACACCACTGCACAGTTTGCATGGTAATGGAGAGATAACCCTGTAACAGCAATGCTGGCAATGACTTTTATTGAAATTTGGAAGGACTGTTGAAGTATATGGCTTTTCTACAATTAGGACCTCACCAACCTGGATGTCACTGACAGCTCTAAGGCCTCTACCACTGAATTTGGAATTATGAATTTTCACAGCCTCTGATGCACATGGAATCTGAGAGTTTCTCTCACCACTCAGAAAGGGGATATTGCCATGGTTTCTGTTGACCATTCTGCCTATCATAGAAGAGGGTGATTTCAATTTATTACACTGATCTATCTGCTTATTGTAACTGTTCTTAAGGTCTGTTATCTTCTCCCTGTCCAATTTAGAATTCGGCACATTTAATTTTGCTTCTTCAAATGCCTTAATGGCCTCTGGAAGCTTGTGTAACTGATATAAACACTTTCCTCTCCTTTCATTCAGTTTATAATTCAGATCATCTGGGTAGCCAATGCTTAGAGCCAAGCTAATGTCGTCTAAACATAACTGATAATACTTCATATGCAATAAAACTGCTGATCTGTTTGCTAATGCCAGTGTTAGTTCAGTTGTCTCCCCTTTATAGGGTGCCTTCAGTATACTTTGATTATAGCAATCAAGTGCTTTTTGATTCTGATGCTTTTGAAAAAATGTGTTCCCTTGTCCTCTAAGGCTGACTGATTCTTCAGCTGATTTGGGTTTGTATTTTGAAGACACAGAAATAATGTCATGAGTTGCTGGAAGATCCAGTAGGCTTTTTATCCTTTCCTCATCACTCTTGCAGGACTTGAAAATTTGAAGAAAATTTTCCTCTTTTTCATCCTTTTTTAAAGTGGACATTAGAGAGTAATACCAATCTAAAATAAATAAATACAAAATTAATTAATAAATATTTATTGTCAGACAACTTTCAACTTTATTATTACTTCTTTCAGTAAGAATATAATTTGTATTATATTAAATGACAAAACATGTGATCATGGAAAAAAGTTCCCCACCACCATAAAAATACAATTTCAGCAGGCTAACAATTAAAATATTCAAATATCTGAGTTAACCTCCATATCCAGATGGCAAGTCTAACCCCTCTTTCATTGATACACTGCATAAAATCTTTCCAAACACTCCCTGTTAAGTAACAATTTCTCTCAGAATCTACCACCTATCAGTCCAGCAGCTTTTTCCCCTCCAATTCAAACCGCTGACACATGCATGCAAACCATCCACCACTGAATTGCAGTTATACAGTTACTAACTGCCATGGCCCGTAATGTAAAACAATAATGAAAACATTTTGGAGAACGATTGATTTGCTTTGGCTTAGTGTTTTATGGCATAGCAACATACATAGGGTACTTTGTGCTGAGGCAATAGAGGTAAGGTGCCTTGCTCAGGGACATGCCATGGTAGCCAACCTAACTGATCCAGCACTGGTAGGATTCAAACCCACACCCTTCTGGTTGCAAGTCCAGCACACTAACCACTGAGCTACCAGAGCTCCTGTCAAACCAGTTGGTCTATATTATTAAGATTCTTAATCATGATAAATAACACACACTGAGATTAGGAATAGGTTTGGAATGGAAGTCTAGGATTTCTGGGAATTTATCATTTATACTATTCCAATGATCATTTCTCTCTAATTTCATATTCTTCATTTCCCATCTGCTTCCACTTCTCCCAGTACCATAAATTGTACCATTTGGCCATTGTTTTCATAAGCTATTGATCTAGCTAAGATGGAATTGGCATAATAATAAAGTGTAGGTCAGTACTTGAAATTTACGCTAGCATTTTGCTAGTTACAATTCTAAAATGCTAGTAAATTGCAGAACATTTTTAGTGGAGGATATTACAGCCATCAAAATTTTGCTAGTACTGAAAAAAGTTAATTTAGAGAACTGATATGTGCCCTGAATTCACAAGTTTAAACTGACATCTTGGAAAAATAAATATCACAAAGTAAATGATAGCCAATAACACAAAACTACTACAAATATCAGGTACAAAACAAGCCTGATGAAGATTGTACACTAAAAAAAACTTGCCTACTAAGGGATTTTATTAATTTCAAACAGTTATAAGATTTTTCCAGATTGATCCTCTTGATTTTGCAATCATGGTTGTACATGTACATTATACCAACCAAAAGTCCACAGAAAGTATTGGAAAGACTAAAGGCTGACTAAATTACCGCTGCTTGATTCATTGCAGGAAATATATTACAGTGCTCCAGCTGAAATAAAGGGGTGCCCTACTCTGCCACTAAAAATTCCAACCTCTCTGCTCCCACGGTGCATGTCTCTGTGTTGCTGAATTAATGTCTTGATACCCTTATAAGCACTATGTCAGTTTTTAAATCATTGCTAGTTACAATTGTTGTTGTAATTGCTTTAAAAACTTGAATCAGTTGCCTAATTGATTGCAAACCGCACTCTAATCATATTAACCCAAGTGGCAGGTCTATGTTTTCCTCCAAGCTTAACTATAAGATCACTGGCATTACCACAAGTAGTCCAGCCTGGAAGCATTTATCTCATAAAAATTGACTAATACCAAAGATAACTTTGCTTGCTCTGTCTACCACATTAAATAATAAGTACCATAGCCTAAATATTCCAAGCAAAATCAAATTTTTTTAATATAAAAACTCAAATGCAACTTTAAACCTTACCATTTAACAATGGTTGTTTATGGGATTAATGCCTTCGGTACAACCATGCCGAGTGAAAAATGTTTTGACTTGCCCAGTTGGAAAATCATAAATGCTGCAAAGCACAACCATTCCATAACATCCTTTTTTGCAAACAACAGCTTTTTATTAAATATCCAATTTGTTTGAGATGACAATGTTTACAGGCATCCATATACTTTTAGTCCCAAGTTAGTCATTTTAATCCAAGAAATGGTAATGGACCAAAATACACTATTCTAATTAGGATGTTCAGTTAGTTAAATATTTTCAAGTAACAATATGTCTAAATTTGGTAAAATACAAAAGTCAGGTTGAAAATTCGTGCATATCTGATACATGTAACATGTAAAATGTAGCAAGTTTATGGTGTGAACACTGTTTACAATACATACAACTTGAAGGGTATCACGAGTCTTAGCACATGAACAATCTGTTAGTCTTTGTGTTGACAATGTCTATTTTTAGCCTAAGTCTGTTACTTAAAATGAATCTGCTCCAGCTGCAATATACAAGCAGTACTAGAGTCAGAATCAGAAATACTACTCAATCATTGCCAAAACTCTGTGTTTTATGTTTGTATGTCTTTCCTTTACCACATATTTAAGCAGAAATGTTCTCATGAAAATTGAAAAGCCTGACTTTATAGTGCTGATGCATGTGATAATTGAATTCTCTCAAACATTTTTGATTAATTTTGTTTTAGTTTGCATATATATGGGTATATTTGTGTACTATTACTGCATAGTTATGGGTATATTTGTGTACTACTACTGCATAAATATGGGTGTATTTGTGTACTATTACTGCTGAATTTGAAATTGCTCAGAAGCGTATCTCTCCTTTGTCATGTGATATTTTTGCATTAAATGATATGACATGAAGCAGTGTTGTACCTAGGATCCAGTAAGCTAGAGTCAATATGTCCCCCTGTCCCGCCAAATCTTAGAGACATACAATATTTCAAAAGGACATATAATTGTTTGCATTAGAAGCAATGGTCAAAAAAGCACTAAGCACAGGTCAAGATTTTGGGGACATGAGGTCAAACATTTTAGGAAATTCACACTCCTGTGCTCAAGGTGCAACACTGATAAATCTTTATTGGCATTATAGTATCATGTAGAAAGCTGTTGTTTTCTCCAGTTGTCTTAACATGTATATCTATCTCTTATGTATATTACCGACATGTTATCATTTAATGATAATGTGTAGAAAGTATATCATCAGTCCACTAAACACAATGTAAGTTGTCAACTTGTTCTTTTTTTTATCTCAATTCTTTAATATTTTTTATTAAAACTGTCCATATTGTTAGCTTTCTTCCCTTTCCTTATAAATTCTACTTGACATTACAATTTGAAGACGAAAAAAAACATAAATTTTTATTTTGAAATAATAAATATCATGATAATCTCATGACTCATGACAACAGCCCCAACTCACCAAAACAAAAATGCCCTTATCTGCTTATGGTACCCTAGCTTCCTGTTCTCTAAGAAATTTCTGGCTGAAGCACTGTTTAAACGATGCAAAAGATTAATTTATGGCACAAAAAAGCTTTAATAAATTAAAGTCTTAATTTTAATGCTTTTAGAACATACCTGGTGTATAATTTGAGACACATGTTCATGATTAGGAATTCAGGAGGAGAGTGGACAAAAAAAGGGTTTTTCTTCCAATAATCAGTTTATACATTTCAGAACTGATCCTCCACCTGTCTGATTTACTTTTGTGATAACCTATTTATCATTCCACCGACTAAAACACTTACCATTTACACATGTTGATCTTGTTGTCAACTCCATCTTGTTGGAAGCTGTAAAAGCAAAAAATTAAACCAATCATTAAATAACCTGAAGCTTACTTCAATCTGAATTTAATCTTATCAGTCTCATAGCCTTATCTTTATTATTCCAAATGAAAGGTCTGGGCGATATAGTGATAGTGATGTCCATCTGTCCATTCATGGATGTGGTAGTTTCTGATACTACCAGTACTCAAGTTTGCTTTGATCTTTTTTTCCTTGAACCCACAGGCGACCAGCCCTTGGGGATGAAAAAAATCCTACTGATTTGGGGATCAAAAGGTCATTGGTCAAGGTCATGGAGCTTAAATTGTGATTTCATGCATCAAAAATAAAGTTTCCTGTTAAAATCAAACTTAGTAAAAATACAGTAAAACACTGATTTATCCAGACCCATCGGGGGATATAAATTTCATCTTGATAATTGGTTTTCTGGATGAACAAATTTTGGTTAAGAAGTAAAACTCTAAATGGAAGTATCTGGATTAAATGGGTTCAATAATCATGCATATGACTATATGTATCAGTAACTAAGTAAATATTAACATATTGTACACATTTGGCATGGTAAAGAAAGAAAAAGAGCATGGAATAAAACCCCGGAGAGTTTGGTTTCCGAACAATCTCCACTGCCTGCCTGTTGAGTAATAACTGAAAGGGGAGGCTAGATAAATTAAATCTGAAGCCACTCCGAACAACTTGAATCACCCATTCGTTTGGCAAAAACAGTTAGATCCAACACTGATGGAAATGAATGAGTCTGGTGCCAACCAGTAGGCTATCTACTGGGGGTCAGGGTGGTGAGTCAATTAGCTTCTTTGAAAATATTTAACTTTTAAATTGGCAATTCAAGATAAACAGTCTTACATTATTTCATTTGAGAAATAGTACAATTACTAACACAGAATCAAATAAGTAAAAACATGGCCCATGCAGTACCAGTAAGAATTTTTGTCTATATATATTGGTCTGAAAGCAGAAAATAACTAAATGTCAACAACCACTTTTCATCACAATCATGAAAAAAATGCTATAGTCAGAGTTAACCACATAATATGCATTTTGATAACATAACATTGTCCAAGAAACAAAACTAAAATGGTGGAACAACCTGTTGATCTTCACATAAGAACTCTCTGATGTAAATGTATGAGCTTAATATCAACCTTTTACATACTCACACTATGTTTGCAAAAACAGAAATAACTATGAAAATAAAACAGGTATGCGTGTTCCATTGTTTGTTTTTATTATATAATATTTCACATGGTCTGAATCAGTCAGGCATTTGGTCCAAATTCAAATAAGCCAGTATCTGATATAGACTGAGGCTAATCACATGGTTGTTGTGTATCTTAACTGGGAAAGACTATTTGCACAGCTGCCGTATACCTCATCTGGAAAGACTATCTGCACAGCTACCATGTGCATAATTTACATAAAGCTATTCATACGATTGCCTGTACCTGATATACGAAGGGTATTTGTACGGCATGTGTAGCTATTGCGGGAATAACTAGCATAATCCACACAAGTCGCATAGTTTATATAACTGATGTTAGGTTTAACATTGTATAATGAAATTGTCAGAAAATCATACGCTTCCATCAAAAATATATTCATTTTTCCTCCCGATTACCCTTATGGACAAATTTGCAAATCATTGTTGCTAAAACTGGTACAATGTTACATTCATTCATTTCACTTTTGCTTGTTA
The DNA here is from genome assembly GCA_029931535.1 of Margaritifera margaritifera. NCBI lineage: Eukaryota > Metazoa > Mollusca > Bivalvia > Unionida > Margaritiferidae > Margaritifera > Margaritifera margaritifera. Next base: position 5,617,910 of record JAQPZY010001631.1, read on the forward strand.
CAAAAGCATTTATGAGTATGGGTTAATGGATAGAGGGTTTGTGGTCCAAACCTGTAACAATGTCATTACAAGTTTGGAAACCCCCCATCCGTCTATCTATTAATTGATACTCTTAATTTCATATGTAATTAGCCCGTGTTCATTGGATGATTTCATGTAAGTTCAGAGTATTTTGGACTCGTCTCTAATATATTCACTTGTCACCTTCTGGATGGTCATTACTACAGTGGGTACACAGCAGCTATGCAAAGATTCTTTGAAAAATTCAGTACACGACTGCCGTGCAAACAGACATTTCTTTTTATATATCCAGTGATAAGGTCAGGGGCATAAATATGTCCAGTGATAAGGTCAGCAAAGTAGATATGTCCAGTGCTAAAATCTGGGATACAGATACATCTGGTGCAAAGGTCTGGGTGTGGTACTTGTCAGGTGCTAAGGTCAGCAAGGTAGATTTGTCAGCTGTATATCAAGGTCGATGTCTTACATTGTAGGATAACCTGCACCCATAACAGCTATGGTCTGTCATAGGGGTGGGAGGGATCAGATTAGTCCAACAAGGTAAGACGCCCACCCTGATATTTATTATGCTTGTGTGCTAACCCAAACATAAATATCAGGGTGGACGTCTTACATTGTAGGACTAGGATCAGATCAGCCCCAATTATTCAGGCTATTTTTCACAGGCGGATAAAGAAGATAGGAAATGGCAAGATCTTGCTATGCAAATACAATATTCTAACCCTTTGGCTTTGATGCAAATGTCCACAATGAAGTAAACAGTCGGTAACTGATTGCGGTGACAAGTAGAAGGGTATCGAAAGTGGGGTGCCCGTATAGGAAGCACAGAAAAATAGTAACTTTTCACTATATCGCTTTCTTTACACCTCAGTAAATGTTGCACTAGGTCACTGTTCTTATATATAGTTAAAACGTTTTTCATCCAATCATTTTCATGTATCTAAAAGAAGAAAAAATAGAAGAAAATACCGAAGTTATTCCGTTCTCGTGGAAGATGCACATATCAGCTTACGTCGTGCGCCCAACATCAACTGAGCGCAAACTTCATAAGTTCAATTTTGTTGTTGTTGTTTTTTGGGGTTTTTTTTAGCGGCGATGCATTCGCAACTTTGAGGTCAATCCTAAACATCATACTTCGAATGTATGTTGATGGTCTGGTACGCTGATTTCGTTCGTATCTTGTGAAGACGACCAGGACAACATACCAGTATGTTGATTTTTTTTTTTTTTTTTTTCATTACAAAGTTGCTGGAATAACATTAACAATTAAAAGTGCAAGGTAATTTATTGATTGCTGAAGCGTCGTCGACTGTTATTTTCAACACCTATAATTTTATAAGAATCTGTTCTTCGTGCATCTAACCGGATGACTGTCCGAAAAAATTTACCAATTTAGGAAGTATCACTACGATTTAAAGAGAGTCGGTATTCGGCTCGCATCGGAAAAGAGGATATTCAGAAAGATTTCATTGCAATCGGAATACCACCGGCCTTTTCCATAGCATGATGCAAAAAAACCCATCGAATGTAAATAATCGCCATTTTGACCTGCCCTCAAGCCCGTGGTTGTTTTTACGTCATAATAACTTCAGAACGTCAAAATGTCCTACTCACATGTCATCACTAACAGAAACGTCAGCAATAGTTTCAAGCTATTAAAAACGAATGATTTCTTCAATATGTTTCATTACAAAGTTGCAGGAATAACATTTAATATTAAAAGTGCAGGTATTTCATTGATTGTTGAAACGTTGTCAAGTGTTAGTAGTAAAGTATGGCTCTCTGGGGACATACGGGAATTAACGTTTGCCGTAGGTTTTCATTAATTGGCACTCTGGGGACAAGGGGAAATGCTATGTTAAAATGATCCATAGGTTTAACATTGGGAGTAAATGGCAGCATTGTTAGAAGTGGCTTTACCTCAAATGGGGTTACATAGTAACATTGTTAGAGTCGACCTCAATATGTGCCACTATAGTTACGTACGGGAAATCCTGTGTTAAAATTGTCCATCGGTTTACATTATATGCCTGTCTAGGCACAATGGGAAATTAACATTAGGATTTATCTGTCCCCAGACTGCCCTAGAAATTTAGTTTGTATGATACTCCTTGGCTTCTCACTAAGTGCCGCCAACCAAACGAGAGAGAGGTAAAGAGAGAGAAGGGTGCAGGTTAGCAAGACTGCTTACTTAATTTGAATTATACATGCGTTCGGCCATTCGGCCATGTGCGAGTGGTTAATGAGCGCACCGCGCCCTATTTAATTAATACACAACACTCCTTCGCTGCATGGTTTCCTCACTTTGAGGGTTCATTGGAGGCGCGATGTGGGAGGGTGTTTAAGTTATTAGTCAGATGAGTTGCCGGGCTTCAAACCCATCTGACGCATTACTGCGTGCACAGCACGTTGATTAATTGTATGTCTGGAGAGCAGGCTGCACGGAGTCGGCAAGAGAGGCGCGAAGCGGAACGGGAGTGCTGAAACGCCATGGATGTATATGATCAGATTCTCCCTCGTTAATTACTCGCTCTGTCCCTAAAACCAATTGTGTGTAGACCACATATTGTAATTAAAGTCAAGCTAACCAGTTTAAACATTTACCTTCTAGTTATACATTTTTAATTTTGCGTACATAGTGTACTTCAAATTTTCTGAAAAAATATAATTAATCAACTCTTTAGTAAGAGTAACCTGTTACTAATTTAGTGATCGTCATTAGGTAACAATGTAGTGATTATTTTGAACGGTGGTCGAATGGGTCATATTTGTTCATCTAAGGTAGTTTTAGTCGAAATGGGTTTTCAGAGCCAAAATGAAAACACTATGGCAAGTTGAAGCAATTCTCTTGGACCCTTTAAAGGGCTGAGGTGTAACCTCTGTTGGCGGGTTCATGTAGAGCCTCAGGAATACGGGCGACTCGAACTTGCGTCTATAGAGGTCATTTGAGCTGTCTGGGTCGATAAGGTCAGCAAGCACTAGGTCTTTCATCTGCGACCATACTGTGACGGGCTGGGACATCTTCCATGACTGCATTAATTCATTAAGAATCAACACAGTTAGCGGGATTGGACACCCGCTATACGCCTCCCCAAGAGCTCGGATGTTTTCGGCTTGGTGAAGCTGGATTTCTGCGTCTTATTTAGAAACCCGTCAAACTTTATTCTCTTGGAACATGCAGAGATCGTCCGAAAGTCTTCTATGTGTTGTTTGTTGCTTCCCTATCTTCCAAGATATAATCCCATATCCATTGCTTGGTCGTGAAGGTACATCGACACTTGCGGTTTAGGAGTGAGCCATGGCAACTGCGGCTGCTTCTGTTGAGTTTTCTTTCCCATCGCTCTCGTTTCCGACTGCATTGTCGGTGTTCTCTGCTTTTTTGTGATGGTGTGCGCACAGCGCACTAATTAGTTAAATGTCTTGAGTGGAAAAGGCTGCACGGACTCGGCAAGGGATGCGCGAAGCGGAACGAAAGTAATGAAACGCCATAGATATACATGATCAAATTCTGCCCAGTTAACTAAATCGGGCTGTCCCTAACAACCAATTGTGTGTTAGCCACATATTGTAATTAAAATCAGTCTAAACAGTTTTATAAATTGTCCTAATTTCTACCACTTTTAAAATTTGGTGTACATAGTGTACATTAATTTTTTCAAAAACTAGATCAATAGCGGGTTAATGTAACCCATCAATTTTGAATTTGTGATCTTATTTAGGTAATATCAAGTAATCATTTTGGAACGGGGTGCAAATGGATCGTATCTGCGAATTAAAAGAGTTATTATCGAATTTGATTTTCTGAACCGAAAAGAAAACCCTTTGGCAATAGAGGCAATTCTTTTAGCAAGGGCTTTTGGGTAACCTCTGTTGCTGTAGTCAGGAATGGCCTCAGGTATTCGGGTGGCTCAAAATTGCGACTAATGCGGCCCTTGGAGCTGCCTGGATCGATTAGGTCTGCAACTACAAGGTCTCTCATCGGTGGCCAGACTGTGATGGGCTGGGACTTGATTTACCGTGCATTTAACATCAGTGTAGCTAGTGGGATTGGGCACCCACTATACGTTTCCCCAAGGGCTCTCATGTTGTCAGCTCCCTTAGTGAAGCTGGATCTCTGCGTCTTATTTAAACTTCCGTCACATTTGAGTCTCTTGGAACATGCAGAGACTGTCCGGAATCTTCAGTGTGTTGTATCACTGTATCTCTATTCTCCTGGAACTCAACCAGTCCATAATCATACGCCTGGTCTTAGAGGTACGTCGACACTAGTTGTTTGTGCGTGGGCGATGGCGGATGCTGCTTAAGTTGAGTTTTCGTTGCCATCGCTCTCGTGCCCGGCTATATTGTGGCCGTTCCCTGCTTATGTACCACAGGCTGCGTCACTGCTGCTTCGTGTGAGGGTGGGGTTTTCTCCTTTCGGCCTCCTGTTTCCTGTTTTCTGTATTCCTGTATTTTCTTCATCAACGCAGTCTTGGATTACCGTTAGAACATTCACTGACTTGTTTTGGGCGTGTTTTCTCTATAAACGATGCAAAAATAGCAATGTGTTTTCTTTAGCTCAAAATGTAGTCTCCATCGATGGCAAAATGACACTGTTATAAATCATTGGAAGTCTAGTCTTATTTCTCAACGTTGTCTATCTTGTAAATACGTTCATGTTTAATGTTTTTTGGTATTGGTGAGTTGTACATGAAGAGGGAGGGACTGGCCCTGATCCTCCCTCTTAATTTTTTCTTGGTTCATGATTGAGTTAGTGGGGCTTATTAAAAAGAAAATGTTGATGTTGAAAAATGGTGTTGGTTAGTTTCTTAAACAAAAGTCGTTTGACATGATCTTTCATTTTCTCTCTGTCGATCTTAGAATTTTCCAAAAAGGGGATGGTTTCTTTAATTTCCGCGTGATTCATACTGACCTGTATTATATCCTTTGTCTGTACTACACCTGGAGATGTTTTCTACACGTCCGCGCTTAAAGCATGTTAAGCGGTACATTGACCAATCTTGTCAAGCTCTTGTTATCAGCACCGGCGCTCTCGGTAGCACATCTAGGGAAGAATACAGAATTCAAAACCGGGGAACATCAATCTACGACGTGAGGAGTTACTCCTGAGGTATGCGACCAGGATCTCTGTACATAACAAGTTGCACCCTCCTAGAGTTATAATAAAGAGATGCAATAAGCCCTTCAGACGCAAACTGTGACGGAATTTACCAGGAGGTAAATAAATCCATGACCTAAAAAGGGAATTAAACATCCCTAATATACAGGCGGAGATTGCAAACTATCCTGATTCAGCTCCATGGACCTGCAAAATACCACAAATAAACCTAACTGCACTCACATATGGAAATAAACATGAACAGCCAATATAAATAAGGGCTAAAATCCTCTCTGAGATAGAAGTATGTATAAGGGGTACATCCAAATCTACACTGATGGATCTAAATCCTCAGACCCAGGACGCACTGCAGCAGCAGCGGTGATCCCAGATAAAAATATAACGATGGAGGCGAGGCTACCAGATGACTGCTCTATTCATACGGTGGAATTCTGGGCTATCATCCAAGCAATTCAATGGATACAAACTAGCCAAACACCTAAGGCAGTCATAATTAGCGACTCCCTCCGTGTGCAGCGAACTCTGTAATCAGGTAACTCAACCAGCCGTGAAAACATGATTAGAGAAGTTTACTTAAGACTGAAAAACCTGGACAAAAATAATCATGCTATCGAATTCATGTGGGTGCCCTCCCATATCAACATCCCTGGAAATGAAGGGGCAGACCAAAATATAGGAAAGTGGGCGAAAGTCCAATCCCCGGTTAGAAAAACAGATTCATAGGAAGACAGTCAAGGAAATGCAACATCATCATCAACAACAACAACAACAACAAGAGAGAGAGAGAGAGAGAGAGAGAGAGAGAGAGAGAGAGAGAGAGAGAGAGAGAGAGAGAGAGAGAGAGAGAGAGAGAGAGAGATGATGATGATGAAAGAGAGGAAAAGCAGAGACGACAGGAACAGATGGAGGAATTTCTAGCCCCCGCAACAGAAGATTGGGAAATGGAGGAAGATGGGACTTATTTTAGTCGGCCTCCACCAATCCTGGGGTGGAGATGAATGGAGACAAAGATATGCTGTTTGTGACCAGGGATGTGTGGCCACTAAGACTAGTGTAGCCAAAAAAAACCCAAAAAATACAAACAACGACAGCCTTTCTCAGGGCTAAAACTAACGGCTCTTTTCAGGGTCACTCAAATCTCTCAGAAACAGAGATACTATTCAATCATTGCCAAAACTCTGTGTTTTATATTTTTACGTCTTTCGTCTTTCAAAACTATAACTTAAATCCCCTCTCTACGCTTATATCTTGTGTGATACTAGTAGTATATCAGTTGGATAGTATTGTTTGTGTATATGTGAGCACTCCTACTCTTTTAATGGGTGATGGAATATAAGCATGCTTGAGTGTAGGCGTGAATATTCCTACCTTTTCCCTCCTTTCACTTCACTTCTAGGGTTGCATGTATGTAGGTATAAGTGTGATATGTAATTTTCTCTACTCTAGGTGTTACTCTATTTTCTGTTTTACATCCACTTTCACGCTGCGTGCTGGTGAGTAAGATGATGTTTTGGTCAGTAAGTGTGAATATTGGTCATTAGATTTGGGTACTGGTCAGTCAGACGGTGTGTTTGTTACTAGGTGTAGCTGTTGGTCAGTATGTGTATTGGTCAGACATTATGGGTGTTGGTCAGTAGGTCTGGGTGTTGGTGAGTAGAGGTGGACGCAGGACAGTCAGACGGTGTGTTGATCAGTCAAAGTGTATGTTCAAACAACGGACATTTTTAACATTAACTTTCCCCTTGTCGCTATACAGGCCCTTCATGTTCAACATAAGGATGTTTATAACATTATATTTTCCCATGTCACCATACTGGGTCATAATATTCAATATATGGACTAATGCTAAATTCCCTTGTCGCTATACAGGCTCATCCCATTCAACCTATGGACGATTTTAACATTACATTTTACCTTATCGCCATACCGGCCCATAATGTTAAATATATTGACTAATGTTAAATTTCCCCTATCGCCATACAGGACCATCATGTTCAACCTATGAACGTTTTTAACATTACATTTCCTCCTCCTTCTTTTTCTTTCTATTCTTCTTCCAATTAAAAGAAAAACGAGATGATAGTATCACAGGGTTTTATTATTGCTATAATTATTTAGCTGTGTCATTTTGAAAGAATACCGGACATACCTAGTGATGTTGTTTTTCTGTCATTTTCCGATATGCACTTTTTTTTTTGCAGGCAATTGGTTTTAAAGAACACGTTTTATTGAAATGTCATCTTCAAATTGTATCGTAATTTATTTCATCTACAATCAAAGCATTTGCTGCTGATTTAAGAAAAAAAAAACACAAAATGAGATAAAAGAAAAGATGTAAGAGAAATAAAGTGTAAGAAAGTGAAGTGTGATCACAACAACAACAGCAATTAAGGCGATAATCTGACAAATTTCCACATCAGACGCTCCTCCTCCCTTTCACTGGTTGTCGTCGTTGTTGTTGTTGCTGTTGTTGTTGTTGTTGCTGCTGCTGCTTCTACTATTACTACTACTTCCGCTCAATTTTCTACATGTCAAAAAGACACCGGATTCAAATATATCCGGAATCTGGGTTAATATTAAGTCATGAAGACACACGCATGCGCAACAACGGAGTCGGATGTGGATTGTTTACATCGGTTTCTTCACTGATATTTCGGCATAATTTGCACGTGTTTTACAGCAAATGCTTCATTATACACACAGAGTTTGTCATGTAGACATTTCTCCCAGATAATGAAAGAGCTGGAAGTGAAGATGTCAGTGTTACAGTGTGTTTCTTCACTCTCTTACCCATGCAAATAAGCAACCTTCACCCGTTCCCTCTTGACCGTTCGTTTGACATTCTATTAAAACTAAACTTGTAGAGCCTTAAAATCTACAAGTATTTTAATATAAGAAGTATCTATGTATTGATGGATGAAGAGTATTTTAGCTTATTTTTTTATTTTTAAGAATTTAAAATGACGATTTCCTAGTATATTCTGAGTTGATGGCCAGTGTTTGGTGTCGGTTTATAAATAATGCAAAAAATTAGACGATGACTCATACAGATATTTTAGAAGATCTAAAGTACAGTTCATACAGGTCATGTAGGCGTTAGTACCGACTATTTCAGCCTTAGGTGTCATTATTTAGAATTTGATTCACATACCTTTAATTCTTCAGCTACTATTACTACTTTAGTGACCCACTGCTCTGGCTAGCTGCTGCGGTCATTACTGCAGCTGGTTTGGGGGTTGACTACTAGAGCCTAATGCTGCTGCAGCCAAATGATAACATTTTAGCTGATGGTTTGGGGATATGGGCCAATTTTTTTAGGCATTTTTGTTTTAACTGACTGATTTTATATACTTAAATCATGCATTTATAAAAACTATAACTACCTTTTGTCAGAGTGATTCTATTTTCACAATGATTTCTACAAGATTGATAAGAAAATCCATGAATTGAACACAAAACACACTATTTGTGACACGAAAATTTGACTCATTATTTTATACAAAGTTATATGTCAGATTTGTATATATAATTATTTACAAACGTTTAATTGGTCATTATGTTCTACTAGTTCTGAAGTATTGTAGAGGCAAAGCAGGCAAGACATATTCCCGAAAGTTTCTCTTTGGTTTATTCTAAGCACAGACCTGCAAATTTGTGTCAATTATAAGCAAGAAAGAAGATAAAAATGGGAAATACAGTCAAACCTGTTTCATGCAATATATCTCTCACATCCTCTTTGACTCTTTATTCTTGTATTGAGTTTACTCAACCTAGATACTCATGAGTGTATCACCGTTTGATTTCAAACCAGCAAGTCAATGGAATGAAATTAATGAGAGACACTTTATTGACCTAAGTTTTGGTTTACTTTAAGAACTGATTAAATTACAGTAATGAGTCTTTAATTTTTTAATTGTTTATACAGACGGTCACCTTCCATGTGTGATATTGCCTTTGAAGTGAAACAGTTCTGCTAATTAATGAGCGATCTGTGTTTGCATTTAAATGTCAAAATGTATGTTTTGATGACTTTAGTAGAAGTAGTTGTCAAATGAGGTTATCTTTTCTATTTGGATAAAATGAATTTACTCAATTATTTTGACAAGGAAGGTCATAAGGAAGATTCAGAGATGGAAAATTTTCATGTGAAAGTTGAGGGATAAGACATAAGGCTGCCACTGAGTTTGATGCAACTATTTCTCCAAAGAGACATAAGTTAGACTTGTGACAAAAAAACCCACCTACAATTCTGTATTATTAGAAGAAAAAATAGCAAAAACATGCTATTTTGAACAAAAGCATAATGATTTTGTTTGAAAATAAAATCCTGCAAAATAAAAGATTTTGGCAATAAAAAGATATTTAAAAGTTAAGACTGTTTTATCATGGAATATTTGTTGTACCATTTTAATAACAAAATTGGAGACAGATTGTGAAATTTTACTTGCTTATGCATTTAATTGTCATTAAACTGTCCTACATCATAATATCCATATAAAAGCCTCACTGTTACTTTTTAATTTTCATTATAAAAACCTAAATTTTATCTGCATGTATTGAAATAACTTTTGGAGTGCCATGCATTCCATGCTCAGATCTCTTTATATTTGAAGTGTGTTTGTTTTTCTTTTTATAGGCATCAGGGCAACTGTGTTAGGGATACTCGGAGAAATCCATATTTGCGATAGAAGTAGCAACCACATCTTGACTAGTTACAGATGGAGAACCAGACAGAAAGTAAAGAAGTCAATGTGCGGGTGGCTGTAAGGGTAAGGAAACCGATTCTGTAATTATCCCCATGCTTTAGCATCAAGCATGGGGATATTCTGATACCCTTTTTTGGACCATTCATCTCTCCATACATCCATTACCACATCTCCTAAAGCATTGAATGGAAATTCACAAAGTATGGAAATTATCTTGTCACTCTGGTAACCAACTGTAAGAAAGGTATAATTTCCATGTGTGGGTGGTGGTGGGTTTGTGCTAAAAGGTTGAATGTACAAAAATGTCAATTACAGTGAAAGGTTTCAATATTTCTTGATCAAACTTTATACAGGTATCAGACTGGTTAGTATCACTGGTTACCATTGGCAGCTATCTAACAGGTAAGTATAACTGGTTGGCAGGTATCAGACTGGTCAGTATCATTGGTTACCATTGGCAGGTATCAGACTGGTTAGTATCAGTGGTTACCATTGGCAGTTATTTGACTGGTCAGTATCACTGGTTACCATTGGCAGGTATCAGACTGGTTAGTGTTAGTGGTTACCATAGGCAGCTATTTGACTGGTCAGTATCACTGGTTACCATGGGCAGGTATCAGCAGGTCAGTACCACTGGTTACCATTGGCAGGTATCTGACTGGTCAGTATGACTGGTAACCATTTGCAGGTATCAGACTGGTCAGTATCACTGGTTACCATTGGCAGGTATCAGACTTTTCAGTATGACTGGTAACCATTTGCAGATATCAGACTGGTAAGTATCACTGGTTACCATTGGCAGGTATCTGACTGGTCAGTATCAGTGATTACTATTGGCAGGTATCTGATTGGTCAGTATTGGTGTTTACCATTGGCAGGAAACTGACTGGTCAGTACCTGTTTATAAACTAGGATTTGTACACCCTGCCACAAATAGGCACAAATTTTGAAAAGTCATAATTACTAAGGAGATGCATAAAAGTGTTGTTTCTCATGGACAAAACCATGAATGTTATATTCCTTTACTTCAACTATGCTCTGTTGAGAAAGTAATTTTTAATTTCTCCTTCTAAAATGTTCCCCGATCACATTATAATTAGGAAGGAGATATTATGGTGTTGTTGATATTATTTTGGGTTGTTAATTTCCATATTTTTCTTCATCGTTCTAGTCTTTTCAGAGCTTACAGGAGAGTGTACTCCCTTATTTAGGCAGCCAAGTGGGTGTAAGGCTGATGTATGCTTCAAGCCATCATCGCCGTCTATTGACATACAGGTTGTTAACCATCCTTCCATGCTTTCTTTCCAGCCTGGTGATAGGAAATCAGATTTCTCGATGGAACATGCAGCATATTGGCCGTCCATTCAGTTGTATGTGGAACCTTATGGGGACCAGGATAACCGGTCCATCCATCTCGCCAACCTTCTAACTGACTGCTGAGCCTTCCTTCCAGCCTGGCATCTAGCTGTCTTTCAGGTCTTCCATACAGCCTTCCTTCCTGCCTTGTGGAATGTGCTTTATCGGTTGCCCGACCTCCAGTACTGATGGCAGGCCCGACATTACTGGCTTATCAGATAGGGAAATGGGAAATACTATCCTACTTTTAAGGATGATGCTATAACTACTTCTATGCTGTTTGGCATGTTGTATGCAGATAAGGAAGCATTGCTAGACAAGGACAATACCCCCCCCCCCCCCCCCACCCCAAGCAATGGCAGTGAAAACCCTGATTTGATCAGTCATGCTGATCCTACCATGGAATGGATGGAATTTAGTTTTAAGGCTGTGGTGGAAGAAATATATAGAATCTTAATTCCATTGGTTTGCTCACCTCTACTGTCTACAAGCCACAACTACAAAGTCAGGGCTTCCGTTGAGGATGAGGAAGAAAGTCATGCATTTCATCTGCTTCCTCAGTCGGCAAATTTTGGCAAGATCTCCTGCAGTTTTTCAGACAAAATCTGGGACCTGGGGAATTCGTTAACCTTTTTTTCGGAGAGCCTGTTACCAGTTTCATATAACACATGCTGGTATCGAACACACTCAGACACGTACAGCCCTGCTGTTCTGAGTGCTGGTAAGAACATTGCGGCAGTAAAAATGTCCAACCCACTGTTCTCTATAGTTGATTGCAAAGTATTTGAGGCAACATAGAAACATGCGGAATATGGTGGTGATGTCCTCAGTGCTAGAATTGGCATCTTTGGCGATCTTTCACTTAGGTGAAAAATGGGAAATGAGCATGCGTGGGAGTTGACATCCCATATAGCCACAGTGATCCATAGGGCACCACACCACTCGATGGCAAATGCCCATTACGGCTTTGATGAATCTTGATTTGATAACACGTGACACATTTTCTGCATTCATTGTCGCTGAAGCCACATCACTCTTTGGCTCTGCGATCAATGCGCTTTGGCTCATTGCAGTTTTTTGTGGGTTGTATAGAGGCTATACAAAAGCAGGAGGTGCAAAAGGTACCCCTCCAGCTCTCTTACGTACTCCTCCCCTATTCCTGCCCAATAGTCTCTGCCACTAAGGAGAGATGTTAGGAGTCAGAGGGATAGACGACAGTATCCTTCTTAACAACAGTAATCTCGACTGCAAATTGAGTTGTTTGCAAAGGGGCAGTGGAGTGAATTAGCAAGCTGAACTCGTCAGGATTTTTATTCAAGGTTTTTCCTGGTACCAAAAGCTAATGACAAACTCAGTCCGGTAATCGACCTCAGCTGACTAAACAAATTCATACTATCACCAAAATTCAAGATGGAAATGTTGCAATAAGTACACCTTTTCATCAAAAGGGATGAGTTCATGATCAGCCTCAATCTGACCGATGCATAATTTCATGTCCCGATCCATCCATCTTCATGCAAGATCATTCGATTTGCATTCAAAGGAACAATTTACCAATTTTATGCTCTACATTTTGGACTAAATCTCAGCTCATGGATGTTAAAATAGTCAACTGCGTCATCACAGGACCTCTTTGTCAACAGCGATTTCAGCGTACCTGGATGACATCCTTCAGAAACACATGGTAAGTGCTGTCTTACTACAGTAAAGGAACAGTCTTATCACACTTTTCACCCACCTGGGTGTTCTGGTGAATTGGGGAAAATTTGGATCTTATCCCCTCTCAACACTTAATCCATCTGGGTATGAAATTTCCGACACATCTCGATCTCGTGCATCTCCCTCAAATACAAATTGCATGAATTATTGAGCTCTCAAGGTCAATCTCAAGCAGATGGTTTCTGCAAGGGAGTTTCTAAAACTTAGCATACTAAATATTGCTGCAGATTTGATTCTCCTAGGCGGGCTGTATATGCACCCTTTACAGATGGCATCGTTTACTCAGTGCAGGGTTCCCACAGTCATGGAAATCCTGGAAACGTTTGTAAATTACAGAGAAGCATTTCAAAAGCCTTGAAAAGTGTGAAATTTTCATAAATCTTTCAAAGTTTTGTTAAAGTCATGGAATTTGGTTATTTTGCATTATCCTGTCGCATTTTCATTCAAAGATGCAAAAGTTTTACGGACCTACCTAACTTTGATAATGTATTAAGGGTCATAAATTTACATATTAGGTACTCTTGAAATTGGTAAAAAGGTCTTGGAAAAGTCCTGGAATTTCATTTTTTAAGATTGCAGGAACCTTGTCAGTGGCACCCATCTAGATAGCACATTTCAATCTTGACCAAGTTAAAACAGTTCCAGCATCAGTGGCAGGACAAGCAATGGCTCACAGCAGGAATTTTGCAGGAGAAGCCTAAACCAGGTGTCACAAGTATACTTCAGTACAATGATATGTCAAACTTGCTGGTCAACTTTGAATTAAAAATCCATAATCACTCATCTTGTTCCAAAATGAAATCTTTCATGGGCTTTGATTTGGCTTAACTCAAAAAAGTTTGAACCCTTACCCAGAACCTCTTTGAAGCTGCTATCATACAAGATATGGTTTCTGATAGCGATAGTTTCGAAGCTGCTATCATACAAGATATGGTTTCTGATAGCGATAGTTTCGAAGCTGCTATCATACAAGATATGGTTTCTGATAGCGATAGTTTCGAAGCTGCTATCATACAAGATATGGTTTCTGATAGCGATAGTTTCGAAGCTGCTATCATACAAGATATGGTTTCTGATAGCGATAGCCTTGGTGTGTAGGGTGAGCGAGTTGCATGCCCTTTCATTGGAACTAAACTATCTCTGATTCAGATCAGATGCTTCCATGGTGTTAATGATGCAACCAGGCTTTATAACTAAGAACCGGTTACTATCTGTGGGCAATCAGAAGGTCGTTATCCAGGCTCTCTCCTATATTGACATATTGAGAGAGGCGCTAAGCAAGACCAGATCCATGCTTTCAGAATTTATTTTAAATGCATGGAGAAGAGCAGTGTGTCCTGAAAACATCTTCCTTTGCCTGTTAAGGCAGGAAAAGAGGATATAACCCCTCAATCCCTGGCCTAATGGCTGAAGTGGATAATATGTTCGGCATATTCTGAATTTTCTCAGGACCAGATACGTCTCATGGGAATTTCTGCTCATGAGATTAGAGCAATCTCAGCAAATCTCGCATTTAAACACAATGTTTTGATCTGAGATATAACAGAAGCCATTGACTGGCATGCACAATCAACCTTCTGAAGTTTTATCTTTGAGATCTAGTATCACAGAGAATTGAGTCTGGTGTGTCCAGTGGCTGCGGCCCAGATGTCCACTAGACCCTTTTGAGGTCAGTACAACCTCATTGGCATGGGTTTAGCACTTTTGCATGATTCACCCAAGTTTTTTGCTCAGTAAAGGAAAGTCATTCTTTATCCTTAGCTGATTGTTGTTTTAATGGGTCATGTGACCGTTGGTTGTACTACTGTCATATTAGGAGAGCAGTTTATCCTTCTTATAGGGAATTCAGACATTCTTCCCTTGAAGGAGGCTAATGTTAGAGGCTTGAAGGAGGCTAATGTTAGAGGCTTGAAGGAGGCTAACATTAGAGGCTTGAAGGAGGCTAATGTTAGAGGTTTGATGCTCATTTATTTCCTCCTCTTCTTACCTATTCTCCTAGTGTTTATGTAATTGGTGAATGTATTTGAAGGAGAAAGCAAATGTTTTAGTACATTATGTTTTTCTGAGAATACTTACCCAATCACATTACTAATAAAACCATCCCACACACTCCTGCAAATGTGAGCATCCTCGTTGATGTGTTGCTCAGCTTCAACTAGCATCACCTAGCAGTTATACACACACTCACACACACACACATGAAAGATGAAATTTTCATCTTTCTGGAATTACTGGATTTGAGAGGTAGTGGAGCTTATATTCCTAGTGTTAATGTGCTTGGGTAAGTATTCTTGGAGAAACATAATTTACAACAAAATTTCCTTTTTCATATATCTCTCTTTCTATGATCATAGTGTGTGCTTTCTTTTCTGGTTAGGGATTGTATTTATAGCATTATATTACCACCATATCACTTGAGAAGTCAGCATCTTTCAATGAATCTTTATAGTTATATTGTTTGATCAAAGCAGTAAAGCTTTGTTGTGATTTTTCAGACATCATTTAATAACAACTAGTTATCAAAAATCTACTAACCAATGCACAAGTGAAATTGATTACATTATAAGATCTAGTTCTATGCATGAACGGAATAGGACATTTTTCTGCAGATACTAGATTATAAAAAAGAAGTTTTTAACCTATAAATTAGCCGCAGGTTAATTTTTGTTTACCAATTTTATACTGTACTTTTTAAAAAAAGAAGTAAAATCTTGCAAGGAATGCTTAATAAAAAGATTTATTTGGATTCCTCTAGTTACTTGAATAATATTGCATTACATTCGTATGGTGATTATTGTAAAATTGTCAGCTCAGTTTTCTCTAGAGTAAAGAAGCAAATGTAACTAAATACTAATCCATTAAATGCCATATATACTTGTGTATAATCCGATACAAACTGCAAACTGCATAGATCCAGATCTGCCATCGCATATTGCGCCGGGAGATCTGGGTCTATGCAGTTTGTAAGGACTATTCAGTAGAACAAACAACATAGATCCTGATCTGCAGGCGCATTATGCGATGGCAGATCATGGTCTATGTTGTTTACATTTGGACCCAGTTTATACGCAAGTATATACGGTAAAGTTTTCTTTATATTGCAGATTCAGTCATTGCCATAATTATTGTCATTATTTTCCAGATTCGACCATTGATGCCAAAGGAGAAGCTGAATGGAGAAGAAGTTTGTGTGCGGGTCATTCCAAACAGTAATCAGCTTGTGTTGGGAAAAGACAGAGCTTTCACGTTTGATCATGTCCTTTCTTCAAAAATGACACAGGTACTTTAAAAAAAGATTGTCCCTTCGTTTTTTCTTTTTGTTTTTGTTTAGCTCAGTTACAAAGTTGACTGTGGATCTCAACTCAACTAACACTCCTGTTGGTGGGGGTGGGAAGTGGGGAAATGGGAATGAGTATTTTATATATAAAATGATACCCTCAAAAGAAAGGGTTGTTTCAGAATTAAATTTATGGGTGGGCAAAAGGCACTTGATTACATTCAATATTAATGGTACAGCTCTCTCTCAATATAAAGTGGTAGTCAGGGTCCATAACCGCCGACCGTGTTATGTACCGAACTGTGCTATACCGAGTACCCCAATAACTGCAATATATTGAGAATAACAGTGGTATAGCAGGCACTATCAACATTTTTTTTAAATAATGGTGTTTTAAAAGGAAATGAAGATATAAGACTAAGTCTCACCTTGTTTTCTTTCAACCCTTATTGTTATACATAGGTATGATTTTGGTCATGGAGTCCATAGTAGTACTTTGTTACATCTGGAATTGCGTTTTAATGGGGGAGAGCTATAGAGGTAATCCAGACTGTTCTAAGTGTTTTATGTTGACAGTTCAGTTAAAATTTGATGGGTGGTGGGGTCTTTGCAAAAATGTTTTCACTCTCTAGTGTTTAAAACAATGTAGTTGTTAACATGCAAGTGCAATGAACAGAAATACATGAATAAATAGATAAATGATTACCAACCACTGATTTTGATCCATTGTTGTTGTTGCTGTTATTATTATTACTGGTATTATTATTATTATAGTTGCTGTTGGTTCTTGCTGATCAATTAACATTCTGCTCATTCTTAATTTTGTTTATGTTCCTGAAACAACAAAACAAGGCATTGGGAACAAGTTTGTTTACATAATTATGAGGATACCTGTTTCATGAACTCTAGTAAAAACTCGTACATAGGATTTATTGCCAGAGAAAATTTATATAACGCAAGTGGATCAGAAACAAGTCATGGGATTATCTCAGCTTTAATTGAATGATCATTCAGATCATCCTTTGTTCTTCATTTATCGATTTAGATGTCAAGTTTACATTGTCAACATTGCTCGAGGGTGTTTGCTTTCAGTTTTCATCCATGTTCTTTGTTTAGATTTCCATTTTCTCCACTCCTTTTTAAAAACTCTGTTAATGATGAACCATCATTTTCTGCATTACTAACCACTTCATTGACTTTCTTTGCTGCTTCACAGTGATCATTGGGCCCTTAAAAATCTGCTGATCTTGACCTGTTTTTTACATTGCGCATAAAAAATCTTGAAAGCTGTGTTTCGTTATTTATTAAATTGCTGCATCATTACAGCTGGAATTCAGTTTAATATTAAGTTACTGGCTGCATTTGTTTAATGAAAACCTCATGAGCTGGCAGGATAATTCATCACTTGTGGTACACCAGTCTGCCTAAGAACACCACTCAGAACTTCCCAGTAGATTCTGCACAATTCATAAATATCATATAGTATTTGTATATTGACCAAATTCCAATATCTGTTACCTGCTTTTGATAGCAGTGTAACTTACTGTTTTGACTTTTTTCATGTTTTTTCCTAAGTGGATGTGCATATTTTTTATGTATCATCGTTCAAAATAAACAATACAGTGTCAGTTTTATAACCCACTTGTCAAGAGGACAAGCAGTTTGGAAAAACCACTTTTCACCTGTCAAAACTACTTGCAGTTCGCAAGTGGGCAATTGAACCCTGATCAACTTGATACACAGTAAAAATTTTGTTACACCCAGTTCTTGAAACGAACGCAAGCTTGCTGATTATAGCAATCTCAGAGATAGAAAAATGTAATTGTGATCTTGGAAGCAGTGAAACTGAAAGTGGCAGATGTTGTCTAGAAGGAAAACACATTCAAATATTTCATTTTCATTAGAACAAAAAACTTGCCAAGTCGGGTAGTGTTCCAGCGGCTACTTGTTAGCTCAATTTCTTGCCTGACGGGTGAGTTTTGAATTGAAATTTTCACAACTCGAGTTGAAACTGTTTTTCCCTTTCAATAATGTTACCAATAAAACCAAGAAAAAATGTATTATAAGAATAGAGTTTTATATAACATTTTGATCCCTCCAATGTAATCAGTTTCCTGGCCAAAATGTGTGGTGTTACCTGTCAGATGCTAGACTTTGGAATGCCTTAGATTTGACCTTTAGCTCTTTGCTTGCTAATAAGTAGTCTGTGCAATATACAAGCATCAGCACATCTGATACGTCAATGAAATATCCACTTTTGTACTGTATTGTGTCATATCCATTGTCAGACAGGTAGAAATACACAACTACATTTAGTTATATCAGCTAAACAGTTAGCACTTGTATTTGTCAGTTTGTCATGGCTGAAGAAGAATTGTACAATTTTCCTGGGAATGGAAAGAGTTATGTATGAAATCATTTTGGCTTTAAAAAACTGATGGAAAAATACAAATGGACAAAACTATTTGCCAACACTGTAAAATTGAATATTGGTATACAGGAAATACCACTTCATTGATCGCTCATGTCTCCAAGAAACACGCGGCTGAAACTAGTATGTTGAAAACTGAAACTACAAGCAGAAGCTCTGAAATGTGTGTTCTGGAGGTGGTTGGGGTGCCTTGACCATACGCTTGACATAGCAGTGCAAGCAACCTTGAGTAGAAGTGGCAAAGCTGCATCAGTTCCAGAGCTCCATCCTGTACTAGCTCTGTTTTGTGCAATTGTACAATATTTTTGAAAAAGCCCACAAGCTTGTCATGTCCTAGAAGAGATGAATAAATCTGTGAATTGGGCTAAGCACAAGTTAATTCTTGATTGTGAAACCAGGTGGAACTCAACATTTGACATGCTGGCGAGAGATTTTCAACAAGAACCTGCAATCAAAGCAGCTATACTTGACCCTCATTTGAAGTAGGTGGTTGGATCCTGGCTTCTTGTTGAGAAAGATGGCAAGGTTAATCAGCACATTCTTGGCATTCGGTAAGACTTCAAAACAGCATCAATTACTGCATGTCAACAAACATGCCTCTTAGTTGGATTGGTGTTGCCTCTTCTCACAAAATTGACTGCCAAGCTCACTGTTCTTGAGAGTGACAAACCCAAGATATAAAAAAACAAACAGAAAATAAACACCAACTTGGAAACAAGGCACAAGGAGGATGAAGTACACAACTTGCTGCTGATTGGCACCCTGCTTGACCATAAATTCAAGAGCATGTCATTTCATCCACAAGGAGAAATACAGAAATCTTGGAGCTTGTAAAGTGCTTACAGTAGGTGAATCATAGCATCTTGTTAAGATCAAGCGGGAGAAGGACCAAGACCAGCCTGCTGAAGCTGATGAAGCTGAACTACTTGGCATTGCTGTCCCTCTAGATGATGTTTCCCAGGGGCACCTCAGCCTAATCTGCCTCAGTTACCAATGTTGCCATGGATCTCAGAGTCTGATGCTGAAAGTTCCAATGTAGAGAAAAGTGAGGAGGTTCCCAGCCCCAATTGTGCAAAAAGCGATGGTTCTCTGGATCTAGAGTGTGATTGTCTATCTGATGTGGTAGAGTGTGCAAAGCTTGAGCTGGACAGGTACATTAGTCAAGCAGTATCAATCACTGATTCCACTCGGGCACATGTAGAACTATATAAATTTTATGTCCAGAACTGATGGAAACAGAACTCCTTGCTGTACCCAATGTTGTCTTCTTTGTCAAGAAAGTTTCTGTGTATTCACTGAACGTCTTTAGCTAGTGAAAAAATCTTTAGTACCGCTGGGGAACTTGTGACAAAACTTTGAAGTCAGCGTCATCCTAACAACATGGATAAATTGCGTTGTCTTAATGAAAACTGGACTGAAGACAAATTTTATTTAGCAATTAAATTGTGAAGCTAATTTCTTCTTTGCATATTACATAGGTTGCCTCTGTTTGCTGTATTTTGTGTACAACAGTTGCAGAATACTATTTGAGGTAAATTGTGAAATACCTGCTATGGAGAGTGGAGACAGTTTGTAGCCTTGTTTTGGTTTACACAGGCAAAATTTAGTTGCAGTTGAACAGAGATATAGCTGTCTCGGTCTTTAAATTTGCAAAGCCAGATGTGGAAATAGTCTACACTGATTGTTATCCAGAGACCCCAGAAGAGTTTAAAGTCATCAAGTAAATTGTTTTTGTCCCTAAACAGGTCGTCATTCATCAGTACAGGCTTCTGAGGCTTTGCTACAATTGTATTTTCTGTGTAGAAGCCCACTTCAAATGCGACAGTGTACAGCCATATCTGCTGTTGTTAAGGCAACAAAAAAAATGTGTGTTTCCAGTCAACCGACCGTCCCTGTTTCTCATTGCTGACAATAGTACTTCCCCCCCCCATCCCCACCCCAAAAAATCACATTGTCGAAATTGATTTGTGCATCTAATTGAGCCAGTTTTGCCCAGTACTTTGAAGCTCTTAAAATATTATTTGATTTATATATAATGTTTTTAAAAAAAAAAATTAAAAAAAAAATACCTACCTGCCTACACTAATTTTAAAACCAGTGCAATAGGAAACACACATATCTTTTGTTTGGCCTAAAATCCTGATAGATTAAGGTTAATGATTTTTGTTACAAATGATTAGCTGAATGAACATTGTACACCTTGATCTACATATGAATCATACAGTCTTGGGCCAAGCTGTTTGCATTTGGGCTCTTCTTTTGCTGAAAATTGGAAAATAATCTACTAGCCTCTCTGGCCATCACAACAATTGCAAATTTTACAAAAATCTTTATCCAGGTAAATAAATAGATGATTTAAAAAGCTGACAATGACAAGAAAATGAAGATAAAAGAACACACAACATAATTCATCTTTGAACTTATTTAAATCTGTTTCAAACTCATCCCATTATGTCTGTTAGAAGGAACACGTGGAGCCGAGCTGACTCAAAACTCACTTAGCAAGAGTGTAATGAGTTTTGAGTTTGATTTTTATGAGTTTAGTTGTAAACCGTAAGCCATGCATGCTCAGGGTGAAGTGCACTTGCCTGGCTAGTTTTTCAACTTGTACCATGCATCCTGGCAATGGATTTTTCCAGTGTTGTAATAGAGAAGGAAATTGTCCTTTCCTGGGTAGATAGCACATATATTATGTTGTGATACAAAAAAACAATGTTTTCCCTTTTGGCTTTTTGCTACTTGTGAAAATATCACATTTTTTTTAACACATTAAAATTATTCACTAAAACTTGGATAAAGTACCCTTTATAAGTAAGAGTTAATGAGCAGGGTCCATGCTGGACTCAAATATTCGGGCAAAATGACCTTTCTCCAGCCAGAATAAGGTGAAATTGGTGAAAAAAGGGAGTACAGTAAGTTCAAAATTTCTAATTTTCAAAATAGTCACTTTAAACATCTATTTTAATATATTTTCATGTCAAATGATTAAAATACAGATGAAATACTGTTAAATTGTTTAAATATAATAAGACTTTATTTTGCTTCACCACATTTGGATAACATGGTTGCAGCAACCTTAAACATAGGTTACAGTAGAAAATCAGCAACTGTTTCCATAGAAGATGTCATCTTTTCATATTGCATAAAACTAATTATTTTATCAGCAATGGACCTGGAGATATCCACCAAGTCATACTTCACTTCTGAGTGGGCAACATAAATTTTTCACTTGTTTTTTCAAGGATATTGTGTGAATTTTCAGCAGGAATTCCATAGATAACAGTGTAATTGGTTGCATTCATAATCATCCAATTAGCACCAAAATTGACTATAGAGCATAAAACCTCTTTTCCTAACTTTCCACCTGCCTCTTTGTAGGGAAAATAGTCAGAAAAGACTCTGTTTTTCTTTGATTATTAATGCATTGTATTGAAACAAAAAGGAGTGTGAGGAATGGTGTGAAATTGATGCAAGGCAATGTGAACATTGCTTTTTAGGCATGTTTAGGCAAAATGACAGACTTGAGGGTGACTGTTGTGCTTGAATTACACCTAAGCATGGACCCTGAATAAATGTGAAGATGTATTCAGGCAAGAAATATCTAATGATCAGCACAGCAGTTGTCATACTTTATTATGCATTTGATGTATTTCAGGAGGAGGTATTTCAGCTGTGTGTGGAACCACTCGTTAAGAGCTGCTTTGAAGGCTACAATGCAACTGTCTTTGCTTATGGACAGACTGTAAGTATAGCATACTTTAAATATATAGCCCCTACTTTGGTTTTTAAAATTTGCACAATTATGTTTTTAAAAATTTAATTTATAAGAGCATTAAAGTATATACAAGTTTCATACAAATCAGTGTTCTAGAAGACTGATTGGCATGTAAGAACTGTATTTCCTTGCAAAAAGTAGTAAATTTAAATAACATAAAATAATATAATGTGGTGGCATTCCAAATAAAATATAATGCAAAAAAATTAACAAGTGTACACTAGAGTTTTAAAAAAAGATGAGATTGGGAAATTCCAGAACTGAATCTGCCTAATAAGTTAGCATGTACATGATCTGGGGTGATTTCCATACATGTATGCATCACAGTGTAAAATAAACTTTTACAAGATGGACAGTGTTGAACTTGCAAAAATGCAAGTAATATCCTGCCACATAAAGATGTAGAGGTAAAATGTTAAGTAGATGAGTCTACATTTTGTATCAAGGTGTGCATATATTTTATTTGTATTTGAATAGTCATGCATTGCTAGGGCCAGGTCACACCCTTGCACCATTCGTGTTATTTTATTACATACCTGCCATAGGGTAAAGCGTATTTTGTTAGGATGTTGTCTATCTATCTGTGTATTACCAATTTCATTTCTGTACAATAACTCAAGTTCTCCACCATCTACAGTTTCCAAACTGTGGATGGCTTGCACTTGGGATAAGGAAAAACCCTATCAATTTCATGGTCTAAAGGTAAAAGATTAAGGTCACTGTGACTAAAAAAAGGAAACTGATTTCCACGCAATAACATTAGCTTTGTGGATGGCTTGCGTTTGTAGTTGGGATCAAAAGGTTAAAGGTCAAGGTCACTGTAACTGAAAGAAGAAAAATGGTTTCTGCTCAAAAACATTAGTTTACATACCACCTGGACCAAGCTTTTTGGATGGCTTGCATCAGGGTTCAGGAAGAAGCCTATTTATATGGGGACCTAAAGGTCACTGTGACTGAGAGAAGAAAAAAGATTTCTGCACATACATTTCAGTTTCCCTACATGCACAGGGCTGGACATATTTTATAAAAGTCAGCTTGCCCAATGGCAAGGGCAAGCTGACTCAAAAAATGAACTTTCCCATGGAAAATTTGAGCTTCTCCAGAAATATAACATAATATCAGAATAAAAGTTTATAATATGCTAAAATAAAATATGATATGTTTTCATGAAATTGTGCCATATTTAATTTACAAATAGCTGTTTTTGTTTTCTTTTTATCCTTTTATCCTTTTTTGCACATTAAAAACTTAGGCCTATAATTAAAGTTTCTTTTAAAAGAAAGATATATCTAATAGCACATGTAGAGAGAGATGTAGATAAGAAAAAAAAGGAAGGGTCTGAATTGATAGCTGGAGAATAGAATGCATAGATAGTTAAAAGAGCAAAGATAGATAGATATGACAATCTATCTCAATGATCCCGCACAATAGTTAGTATAAAAAACAACAAAGAATAAAAAAGCTCAAGACTATCATTGAGGTTACACCATCAGTGGATTTTCAAAATTAATTTCAGTTCAAATCGATCAAACCAGAATTTTTCTCTTTTTCTTCTATCTGCTTTTGACCAGCAGATGTTGTGCTCAGTGCTAATCACTTTCAAATGATATACATATTTTGTGCTTCACATGAAAGATTTTTACCATGTCTGAATTAATTAGAAAATGACACAGCTTACAGCCATTAAATTCACACTTAAAACAACAAGGTTTGTCGATATTTGTTAGTTTGGCTTATGTTCTTGTTTCGTTTGTAAGCTGTAACCAAAGTGCATGTTCCAAGTGCTTCAGGAAATTTTTATTGCAAATCACTAACATTTTCTCTAGCATACTTTGATGCAGAGGAGGAATGTCTATTGAAATGAACAATGAACTGAATTATTTCTTGTACTTTATTACGAATATATATTTATCTTAATGCCTCAGATTTCATTTTCCAAAGTTCCCAGATTTTGTAACCTCTTTCACATAGTCCTGTGAAAGCAATGAAGAGACATCATGAAAGTCTTGTTAATTGTTGCAAATCCAGTGGAACATCAGAATTTAGGATTTAACAATGTTCCTGAACACATGCGATGGATGAAAACTATTTTTATATAGCAATAAATGAGTGTCAGTTTCCTTGAAATATACCCTGGTATCCAGAATATATCCCAGTACAAAGTTATTTCCCATGTATACTGTTACATCTAAGAAGTCTACACTTTCCTTACTAATTTTAGTTTTAATTTTAATTGATGAATGGTTGTTATTCATCCAGTTAAGACACTCTTTTAGTTCTTCTCCTGAATGGGTCCAAATGAAGAAAATTTCATCGATAAACCTAACATGAAAATAGGGTAACTTTGACCTTGGCAGATATTTCTTTCTCCCATTCAGCTACATAAATGTTTGTATAAGATATAGCAAACTTCTTTCCCATAGCTGTACCTTTGTTTTGGAGATACATTTTTTCATTTAAGATAAAATTGTTCCTTTCAAGACAAATTTTTAGTACATTTAAAATGTCATCATTTGGTCAATTTAGATCTGGATTATCAAGCATCACCTTTCTACAAGCTGACAAACCTTGATTGTGCTTGATGTTAGTATAATGGCTATCAATATCTGCTGTAACCAGAATACCATTTTTGGGAGGTTTAATTTTACTCAGTTTTGCCAGAAAATCATTTGTATCTTTAACATATGAAGCCAAAGGGTTTAAATTAAAAAAATCTATCCATTCAGCAATAAGCTCAGTCGCACTTGAACAATCTGAAACGATGGGCCTACCTAGCAGAACTTCCCTTGGTTATAGTCCAGTTTTCCACAGGTTTGTGAATTTTTGGAAGAAGATAAAACATATTTTGGTCTTGAATTATTCAGAATCAAGTAGTTTAATTATCTTTTGTCCAAAAAAACACCTTCATGAAATTGTCCAAGTTCACATCTGACTTCCAATGCTGTGTCATGATAGATTGGTGGTGAAAGAGGCTGATAATATTCTAAATCATTTAATCATTTAATTGTCACTCTGCTTCTAGAATATGCTGATCTTGGTCCATGACAATGGTGGCATTTCCCTTATCTGCCTTCTTTATTACAGAAGATTTATTTTTGGATAAATTTTGCAACGCCCTAATTTCTGATTTACTGAGGTTTGAATTTTGAATAAAAACTTGAGGCATACTTTTTTATGACATATGTTTGTGGCTTAGACTCCTTGGCCAAATGTGGCTGGTGCTGTATCTTGGTACCAGGAAAAGATTCCATCTCAGCATTCACAAGGTGGCATTTGTCTTGTCGAATATGTGTTAAATTTGAAGTGCCAATTGCTACCTCTGCTTTAAAAATGTTAGGTAGGGACCAGTCATTGTATTTCCATTGCATTCTCATGTGCATCCTTAATGTCATGTCGTTGCATGCTCGAATTGGAGGGGTTATCCAGTAAAAAGTTGCATGTTAGTCTAAATGGGGCTTGGGCGCATATTCAATCTGCATTGGATTTGTCAGAATTTGGGGTCAGCCAATGAAAGTGGAGAATACATGGGAGCACTCTTTGAGGGCTATTCTCAAAACTACATTGGTGAAACATATATAGCCTGTCTATACCTGGCCCCACTTTCACAAAACAACTCAATTTGAATACATACTCATCTACTTGACTCAAATGTTTCTATCTCTATAAAATGTTATGCCCAGCAAATGCATGGACAATTGTTTTGAAAACTAGGTTATTTTGTTGTAGTTTCCAAATGCTGGCTGATAAACTCAAGTACATACTCAACTTTGAACAGTTTTGTGACAGCTAGGCCTGATCTGGTAAAGTTTTTTGAGTCTGAACTGCTCTTAAAATTTTTTAAAATGTGTTTAATCATTACAGTCTACATTTTTTAGAATTGCCATTATTACTGTAGTAGTTTAAAAAAAGTCATAAATGTCTGAATAAGATTTTTAATTACTTCATGGCAATTTAAAAAAAAAAAAAAACTCGATGGCAAACAAGAAGATTCAACCTGGATATGCAGCATTTATATTTCAAAACCAAGTAAAAAGCAAAAATAGAACTTCAGTTACTGAAGAAATATTATGGAAAATATAATAAAACCATAACGAGAAATTCTTTGTGAACTGAAGTTACTGGACAACTCTTGATCTGTGTTATTACTTGATTATAGATGATGTTATCTCACCTATTTGACAAAATAGCATGCCATTATGTTTCAGGTGAGTTATCGGATTAGATGTCATACCACTGTATGACAATTGGGATTGCCAAACTTTGCATTGTGCCATTTGCCTGTCCTGGGAACACAACTGAGAATATTCCCACGCAGCTCTGCATGGTTAATCCATGGCTACTGTCGATCGCCAGCTTCACAGAACTACAGTTATTGTATATGTACATAGCATGGTAGGCCAATAAGTTGTTCTTCACCTCTTTTATGATTTTTCTGACGTTACTGGTGGCAGCCCCAGTAGTGTCAGATAAAAATTAACAAGAGGCAGAGAACAACTTGGTGGTCTATTAGTATGGTCGCTAAGTGACAAGTTACATATTGTCGGGGCCATTATAACATGTATACATTTAGAGAAGCTGTACCTAGTCCCGCAAAAATTGTTATTTACAAAATCTGAAGTCAACAATTTGTGATATAATTTAGCAATAAGAATATGCCATTTAGACTGGATGAGACAAATGTTCATTTGATTTCCAAAATCATGGACAGTATTTGTTGAAATGGGCAAAAACACATATTTCCTCATTTGTTTGTTTTTTCTCAAATGTTTGTCAAAAGTTAAGAAACTGCCCCATATTTCTTAACTTAAATATTTTGTGTCAGGGTTATTGACTTATCTATATCATATACTTTATTTTCTGAATTTCCAGGGCTCCGGTAAGACATATACCATAGGGGGTGGTAATATTTCCTCCCTTACTGAAGAAGAATATGGAATCATCCCTAGGGCTATTAAACAGATGTTTGACATCATAAATGTAAGTCTATTCATGGACTCCTAGGAATAATCAATTTCATATTTAGCTCAGTCACAAAATCCTTTCGATGCAGCATATTATTATATGAAACAGCAAACAACTTTTACAAAGTTTTTAATTCTTTAAATTTATGTGTAATGGTACATGTTCAAAAAATTTAATACAGTGTACTCTTAACAGCTCAGTAGATTAATTCAGTGTAGTCTTAACAGCACAGCTTTTGGTTTGAGGTGCAGAAAATGAGAGAACAAGGAGGATGTCAGTGACCTTGGACATAACCAGTGACCTTAGACATAACCAGTGACCTTAGACATAACCAGTGACCTTAGACAAAACCAGTGACCTTGGACATAACCTTGCATCTGATGGAACTGGAGATCAAACTTAGTACCACATACTATATTTGATATAATACCTGCATATGCCTTAATAAATCCACACACCCCTTTATGGTCAAAACTCACAAAAACATCCATAATTAGTGCACGTCTGGATCATTGTATGCTACATGGGAGTAAAACGGCTGCTAAAACCCATCTAGAACATCCCAATGTTCTTGGAATTTTACTATGTTGCATGCCTATTGACTGCTAACACCTTAAATTTAAGGATTAAATCAATTTCAGAAATGGATCTTATATGTATTTTATTCTGTGTGACCGTGATGAGAGAGAGAATGAAACTCCAATATGAAGAGCTCACAACATATCCATGGGAGCTAACTCTACTAGTAATATACATACACATGATAAGAACAGAGATTTTTAGCATCGTCCTTCTTTGCTTATTATGATAGCTTTAACCTCATGAAATTTACCAAAATAATGTTTAAGTGCAAAGTAGGGATATTACATTGAATATATTGAGTGCAAAGCAGGTGTGTTACTACAGCAGTATGCAGGATCCACAAAGGCGAGGTTTGCAGTCTTTTATCCAACAAAAGTTAAATTGTGAATAATTATATCACATTGAACTTTAATTGACTTAAATAGTAAAACACATGAATATTTAGTCTTTTCACTAACAGACATATCCAAAACATGACCATATATCTGTTGCAGTTAGTAAAATATACAAAATGGCCACATTTATTTTACTCATTTATACAAACTATTAATATCATTGTTTGTTGTATTGGTGGGTACAGAAAAGACAGGTATTACAGGAAAACAATTATAAAATTGGTGACTTTATGTGTAAGACGTTGAGATCTGAATTTTGTTTCATTTATTTAAGTTTTTATTACCCTTCATTGTATCATGATTCTAATTCAGTTTACATGTAATAATGTCCTCTGTTACAACAGGCCAAGCAGGATGTCTCCTACTGTGTCAAAGTGTCCTATATTGAAATCTATAAGGAAGAACTGCAGGATCTTTTAGATGTTGACAAATCCAGCAAGGAGATACATGTTAGAGAAGATGACAAAGGGAACACAGGTATTGTATGAATATATTTTAAAAAGAGATTTTTATTATGGGTATTATAATGCAACAAATTAAGAGGTCTGTAAATTAAGGTCTGAAGTAATATATATTCAGAATACAGGAGTTAAACATTGTAAAAATTACATCTTTTATTTCTGTTAATTTAACATCCATCTGTGGGTGCCAGATTTAGCCTGCATCTGTGGGAGCCAGATTGAACATACATCTGTTGTAGCCAGATTGAGCCTGCATCTCTGGGAGTCAGAAATGGAAAAATTGAAACTTTTACGAGAAATACTCTTTTTTAATGAAGGCTTTTGAGTGTCTAAAAATGTTTCATTTTGGATTTTTGAACAATTTGGAAGCTGTGCAAACTTTTTTAAAAGAAATTACCATATAAACTCAAGATTAAGCACTGTGGCTGCTATTGTTCATTAGTGATTTTTGTTTGGTTCATTTTAAAGGATAGGTTACTTTTGAGGTAGGTGCAGTTTCAAGTGAAAATATTGGTAGACATGATTTGAAAATGGTTTGTGTGTGTCTAAAATGTATATTAAAAGAATATGAAAGTATTTTTAAATGTATACCTTTCAATACAGCACCAACATAGAACATCTTAATTTTGCATTCAGTTGATGCACAATTTTAATATTAATTATGTGTTCAGTGGATACAGGATTTACAATTAAATTTTGAAATATAATTTTAAATAGTAGTATTTTCTATGAAGATACAAGTTTCTGCACATTGACTTATATGCATGTAAGATATGCATGAAACATTAGGCAGCTTGTTTTCAAGATGGTTTGCTTTTGAGAGCAAAACATCATAGGAACTGGATGGCTTACTGTGAATTCTTTTATTTTCATGTGTATCAATTTTCATGATTTGGGGGAAAATGTCATTTTTGTTGGTACTTAAATTCATGGATAGGTAAAGATGTGCTGTTCTTTCCACAAAAGGATCATTGTTTGTTGGGTCTTCAAATTTGTGGCTTGAAGCAAGCATTAAATTTGTGAAAATTGGTAGCCTACAAAAAATTGTGAATTCACAGTATTTTTGAGGTACAGAGAGTGTGGACTTTATATTGTTGAAAATTATAACCAGTTCATATATTTGAGTTTAGTTGTACTTCTTCCAGCTCAAGCAACGATACTTTGATTCTTATTCTCTTTGGTTGCACATTTGAGACCAGTGTCAATTTTTAGCTATACAGGTCATAGATCAGAAGAGCTTGTAGGATGACCTGTTGTCCGATATCTATCCATCCGTTAATAAAAGTTTGTTATTACTACTTTTTCGAACTACTTGGAGGATTGCCTTGAAACTTAACACACACATTCATCCTAAGGTCTAGTTGGTCCTAATTGAAAATAGTGCTGCTCAGATTTTCAGTATGGCCACCACAGCAGCCATCTTGAAAATCTTGTTAGCGCTACTTCTTCGGAATAAATGGTCATATGAACATGGGGTTTTCACTACAAGACTTCTTATAATGTCTAGTTGGTCTAAATTAAAATGGTGCTGATTTAACATCAGTATGGCCACCACAGCAGCCATTTTGGCAACCTTGTTATCGCTACTTTTCCTGAATGGAAAGCTGTATCAACATGGGGTTTTTAACCAGAAGACTTATTATGATGTCTGGTTAGTCCTAAAATAAAAAATAGTTCTGCTTGGACATCCAGCATGGCCATCACAGCAGCCATCTTGAAAATCTTGTTATAGCTACTACACCTGTTTAGAAAGTCATACCGGCATGGGGTTTTCACCAGAAGACTTCTTATGTTGTCTAGTTGGTCCTAAATAAAAACGGTTCTGCCTGGACATCCAGTATGGCCACCACAGTGGCCATCTTGAAAATCTTGTTATCACTACCCATCTGAATGGATGGTCATATCAACATAGAGTTTTCACTAAAAGACTTCTAGTTGGTCCCAAATTAAAATGGTGCCGATCATACATTCAGTATGGCCACCACAACAGCTATCTTGAAAATCATTCGTTGCTGCCCCTAAATGAATTTGGTGGACCATTGGAGTCATAATCCAAGGGTCACAGGTTCAGTACCTGCCCAGGCCAGCCTGGCTCTGCTGCCTTGGGAAAGGCTCTTAGCTTTCATTTCTTGGTATGATATATCCAGTAATGTGGTAAAAGTGCCATTAAAACCAATAACAGCAACCAAAAATTCCTCCCAAATTGATGGTCATATAGACGTTGGATTTCACCAACAGACTTCCTATAATGTGTAGTGGTCCTAAATGAAAATGGTGTCGATCTTACATCCAATATGGCCACCGTGACAGCCATCTTGAAAATCTTGTTATCGCTCAAGGATATCAGAGATGATTTCAACAGACAGCAGTTAAAAAGAAGAAATGGTCTTGTCCTTATCTTGGATTCCTGTAAATTCTTTTTGGCCAGTAGAGTGTCAGTTCCTTCAAGGGACTCTTGTTGATAGATTGTAATGGAGCTTGGTAAATATTATGATCATCACCTGAAGATGCACATAGTGACTTTGCTCTCACAATATTTGTTTGAGCTATTGACCTTTTTGTATAGTATCTTAATGCAGTGTATGACACAATCTTGTTAGCACAACTAGTTCCCCAGTTTTTTAATGGATTTCCATGAAACTTGGTAAATATTATCTTACCCACCTGAAGA
This sequence comes from Margaritifera margaritifera, assembly GCA_029931535.1. Classification (NCBI taxonomy): domain Eukaryota; kingdom Metazoa; phylum Mollusca; class Bivalvia; order Unionida; family Margaritiferidae; genus Margaritifera; species Margaritifera margaritifera. The sequence continues at coordinate 5,649,385 of JAQPZY010001631.1, forward strand.
TGTGCATGTCAACAAATCACTTTGCTCCTGCAATTTTTGTTAGAGTTATTGCCCTTTTTGTCTTGTAGCTTCATGCAGTGTATAGCATTATCTTGTTAACAGAACTTCTCCGCAGTTTTTCTTGCAGTTGTTTATCGATTGCTGTGAAAGTTTTTACATTTTGACAAATCTTTTTGCTCCCATACAGTGATCTCCCCAGAAATTTTTGATAGCATCGGGGTAAGCACGTTAGGGTCATAAAATGTTTTAAAAAGCGCACGTTAACATCATAAAAGTGAAACAAATTAATATCAATGAATAAAACAGAAGTGTATATATTTACACAGTATTATTTATTTACCTAGGTTATAACAAGGCATAATGTATATCTCATTGGTTTCTTAGTTTAAGTTAATGATACACGTCTTTTCTTCTTTTTGTCATGTATACTGACTGCCACATCAAAATTAAAGTCTTTTAAGGATTGTCCGTCAGTACTGATTGTCATCAGGTAGTTCAGTACCCTCTGTGTCAACCTGTTCCTTAAAACACTGTTAATGCTATTAATTTTGGAGAATGACCTTGCACAATCTGAAGAAGAAAAAAAATGGAACATAAAATTTAATAATAAATTGCCTGAATCCTAATCAAGGTAATTACTTAGGACAAATTCTTCAAGAGTCAAGACATTGATGTGTATTCAAATAATCATCACTGAATAAGATTATACATAGTCCTTTCCATTAAGATCATTATATCAAAGTGTTTGTTATTGTTTAATTTCTTCACTGAATCAATGTCAGAGAGCTTAAATATTGTTCAAAAGTTTAAATTAAATTAAATATGACTTTACTGATTAATTAGTAAGCATATGGATTAAACTATTTCAGTTATATTTATGAGGGAATACTTTTTATTTATATCTTTTCATAACGTAAAACTGGAAGATAAAGATTGTTCCGTTTATTACTTGGATAGGCATAAAAGAGAAATGAGAAACTAATAGGGCAGCACCCTCTTAAGTTAAGGTTTACTGACCAAACTATATTTCTTTTGCTCAGAGTAAACTATGTAAACATAATAAGAACTCGTGAATAAAATGTAACATTCATTCCTTGTCACAACTTAATAAGAACGACAACAATTGCAACTACAACTACTGGTTACTACTATAAAAAAAAGATATTACAACAAAAACACACACCCTCTGCGCAGTAGATCTGAACCAAAATTTAGCAATATGGAAACCTTACCATCAGATCCAGCAATTTCCACTCAAGGGTATAATGTCTTCCATTCATTGTTAAATCCCGTCCTTCGTTTCTTGATCTCTTTCTTTGTGGAAATCATGCTGACGCTTGGAAGGCGGTGTGTTCATTTTTCACAAGAATTTTTAATATAATATGTGTAACTGCTTTAGCTGGTAGTGAACATGATGGAAATATATATAACACACTACCAGTAGACTCCATCGTCCCTGGCCAATCACGTGACTACGTCTGTGCAGACGAAACTGCACCAAAGGTCGCTCACCGGCAGTCGCGCAAGCCAGGTACGAAATATAATGGTTAAGTGAGTGAGTAATTATCCTGGATTATCTTAATAAAATACCAAGAAGAGGTAAGAACAGGTGCTATTTGAGTAATAGGGCTTTGAATTAGGTGACAGGATGTTTGTTTAACAGATTAATTTTATAAAGCTAGTGGGAAACATTAAAGCGTAGTGGCACAAGAGCATATCGTAGCGGCAGGTTCTAAAGCATCGGGAGTTATTGGGGTTTGAAACGATAGCTTAGTGGTCCCGCTACGGTAAAAGGCCCTGGGGAGAACAATGCCATAATTTTTGTAAGAGTAATTGCCCTTTTCAAATTACAGTTGGATGCAATGTATGACAGAATTTTGTGAATGCAACTACTCATGCAGTTTTTAGTGGATTGCTGTGAAACTTAGTACATACTATGGTAATCATCAGAAGATTTGCATGTTGACAAATCATTGTACTCACACAATTTTCAGAAGAGTTACACACTTTTTTAAAATATAAATTCATCTTTGTCATAGGATAGGGGTAGGATCAAGGGGAGCTGGTGGTATATTTATGTGAGTAAATTGCTCATCATTCCTCAAGTTTGACAGTAGACTCCTTTCCATCATGAGAAGTTTGACAGTTGACTCCTTTCCATCTTAAGAAGTTTGACAGTTGACTCCTTTCCATCATGAGATAGGGTTGAGAGGCAGGAGAATATTTTCATGAGCAAATTAATCACCATTGCTCTAGTTTAAAAATTGTAGAAAACACTTTCACTGGCAGCATGTGTTCCATGGGACAATTGTTTTACTTTCTTCTTAAGTGGAAAACTGCCATGCAGAACTGTTGTTGACAAGAAAATGACCTTTTTCAAACATGAGCAAATCTTGAAACTTAGGTATCTCTCTTCCAGCAGCAAGAAAGGCATTGGGAATGTAGATTATGATGTGGCATGTAGACAAGAGATGTTCTTTATATCTCACACTTTCATTCTTCTGAATCCACTTAGATTAGCACACTTTAGCAATAAGGCATTCTGATTTTGTGAATTTTTATCATAATATTTTGGTGAGCAGGATCCATGCTAGGGGTGTTTCAGATGAAATAGTCACCCCAGTGCCTGTAATTTCACCCAGGTACACACAAAAAAGCAGTTGATCTCACCTTTTCTCAAGTCCACCCCCCATTTTGAGCAACTTTTGTATCAATTTAATGGTTATTTATGTCTTGATATATGTTTCAATCTTTAAGATTCCTGCCAAAAATTCAGACATAAATGTTGAAGAAGTTTAGGTTTCTAGGGTAGTTAAGGGGAAATAAGTTTATTTCATATTTAATGCTGTAAAAGTAAGAAGAGAGGACTTTAACCTCAATATCTGTTACCTGTTTTCAATAGTAACCCATTTTTAGTTCTACTGGTTATAGAATTTTTTTTTATTGCTTCTTCTCCTGAACGGAAAGTCATATTGACATGGGGTTTTCACCAGAAGACTTCTTATGATGTCTAGTTGGTTCTAAATTAAAATGGTGCCACCTGGACAACCAATATGTCCACCACAGTGGCCATCTTGAAAATCTTGGTATCGCTACTCTACCTGAATGGAAAGTCATATCAGCATGAGGTTTTTAACTGGAATACATCTTATGGTGTCTAGTTGCTCTTAAATAAAAATTGAGCTGATCTGATATCCAATATGGCCACCACAGTGGCCATCTTGAAAATGTTGTTGCTACTCCTGCTAGATGGAAAGTCATATCAACATTATGTTTCCACCAGAAGACTTCTTATGATGTCTAGTTGTTACTAAATGAAAATAGTGCCAATCTGACATCCAATATGGCCACCATGGCAGCCATCTTGAAAATCTTCATATTGCTACAACTCTTAAATGGAAAATCATATTGACATGGTGTTTTCACCAGAAGACTAATTATGATCTCTAGTTGGTCCTGAATGAAAATGATGCTAATCTGACCTCAAATATAGCTGCCACAATGAACATATTGAAAATCTTGTCTCAAATTGTAATGAATTGATGGTCATATCAACATGGGGTTTTCACCCAAAGTCTTCTAATGGTGTCCAGTTTGTCCTAAATGAAAATGGTGCCAATCTTTCATCCAATATGGCTGCCACAGTGGCTAGTTGGAGATTTTTTCAAGACTCGGCAATTAACAAGAAGAAATGGTCTTATCTTGAATTCCTGGAAATTCTTTTCAGCCAGTAGAGCATCACTTCCGTGAAGGGACTTTTGTTTAGGTTACCATTTTTTTGAAAAAAAACAAAGTTAAACAACAATTTTGCTGAAGAAATATTTTAATATTTTCATACAGTTTAATGAGTATTTCTTTTGTTTTTATATCATTTGTCTTAAATGTATAGTAAAACGTCTGTTTTATGCAACTGTTTTGAAAATCCTAAATGTTTACATGTCTTCATTCACTTCTCCCTGTTTTTCCACCACTTTGCCTTATTCTGGCAGGGGAGAAAAGTCACTTTGCACTAAATTTGAGTCCGGATGGATCCTAGTGAAAATGTATTTAGTTATAGCTTGTTAAACTGAAATTCTGAATTGTTACAGTGATAATTGGTGCTCGTGAGGTAGAATGCAGCACATTAGATGAGATGATGTCCCTTTTGGAGGCAGGATCAGCAGTCAGACACACTGGCTCCACCCAAATGAATGAACACTCCAGTCGCTCACACTCTGTTTTCACTGTAGTCATCAGTAAGTACAACTTCATCCTACTCAAAGGAAATGAAAATTGTTATTCATGTACCATTTTCACTGTTGTCTTTAGCAAGTTTTACTCTTTCATCAAAATTAATGAACTTTCACTCACTTGCACTTGATCTTAGCCTTCATCACCAGAAAGTACACCAATACATAAAATATAACTTTCTGGTTTCACTTCATTGTAGTATTTGTTATTAGCAAGTTACTGAACACTGAAGCTGTTTACTCAGTCCTTATGCTTGTCTTTTTATACTCCAGCCAATGTTGTCTTTTCGTTTCTCACGAGTTTCATTTCTGCACAATAACTTGAGTTGTCCACCATCTACAGTTATCAAACTATGTGGATGGCTTGTGCTCGGGGCAAGGAAGAACCCTGGGGTCAGAAGGTCAAAGGTCAAGGTCACAGTGACTGAAAGAAAAAAAGCGGTTTCTGCATAAAAACTTAAGTTATCTACATAGAGGACCATTTAAGATGTGACAGGCGTAAGATGTGCTGTTCATGGTATTCTTGTTGTATAAACTCTGATTCACATAAATGAATAAGCATGACATTATCAGATACCATTTTTATAGTTGTACTTGACATCATAGTATAGATTCATTGTTATATGTAGTCCATTGTTGTTTTCTTTACACATATTTGTGAAAGCCTAGCACAAAAATCTTTATTCCATTCAGCATCTGCTATCCATAGTTGGTACATAAATTATTTCCTAATGTGTCGCTTTTTTTTATAATCTATTGATAATATTCTGGAGAAGGCTGGACCTTTTTGTAAATTCCCAAGCTAAAAATAGCATTTCTCAGAAGTCAGAACATACCATACCTTGCTTAAGTTGATTTGTATCCTTCTGACTTCTCTGTTGTATTTTGAACATGTGATATTGGCCACTTGCTATGCCTCATGTTCAAGCCATGATTATTGATTGACTGCAGTGGAAAGTGCCAGCCTCATGACTTTATGGAATGATTGAGCAACAGTTTGAAATTTATAAACTTGCTACTTTGCTCAGATCTAGGGATAGCGAAATGGATATTATGAACATGTTAGATTTACTTTTCTTGGCATCTTATTTTGGTGTTGATTTTTTTCACAGTTGTAATAGAAGGACATGCAGTGATTAATCATGGACACACCCATGAACACCCTGTTTCTTTTGACTGTTTTTGGTTTCTGTGACCTGAAGTGCTAAGGTGATGGCCTCATCATTTGTCCATCTGTTAAGCACAAAGTTTGTTATCACTACTCCTTCTAAACTACAGGGAAGATTGCCAAGAAACTTGACACATATATTCATCCCAAGGTCTAGTTGGTGCTAAATGAAAATGGTGCCTGTTGGAAATCCATTACTACTTGTGAAAGGATGATTACATCAGTATGGGGTTTTATGTGAAAGAATTCTTGTGATGCCTAGATGGTCCTAAATAAAAATTTTGTCAGTCTGACATCCAGTATGGCCACCACAGTGGCCATCTTGAAAATCTTGTTATTACTAATTTTCCTGAACAGATGGTCATACTGACATAGGGTTTTCATTAAAAGACTTCTTATGATGTCTAGGTGAACCAGAATGCAAGTGGTGCTGATCTGACATCCTGTATGGCCAGTAGAGCATCAGTCCCTTTGAGGGACTCTTGTTTGCTTCACACAAGTACTTCTGTTTCTTGTAGCATGTACTTTTTCCTGTCTTTACTATGCTAACCAATAGACTGCACACTATTTTTAAAGCTTATGAACCACTTGACCATCTCAAAGGGAAACTTAGATGCAACACTTATGGTTTCCTGGTTGCTAGAGTCTATGATACAACCTTCTGAATTAAATCTACTTGGGCAGCAAATGAGGAACTGAGTGATTCTATTTGGATGTATTACCACAAATTTCCTATGATAAAACCATGCTCAGTGATGAGCCGATCATACACTTTAGGAAAATTTCAATTCTAGATGGCTTTATCGATAAGGCCTCATGCATTTATTAGAGATAAAATATTAAATATCAAATAAAATAATGAAATTTTCCCAAAGAATATAGACATAATATCTAAAAATGGGAAGAAATGATATGTTACTAATTGATACCTGAACTAAACATGATGTTATTTTGTTTAATATTTCAGGCCAGACCTGGACAGAGGGAGATGTGTTGGCTGGCAAGAGAAAACAAAGTCAGAGTGAAAGCATGGAAGGTTTGGATGATGGTATAAGCAGTATCACTTTCATATCTTTTGTGTGTTCATTTGTCTTTGTTTTGTTGGTGTGAATCCTAGGGTGAGGTGGAAAAAATATCCCACTCTTCATACCCTTTTTATACCTGAACCTCTTTCAGAGATCTCGATATTTGTGTATTATGCAGTCATTTTGACTAAATATGCATCAAGAAATTTTTAAATACTTTCAAAGTACACAAAATAATTTCATTTTAAGCATTTAGTCCTAAAGTTGTCAGGGTATTGCTCCTGCTGAAAGCGCAGTCCATGTTGTATGATGACACATTTGTTCAATATAAAGCGTGCTATTGGTTCAAGTTCCAGATGTTCTGTGAACATTTGAAATAATAGTACTCGATCAGAGTGAGAACGCTCACTCAAATTAAGTTTAATAATTAAACACAAACTGAACTAATCTTAGTCACTAAGCAGTTTGACGCTTTCAGAAAGACATTATCAGCATCTTGATGGAATAAAACAGTCTTGCAGCACAATGCTTGGGTTTTGTGGTGTTCACAAAATACCCCATCGATTTACAAAAAATGCAGTAAGTTCCAAACCAGGAAGTAAAATACCCAGTTTATTAAATTGTTTGCTCAGCTCTTTTGTCTCTTTCTGTATCTTATTTTACCTGTGTCTCTACTAAAATCAGTTTGTATATTTGTCTTTTGCCTCTGTATGTCCACGTTTCTGTCTGTCTGTCTGTCTCTCAATATAGAATGAGTTTTGGTAAAGGATAAAAGGGTTTAAATAGCAGTAATACAATACCTACTACTATTGCATTGTTTTCCATTTCTGGGACTCATAGTCCCAAGTCCAAGCTGATTATTCCCTCCTCCAATTAGTATTGTAGGGCTAGAATTGAAAAGAACGTGATCCCAGTCTGCCTCCTTAGTCACAGGCAACATATGGAATACCACACTCTTTTTCCTTTGATGATGTATGCATTAATAGTGTGCTATATTGCTCATCAAAATTTGCCTTTGTTTTCGGTTTTAAACACATTTTTGGATTTCACCTACCATTTTGCATCAATTAAGTGTTTGTCTCCTTAGTCCTTGCTCTATTTGAGTGTTATCTGTGTTCTTTTTGTAAATTTAGGGTTTTCTTGTGCCTTGCTTAAAAAATGATGCTTCATTAAATTGTATCCCCCTTCATTGTTTCTATTTCTGGGGGAAGCATTGTCTATCCTTTTTTTGATTCCAGATTTTTTTTATTTAGCATGACTTGTTATTTTTCAGAGTTGCAAGGTGTGGGCAAGTGTGGGCACAAGAAGGCCCTGTGGGACACTCACCTGACCTGTTTAGTGTGCACAGGGAGTACACACACTGATGATTGTCCAATTTGTTGTCTTTGGTCTGGCCAGGTGTGGGACTTCGCTGTAAGTCATGGCACATACAGGGGGGAGAAGATGGATGACACCCTCTGTTCCCAGGACGGGTCTGGATCTCTTCCCATGTTGGAGAAGACTACTTCCCCAGTTGGGCAAGAATGTTCTTTAACCTCCGTGGTTCAGAGATCACCTAAGGGCCAAGGATATGATGCTGTCAGTGCCAATGAGAGATTGATCCTTGGCCCCTCCCAAGGGAAGTAAAACAACTTAGAATGAGTCACTCCTCCTGCTCAGGGACAAGCAGTGCCCTCTCAATGTTGGTGACCCAGTGAATGAGATTAGAGAATCATGTCTTTCTGAGAGGGAAGAGCAGCGAGCTCATTCAGATAAATCTAATGTGGGCTCATCCATCAGATCTTCATCACCAGACCGGTCTTTGTGTGGTGACTGGTCACTGGGTGCTGGTCACTGGGCACTGATCACCGGTCACCAGGTATTGAACACTGGTCGCTAGCCACCAGGGTTTGATTATTGATCTGGGGACAGAGTTCGGGCCCTGCCCCCCCCCCCCCATTTGAATATTACTGTTTAATCCCGATGGGGCTATGATGTCAGGTTATAGTTGTTTGAATTGGGAGGGGGATTGGATTGGCATCCCCCTCACCATGTTCCCTTTTAGTCTCTACTGGATTTGGGGACCCCCTTTCCAGGAAGTGTGTCTTGCTTCTCCTCCCCCCTCCCATAGTGCCATGGATGTCCTTACCTTGGTTTCAAGGTAGGATTGACATGACAAGCCATGGACCTGCTTTTTCCCCTCCAGCCTGGGCCAACAGAAAGGAGAGTGGCTGTCTCTCACCCCCTTGATGATCAAGAAGGGATCAATTTTCCCAATTGCCTAGGAGGTCCACTAGTAGGGTTAGTCCTATCACACACACACACACCCCTTCCCATTAGCAGCTTTGATGCCTTCAAAAAGAGGGCAACCCCATTTGACATCTCCCTTTCCGAGTGGGTTTAGGATGATGATGTTATTCGATCATGGTGGACTCAAATGATTTCTCAGATGAACTGATGATGATGGCCCCACCCCAACCATTGGGGTCCCCAGCTCTCTCCCACCAGTCAGGCCAGGTGTTGGAGGAGGAAGTTTGGCACTGAGGACAAAAAGATAATCTCTAGTCTCGACAGGTTCTCTGAATTTGCATCTTGTCCAGATCTTCTGTTGCTCCTGCACACTGCAATGAAGAAGTTTTCCTGGAGACAAGAGTTTGCCAGGCAGCAGAAGGAATGTGGTCTGTCAAGTCCATTTGCTAGCTTGGCCCCTTACGCCCCCACGCCTTCCTGGATTCTGGGGCATCACAAGTGGGAATATTATGTGGGTCCTGGGCTTGCCTCCTGGTTAAAACCTTGGAGGTCTTGTAGCTTAAGGTCCATCCTCAAGACGATTGCCTTGCATGCCGATCTCTTTTCAGTGCCTCCTTCAGTCTCTTGAAGGAGGAATTATTGTCTGCAGCAAAGATATCGTGTCATGCGCTGTCATTGTCAATGGTGCTCTCTGTGGAGCTTCTTCACCTCCACAGGGATGCTGCCTTGGAGACGTTGAAGGTCTTGCTGGATCACAGCAAGAACCTTTCAAGGTCTGCATCTCTTGAGGCAGAGACATTCTTCGGAGGCCTCATCCCCTCTGTGGCATCACAGGGTTTGAGGGATCTACAACACAGGTCCCTGGCAGCAGCTCCAGGCCATTCAGAACAAGAAGTGTACTGACCCTGACCATCCTATGGGACTTTCTCCCAAGTTCTTCAAGCAGCCACAGCCGTAACAGTCTCACAAGCATCTTGAATTCAAAGCTTCATCTCATCTCTCACTGGAGTCCCAATTCACCCCCACCCCCACCCCTAACCGCACTTCTTTCAGTACACCAACTCATCAGATGTGAGATGGGGTGCTCACCTTGAGCACCCCATCGTCATGAGTATGGACCTTAAGCTACATAATCCTCAGGGATTTTGGTTCCATGAAGAAGTGACCCTTCATATAAACAGCTTGGAAATGCCGGCAGTGTTCCTAGCCTTACAGGGGTATGTCAACCTCATCAGACATTGTGTTATGGTCACCTCAGACAACACATTAGTAGTAGTCTACATCAGGCATCAGGGAGGTACACATGATTCATCTCTTCTCATGGAAGACTGGAACTTCCTTCAGTTGCTGCCTCGAAGGAGATCACCCTCCAAGTCTGCCATATTCCGGGCAAGAGGAATATCATGAATGGAGAGTTTGTCCAGAAGGGGTCTTGCGATCCTCACGGAATGATCTCTACACCAGTTGGTAGCAGAGTCACTTTTCCAACTGGGGGGGGGGGAGACCCTTAGTGGACTTGTTTGCTATGAGACTGAACAACAAGCTCCCATTTTATGTCTCCTGTACCAAATCAGCACCTGGGCAGTGGACACTTTCAGTCATAAGTGGGATCATCTCTATGCATACGCCTTCCCACCTTTCAAAATAATTCTGCAGGTGCTCCACCAAATCAGAATCTACACTGCTCGGTTCATCCTGGTAGCCCCTGTGTGGGCCCCAATGGTCATGGCTCAGCAACCTACTCTACCTGTTGGTAGACGAGCCCAGGAGATTACCACAGAGGAAGGACTTGCTGTCGCAGGACAGGGGCTCTCTCCTCCACAACAGCCCACAGATTCGCCATCTTCACACTTGGTTCACCTCGAGCAATCAATCTGCCAGGACCAGTTTTAAAGCAAGGTTAACAACTGCATCATCCACGCTAGGAGGAAATCTGCTTTCAGGGTTTACAATGCAAAGTGGAAAATCTTCTGTGATTGGTGCAGTAGGAATTGTGTTGATCCTAGCTGCCCCCCTTTGAGTACAGTTGGAGATTTTCTTCTCTTCCTTTTTGGGAAAAGAGAATGTTCAGTGTCCACTATTAAGGGCTATAGGACAGCCCTTTTTAACACAGACCCTCATCTTTGTAATTTCATCAGGTATTATGAGCTTCTGAGACCAGTATCTCACTCACTAATGTCTAGATGGAATCTTTTATGTGTTCTTTGGGCATTGTAATGACCCCCATAAAAAACCCTTGAGTGAAGTTTCCTTCTAGAACCTTACCTTTAAGACTGTTTTCCTGCTCTCTTTAGCATCAGCGAGGACAAAGAGTGAGCTTCATCCCGTATCAGTGGAAAAGGGTTGTTTATGGTTCAGTGGTAATTATGATTCGGTTTCTCTTCTTTGCCAACCTGGGTTTTGGTTAAGAATCAGCTACCTTCAGTAGCAACACTTCCTATCGAGATCTCCAGTCTCAGTCATATCAGTGCTGGGGATGATCGAGATATGCTCCTTGGCCCAGTTAGGGCCATAAGGGTTTTTTTTTTTGCTTCTTCAAAAGGGAGAAGAAAGAGTCAGAAGCATCTCTTCTTACCTATTAAGGGTTCCTCTGATATTTTGGCGGCCATTATTTCCAGTTGGATTGTCCTCACAATCAAGAGAGCTTATCAGTCCCAAACTGAGAAGGACCATTCTTTGATAAGAATTAAAGCCCATGAAGTTAGGGCTATTGCTACATCTTGGGCCTATTTGAAGCACTCCTTTTTGGATGATATTATGATATGGCACATCAGAGTGAAGGCATTTTATCATTGGGCCTTATAGTGACCGCACAACACATGGGCCAACCTTCCACCAGCTTACAGTAGTGAACACTCCTACCATAAAGGTACGTACAATAGTTTTCTATACCAGATTTGTTAAGGCCATCAGCCTCCCTCCAAACCGGTCAATTCAGCATTGCAATAGTAGCAGGTTTTGTATTACCACTATTAAAATGTATTTTTGGGGAGCGGGTAAAACTAATTTTAATTATGAATACTTACCAGCTACTATTGCAGGGATTCCCTCTTCCCCCCCCCCCCCCAGCTCTTACGCCCTGTAATCTAGGTCCAAGTCAAAAGAGGATGGTATTCCATATGTTGGCTGAGACTGAGGAGTCAGACTTGGATCATGTTCTTTTCAATTCTGACCCTCCAATACTGATTGGAGGAGGAAATAATTAGTTTGGACTGGGAAATATGAGTCCCAGAAAAGGAAAGCAATGCAATAGTAGCAGGTGATTATTACATAATTGAAAACTGGAAACATTTTTCCACTTGATACAAAAATTGTTTTGCCAAATAGTTTGTATTAATTATTGATGTAACCAAATTGACAATAGCACACTGCTCAGAAATTAGCTTCATTGCTGAGAAATTATAGAATATTAAATTTCCTGCAAGTTACAAATTTTGAAGATGAGATTTAATTTGGTAATTTTCTGTGTACATCAAAATGCAAACATTTATGGAACTAGCTGATAGCTCTGGTGGTTTACCAATATTTAATAGATTTATGAATGATTTTTTAAAAATATTTTGGTGTAGATAGCTGTGATAAACACAACTGCATCTGTTTGATTCAATAGATGGAACCATTTTAGTGAGATCTTTCAAAATAAATAGTATTTTAAAAAACAGTTAACCCTGCCCTAGTGAGAATTTAATGTCACACTGCCTTTTTGAAAAGGCAGGGGACATATTATCCTAGTTTCTGTCCATCCATCTGTCCATCACACTTTCATTTCCATGCTATAACTTGAAAGCCATTTGAATAAAACTTGTTATTATATACTCATTTTTTTCTCCGTTAACTTTGCATTGTCAGAATCGTGCAGTATTTCTCCATACTGCACGGCTTCATACTGAACAACACGTGTGTCTAAAAATAGTATCGCGTTTTAGGAACTACTTTTTTTATTGTAAACAAACAATGTACGCAAATGAAGCAGATACCGGAGCTTTTGCTTTATTAGATTTGCCTGTGGATGAACTAAACAAGCTGTTTGAGACTAGAGATGATAAATCTGACGATGTGGATGAATTCATTGAGTCACAAAAGAATCTTTCAACCAAGCAAGTGAGTGAACGTGATATTCACAATGTACAGCGGTGGCTTTATGACAACAAACGTGAGGCATGCAGTATTGAAAATATCATTCTGATCATTTAAACACTTATTTAGCCGATGGTTCGGACTATGAACCGTGCTCTCTAGAGTCTATAAAAAAAATAGCATAAAAAGGCATCTTATGACCAAATGATATTCCGTTTCTCTCAGAGACCGCCAATTTTACAAGTCAGTCCAAGCACTAAATTCGAAATAATACAACTAAAGAAGGCGGGTTTTGGTATAAAAGTAAGTGTCTCGGAACCAAGAAGCCACGATAACGAAGAAGCCTTATTTTGCGCTGACGAAATGGGCTCTCACACCCCAGCCGCTGCCGCTTTGCAATTTTGCCTGTTTTTTTTTTTTTTTTTTTTTTTAGAAATTGTTTGGATAAATAGTGACAGTACATATAAATATGTCATCTATAGCTGGTAATAAGAATGGCAAAAAATGTACTTACTTTTCTGCATCTTGAATTTCTTCAAAATGTGCTTTCTGATCCACGGCGCGAAATTGCACTGCAATCTAGACTACGTTTCCAACAGAAATCACATTCCAAAGGAGAATTTATTGCACTCCAAAACGAAATGAATTTGATATTCCCTAACAAAAATATTTAATCCTGCATCTTCTTGAGAATTTCACTTAAAAGAATTTCATATTTTGTCCACCTTATGATTCCAAACTATCAATGGCAGGACAGTAACACTTGTGTAAGCTAGCTTGCTGTCGAGGCCAGTCCCTCTAGCTACATGTACATCATATGTAATAGACCCAGCTAAAAACTAAAAGAGCAGAATTTAGTTGAATCGACAGAAAAACAAAATCCCTCCATTCCCGATCAACTGGGAAAGTTGTTCCAAGGCTCAGTCATTCACAATATGACTCAAAATTTCAATTTTAAGTAGACCAAAATGAGATTTCTTTTTGAAACAAATCACTGTGCGCGAGGTACTCTACCAAGTTTAAAGGTCACTGGGCGGTGCCATGTGCGCATGAATACTGTTACTGTGTATTGATTTAACTTCGCTTGTGTATTTACTTTAGAATATAGCAGAAATTCAGTTACTTTGTTTCTTGTAGTGTGTTCTTTTTATTATTCAGCCTTAGGTAGAAAAGCAAAATGAGTATATAATAAAAAGGTTACTGCATTTGTATGGGAAAATATGAACTCGTTTTTTCTGAGCTATACTGCACTCCTGACGTCGTGCAGTATAACTCAGAAAACTCGTTCATATTTTCCCATACAAATGCAGTAACCTATAAATATACTTAAACATTATCATTGGAAGGTTGGAAGGTGTGTTGAGTACCACATTGGGGGTCCTAACTTCAAGTTCAAGGTCACAGTTCAATATTTTCAGTTTTCTATCATCCTTTCCCTTCTGTTCTATAACTTGAAAGCTGTTTGAGATTAAGGGATGAAACGTTGCATACTTAGACATTATCACTTGAAGCTGTGTTATTGTCACTAGAAGGTGTGTCGTGTACCACATAGGGCAATGGTTCCCAAACCTTTTTGATCACAACCCTAAATACCATCTTTTGCGACCCAAAATGCAGTACCAGTATAGGGTTGCGAGGGTCTTCACGACCCTCATTTGGGTTGCGACTCGGGGTTTGGGGGGGGTCCTGTGTTCAAGGTCAAGGTCACAACCCAATATTTTACATTTTCATCGCTTTCTCTTCTGCTCCATAACTTTATAGCCATTTGAAATTGAGGGATGAAACTTAATATACTGTACATTATCACTAGAAGGTGTGTCATGTACATCATTGGGGGTCATATCTTCAAGGTTAAGGTTATGGCTCAGTATTTTTAATTTTCCATAGTGGTTTCCTTTCCACTCTATAATTTTAAAGCCTTTTGATATTAAGGAACGGTGACCTCTCCATGATAGACAGGAGATAAAAATTCACTGAATTTGCTTGTTAAATACTTACCTTAGTTCTTATTTGTTTCAGAAATCACACACAACACATGTGCCAAGTTTCATTTTGTGGATCTGGCTGGATCAGAGAGAGCTCACAAGACAGGCAATGTTGGAGATAGGTTTAAAGGTATAATGATCAAGCATTTTGTAGAACCCATGCTAATGGGAAGCAAGACACAGCAGTCACTTTTCTGGCAGTGTCATCATAGTTATCAACAGTTTGTTAAGGTTTTGGTTAAAGTCTTTTAGCAGTGCATTGATCAAGGGCTTGACATGCAGGCCCTGGCCTTCTTTGATTGTAATAAATTTTATGTCTGAGTGGTTTTGGGGGGCTTAATCATAGAACACCACATTATTGTAGATCTTAAAATGTATGAATTAATACTTTACATGTAACTTATCTCATAGCAGTAAGTAGAATCATAGTTCAGAAATTTAAAAAAAATTATATTGTGTAGATTCCTGCAGGTCTTAACAATATCATACTCTTTAAAATCTATATTTTAAATGGTGAAGTATAAGTCATGCCTTGTAAACACATTAATCATGGAATTGTGAAGTAATGGCCAAAACTGATCTTTGTACCTCAGTGTCCACTCTGGACTCAAATTTTACGGAATGGGTTGAAGTGGTGGGAAAATGGGGAAAAGTGTGTGTTGAGAGGTCAGAATTTGGAACATTCAAAACTTTCACTTGAAAAAGCTGTTTTACTAAGTCTTTGAGCCAAATAAGGTAGAAACAAAAGAAATACTAGTTAAACTTTATACAAGTATTAAAATTGTATACGTTTGCTTCAGCAAAATTTCTGCTCTCTGCAAAAGCTTTAACCTCGAAAATACGTTACTATCGGAAACAGGTTACAGCTATGAGGTATAGGTAGCTTTTAATGAGTATGTAAGTGTTCATATTTCTGAAAGCACCGTCAACAGAAGACAGAAGAGTTTAAAATTCAGAAGATGCACTGCAAGGAAGGAAACTAGGATTTCTCAGCAGAATTGTGCATCACCTATTTTATGGTTTAAAGAGAGAAATAATTGGACAGTTGAAAACTAGTAGTCAGGAGTACTTTTTAGTGATGAAACTAAAGTTGTTGTGAGCAAGGATCAAAAGTTTATGTTTGGAGAAAACCCAATGAAGAATGGCAACCAGAGTGTTTAGGTCTGCACACAACTCTCTTGCCATTCAAGAATATTTTGGCATGTTATAGGGGGTGCATTACCTGCAGCAGTTTGGGAAATCTGACCCCAGTGGAGGGAAAAATTTACTCTTGACGTGTGCATTATCAATTTTAATGAAAGATTTTGGATAGATATTGCAAAAAGAGTTTCCAAATAGGGAAATAACCTTCCAGAAGGATAATTGTCTGGTTGATATTTCCAGGAGGACAGAATAGTGGAAAATGATAAAACAATGAATCCTTACTCAGGCCATCACAGACCCTGGACTTCAGAATTATTGGGAATATATGGCAAACAATTAAATCCAAACTTGAACATGAAATCTAATCTAACTCTGATCACATTCACGTTCTTCTTGATATTTGGGACTCTCTTAATCAATCTTAACCAGAGGACTTTATGACACCATACTTAAGCAATTACAAGCTATGATAAGAGCCAAAGAATGAGTTACTAACTATTAGATGTATAATACCATTTTCTTTCATATTTGTGTCAGGAGATTCTTTAGAAACAGCGATGCTTTTAGTTTTATTCCTATGATATCATAGTAAGTGGCTACTCATTTTTGACCCAGTATTGTAGTTCTCTTTTCTACTGTTGATGAAATTGCCAATTTATAATGTATCCCAATATTCTGAGAGTATTGTAATGTTTGAATTTCTTTTTTCTCAGAATCTGTTCACATCAATTCTGGCTTGCTTTCTCTGGGCAATGTAATCAGTGCTCTGGGTGATCCCAAGAAGAAAAGTACACACATTCCCTACAGGGAGTCCAAGATCACAAGAATATTAAAGGTTAGTATTCCACAGCCTGGTCAGTTTCAGTAGTGTACATTTTTGCATAAGAAACAATCATTAAAGTTTGCAAAAATAGTTAAATTTTGTGACTTTAAATAAGTTTGTTTGTTTTTGTTGGTTTAATGGCACTTTTAACAATATTGGCTATATCATGCCAAGAAAATGGCAGATATGTGCCATTCCAAGCCCATGCTGGCCTGGTAGGGTATTGAACCAGCTGCCCTTGGATTATGAGTTTAACACTCTACCAACTGAGCTACCATGGCTTCCTTTTAAATATGTACAATTGTTGCATTACCTTTTAATTCATCTGTATAGTTGCTGCATTACCTTTTAGTTCATCTGTACAGTTGCTGCATTACCTTTTAATTAATCAGATGGCAAAACTCAAAGTTAGGTACTGTGAATTTATTTATGTTCATCAATATCAATTTTTGTTTTGTTTGAAACAACAGTTTAATTGGTACTTACATTTTTTTGGACAGAGTGAGGTGGGGCAGGGTCCCATTATCTTCAAGTTTGCATTCCGTTTGTTGGGTCTTTGAATTCATGGTTTGTAGTGACCATAAAATCCATGAAAACTAGTAATGTATAAAAATTTGGAATTCGCACAACAGTCCTACCCGCTTATATCAACATCACTTATGTCGACAAACCACCTATGTAGACAAAAAAGCAAAGTCCCGGTCCCCTGGTCTATTGTTACTACCAAATTTGTCATGCTTATGTTGATGTTGAGATAACTGAAATGTATATGTTGACAGAAGCCCTAGGTCCCAACTTGAACAAATCCATTCTTTTCTGATCATTTATGTTGACAAGCTGCCAGTTCTGACCCATACTTTGTTCTACAATTATTTGACGTTGCTGCCAGGCTTTAATGTTGCCATCGGATTAGCAAACAGGCATTTGTTTAGTCTTCCAAAGTTGGCCTTTCGTAGCAACTTCAATAATCCACGCACCCTTAATCAAAGCAAGCCAGCTTCAATCTTCAATAAAAACAATGCACCCTTCATCAAAGGAAGTCATCATCAAACTTGAAAAAAACAATGGAATCTGATCAAATGTTGCATTTTCCAATGTGATCAGTGATTGAAACATGTTTATTGTGCCGGGAGAGTTTCCTTTTCTGCAGGAAGAAAAGTAACTTTATTTATGCTTACGATGGCTACCAATGGCAGTGTGAAATGCAAATTCTACTTGTGCTTAATTAAGACTTTTTTTTTAAAATGTCATTGAATGTATTGTGATCAGAGAGAATTCATAACTTGTGGACAGGTTTTCATTTCCCTATGAATAGCCTCATCCCCTTAGTAGCCTCAGTAAGATGATTACATTTGTTGCCTTAGGCTGACCAAAATCTAGGCCAATTTAAGTACATGTTGCATGTAAATAACAACTATACAGCCACGTGCTACTGGCAACAAAAAATATCATAGTGAATTGTTTAGTCATACGTGTTTGTTGACAATGGGATATAGATCAGATGAGGACTACCATTGTTTTATACATGTATATGTGTTTTCCAACAGGATGTGACCGATACATGAAGTTTCTAACGTGACCTATACTTGAATTCATGGATTTTTCATATACATGTACTTAATGCATTATGGATTTTATTACACAAAGGTAACAAGAATGTAAGTCAATACACATGTGTATTTCACACTGGTTTTGTCTTCATTTACTCAAAATTTCCATTGTTTATTTTCTCAAAGTGTAAATCCTACTCACTGATGACAGGTCACCCTTTACAGACTTTACAGACTAATTTTACTTGTATGCAGGTCAAAGAGAAATTTGCTTTTTTCAGCCTCCCCCCCCCCCCCTTATCTCAACATCCGTTGATGTTGACAATATTGTCTCAGGCCTGAGGATGTCCACATAAACGGGTAGGACTGTATGAAAACAGGTATCTGATCTTTGCTGTGTTTAATTCCATTTCTTGATTCTGTCAGACAAACTTCTAGATTAATTAATTAATTATAGTTTCTGCATGTAAGTTTGAAAATCTGGAAGAAGGTAAGACATATGTGTTTATAGGCTTCAAAACTATGACATATCATTCATGTTCTTGTTTCTTTAGAAGGAATTGTATCTGAAACCTTGTAGAACAAAACACTATTTAAGCTGTTTCAAGTCTGTATTGCCATAGATCTAAGCTATTGAAAGCCATTAGATTGGCATAAAATTGATTACAAAAGTTGCACCTACTGCACCTTTATACATCACTTTCTTACCTGAGTAGCAACTAAATCATTGCATTTTTGCTCAGAATATGACAAGAGTGAATGAAATTAAGGGTGAGGTTGGGCCCAATCCATGCAAGATAAAGTTAAACCTAGTTTCAGATTTGGATGAAATTGTTTCCTAGAGTGGACTCTTTTTCTTTTTATGCCCCTGCCACATTTGTGGAGGGAGCCTATATTGTTATTCATATCCATCCATCTGTTCCATCCTGTCCAATCACATGATGTCATGTGCCATTCCAAGTTTCATTTCTGCTCAGTAACATTGGAAAGACTAACTGGATTCAGACCAAACTTGGTATTAGGCTTTACATTAAGAAGGTCTGGGTCAGGTTAGTTTTTTCCAACACAATTTAATACTTTTATGGCCCCATTTGACTTAAAACTGCATTACAATTTCATTTCTGTTCAATAACTTTTGAAAGACTTTATGGATTTAAACAAAATTTGGTACAAGGCTTTTCATTAGGAAGACCAAGGTTAAGCTTGATTTTCACTTTTTTCCAACAAAGGTTAATGGAGTTGTGGCCCATGTTTGACTTAGAATTTTACCCTTCAAATGTTTCATAATTTTGTTTACGCTCAGTAACTTTCGAAGAACACCATGGATTCAAAGCAAATTTGGTATAAGGCTTTACATTAGAAAGACCTAGATCGAGATTGATTGTCACCATTTTACGACAAAATTGAATGGCATTATGATCCTGTTTGACTTAGAACTTCAGTTGCATCAGAATTTTTTTGCTGCTCTGTAACTTTCAAAGGACTTCATTGATTCAAGCCAAATTTGGTATGATGCTTTTACATTAAGAAGAAGTAGGTGAAATTCAGCTTTCTCCTTTTTCCAACAAAATTGAGCAAAGTTATGAACCTTGTTTAACATAGGACTTTGCCTTTCATTTGCATCAGAATTTTGTTTCCTCTCAGTAACTTTTCAAGGACTCGCTGCGCTGAAACCAAATTGGGTATGAAGCATTACATTAAGAAGACCTTGGTCAAGTTCAGTTTTCACTTTTTCTGACAAAATGTTACAGAGTTATGGCCGTTGCCTTATACTTAAAACTTTGCCCATTAATTGCTTCATATTGGTGAGAAGGGGGGGAGACATCATGGTCACATTGACACATTTCTAGTTTACATTATTTTTACCACCACAATATTTAAGGAAGGAGCATATAGTGTTACCCTGTCTGTCTGTCACAAATTATTTTTCTGCTTAAACACTTTTGAAGGATTGAATGAACTGAAGCCAGATTTTGCATGAGGTTTTATATTAACAAGGCACAGATACATATTTACTTTTTCAATTTTCTGAATAAATTTGAGAAAGTTATGGCCCCTGTTTGACTTAGAACTTTGCCTTTGCATTGAACCAAGCTTGTTTCAATTGCACAATATTGGCAGGGGCAGCTGTGTTGTATAGACACTTTTCTGATGTATAAAAGGCTCTGGCAGATTCAACAGTAAATTACTCGTTTCCATCTCACATGTGATAATTATGACAAAGAGAAATTTCCAAGTACAGTCAAACCTGTCAATAGCGGCCACACATGGGAAAAAGCAAAACTGGCCTTTGAACATTGGTGATCTTTTTATGCTGTTTCACTTTTCAAACTTGGTTTTGAAACAAATATCATGTGCTGGTCACCAGTATCATTAGTATTGTAATTATTATTGCTTTTATTATTAATATTATTATTATTATAAACAGATTTAATTTATTGCAATATTCAAAAAAGTCATAAAATACATGCATATATTGGTCTCTCCCAAAGTTATGTTCCACATGATTACTTTATCCTGCTCACTTTAATCCATCCTATAAATGAAATAAACACTGACACTTCAAACTTTTTAAAGAAATAATCACTGATCTTTGTATTGTGCACCATGAAAAACACTAATTTTACTACTAATTGACAGCGCTTACATATGATTGTGAAACAGTGGACTGACTCTTTCTTTGGCCAACTCAACAGGTGTTCATGCTTCAAAACAACATCTAGATTAATCAGTTGCTCAGCTTGCTGAGATAGAAAGAGTTGGCTTATGTGAGAGGCCTGTGATGAATAGGACATGACAAGAAGTTTACTGTGGCTATTGTTACTTACATTTGAACTGAAACTTCGCCAGCCTTTACAGAAAAGTTTTGTACATATTAAATGACCCCTGATCCAATAATGGGATTAATTCGTATCTCTTCTTATAGATTAACTTTTTTCATCAGATATACAAAAATTAGGATTTCAAACAATACCTGTCACACTGTCACAAAAGGCAACTCTCATTTCTGCTGCAACTAGATGACTACATTTCCCACCATCCAGCTAATGAATTGCTCTGATGCTCTTTCTCTATTATGATAAAAACCACCTTGCTTTAGAATTTTACATATTGACACTTTTGAGTTACTTCAACAGTGCAACTGAAGTATGTTGAGTTCAAGCGAGATAAAAAATATTTACATATAGATTCATGTGCTATTCCTTTATCTAAACAATACCTTCCTCATCAAACAAAAGAGTCATTTGCATGTATAGAGCAGTCACTGTTGATATACTTCAGTGACCACTTAAAGTACGGAGAAACCATTATTTGCTTAGAAAACACCTGGCTGCTGACTGCAGAAAAAGGTGACCATTATATATATGACTTTTATATAGGAAATTTGGGGGGGGGGGGGTTAGAATGGCCAGTGTGACCAGGTGACTGCTATATAAGGGTGACTGTTGTGACAGGTTTGATTATTATATTTCTATATTTGACGATCTTGTCCATTCTTTAGTGGATGTAGAGTTGTAATATGTTATTATCCTTATAAGCTTAGTTTTGTTTTCTTTAAATTTAGCACACAAAGTAATTAGGGTAAATGTTTATTTTAAAAAATCAAATGTCAAGATCTTATGACTCAGAGGATGACCTACCTTGTCTTGTAAATATATCTCTTTGACAGAAAATCCTTTTCCTAGTGTTCCGATTTTTGGCTTGGGGGGATTTCAGTCCCTCCATGCCTAATGGCATAGTGTCCATTCTTTTCTTCAGAATATAGTTTGTATTACTAATAATAGTAACAAACTTTATGGTTTTACTATAATTAGGAACAAAGTATAGATCCATTGTTCTTTGAGGTCAGTTTTATTTTCAATTCAAATTTAGATACCTGATTAGACCTGATAGTTATCTTCCTTGTATATTGTTTAACTAAGTGCTTGAAACAGTTATAGAAAATGCTTTAAAAGAAAATCACCACAATAATTCCTCAAATAATATTTCAGATGTTAATATAAATTCTCTTTGGAGATATAAAGAAAAGAAAATTAAGATTATTTAGTGCAGTATGTTAACAATAGTAAAATTAACCATGAATATCAATATCTCTTGAGTTATGTTCTTCCATCAGATCTTATGTAAATTAGTATCACTGCAGCCCTCTAAGTCATCAGTATTCTCAATACTTTGATTCATCAGATTTTCATGTTATTAGCAATAAAGATCATAGATTTACTGAACAACTATTTGCTTTCTTTCCAGGACTCTCTGGGTGGCAATGCAAAGACAGTGATGATCTGTTGTATCAGTCCATCCACTGCAAGCTTTGATGAAAGTCTAAATGCACTCAAATATGCTAACAGGGTAAGCTCATATTTAAGTAACAGGTTTCTATTCTTGATATAATATACTCCTGGGGAAACTAGGCACTAATTGAAGATTTGAAAATAATTGGGGTGTTCTTAATATTTTTTTGAAAAGGAGGTATGTGATTCTGCACATTAATTAATTGGTAGTACATACTATATATCATATTATCATGTAATGTAATAAAGTGTCTCCTGCACATTAATTAATTGGTAGTACATACTATATATCATATTATCATGTAATGTAATAAAGTGTCTCCTGCACTTTTAGGAATACTGACTTCAAGTTGAAGTGATGGTTAGAAAATGTTTTTCACACAGAAGTTTTAGATTTTTATCTTTTCCATTAAAGAGGGGCTCATGAGTGGAAGTCACAAAGACAATTAGAAATGCTTAGGTCAGTGCAGCTTTGCTGAAGAATTCATTTTGAAGTTCTTTTCATATCCTATTATGTTAATAGGGAAAGCCTTGTACATTTGTACATAAGCTTTTCAATAATACTGGTAATAACAATAATTGCTTGAAGTTATTTTTAAAAAATGGCATTTTTACTTAATGCTAACAATGCATGTTATATGATCGTGCCTAATACATTTATGGGATGGAATTGGTCATATTTCTAATAGTTTGGCCTTAATGTGTCCAAAAACTAAAGCATGGTCTTCATGTGCTTTTGAAATGTATAAAACTACTGTTTTGCTTCAGGCACGGAATATCAAGAATAAACCTATAATCAATAGAGATATCCAATCCATACGCTTTGAAGAGATGCAGACTGAAATTAAGGTATGAAAATTATTCTTATCATGCCTGTATTAGCGGACATTGTGATGTATCATTTTCTGAGTGTGATGGCAGTAGCAGTGCTGCCAGTACTGTTAAGATTTTATGCTGATGTTTATGAAAGTCTTCCACATGAAACAACTGTTCACAGGACTGAAAGTGTTTGTTGGAACCCATGCATAAATTTTTACCATGAGAGCAAAAGTAAGCAAGGCACAGAGAAGATTTTTTTCTTGTTGGCAATGGTGGCTGCAGCAGTGGCAACATCATTGTATTGTTCCAGCCATGGAAGACAAGACACTGCATTTTAGCCAAACACTTGTTACAGATACTTATCATTACACCCCATAAGAATTAAATGTAAAATTTCATCTAGCCAGCTCTAGATGCATGCATGCTAAAGTACTGAAAAGTTCCTAACTTTACTTAACTCTTGCATGTTGTGTGTGATTGCTTTGTTCAAATAAAAATTTAAGGAAAAGATGTTCAGATAAATATCCATATAATAATAGATTGCCTCTGATTCAAAAAGATAATTTTGTACCAATCCATAAAACATTATTAATGTAGAGGACAAAGACAAATCTAGAGTAAGATGCTACCTGGAAAATTGTGAATATGTAAGGTTAAACAATCATAAGACAAGTTATCTTTAAGGTATACCTTATCAGTTACTTACTAGCATTTTCAGAATATTCTACAAAATTGGCATACACAATAATTCATTGTTTGCATTTTGTAGTGGAAACTTCAGGTAGTGTATTTCTTATGTTGAAGGTTGGTTTTCTGGCTTCACTTTTGGATAAAAATATTTTTGTTTAATTTGCCATTGACAGGCAGAGGCTAGTAATGACTTATATTTAATGGCTTATTTGGTTTTGTAAGTTTCATTTGGCATTTAGTTTTAGTGCCAAAGCAATTGGAGTAGAGTGCCTTGCCCTTAGACACACCATGGTAACTGACCTGGACTGATCCGATTGGAATCCCCACCCTTTCTGTCACAAGTCATGCATACTAACCACTGAGCCACCTTTGACTGGTTTATATCATGAGTACTTTTCTGAGATACTACTTTAATTAAACTTTCTTACAGAATTGTATAAGACATGATTTCTTGTCTTCAGATTATGTTTGAACTGCTGTCAATCACTGAAATTGCCAAAAGCCATCAAATAGTGATTCATTTCAACTTATACAGCAATTTAGGCACTACAGATTTTGAGGCTTGTATGGTATCCACCAGTTTTTGCCTTTGAAAGTCAGTGCAGACAACATGTGTTATATATTTTTTAGGTTGTGTTAATCACATGCAGGGCTAACTTTCTTAAGAACTTGCAGATTTTGCATTAAATCATTTACAGGGCTGGACAGATTTTATAAGACAGCTTGTCCATGACTGGAAAATTTAACTTTCCCCTGGGAGATTTGAACTTGCCCCAAAAGATGACAACATAATATCACAACAAAAGTAAAAAAAATAGGATAACAATTTATGGGGAGTTTTCTTAAAAGTGTGTTATATTTTGTTTACAAATAAACATCTTATTTTGTTCTTTTCTTTTCTTTGTTTTGTGCATTAAAAACATATGCCAATAAGTAAAGTTATCAAAATAGATATTTCTTTTTCAAATGTGTTACCCAACCATAATACTTTAGGAGTACAAACACTTCCTTGCAAATCCAGCCCTCCCAAGCTGGTTTTTAGCAACAAAAGTGCTAAAAGTTGTCTGCCTACCTAGGTGCAAGTCATACAAGAGTGATCTCTTGGATAGATGGATTGGTGCCAAATCACTTCTGCTTGTGCTAGGAATCATGCTCTTTTTCGAGACCTGGCAAAATTGAATCTACTTTCTGTTGCTACTTCTATCGTAGAGGAATTCATACTGTATTTGTTTGACATCATCCTGTGATATTCATGTCAGCATGAATTTAATTACTGCTCTGAGTGCTTAACTGCATCAACTCATTTAACTGGTATATGAATTCTGTCAAGTAATTGTCTGTTATTCCAAAAGGTCATTCTGCTTATTATTTTAGGCAGTTGTGTTTTTCATTAATGTCCTCTTCACAGTAAGCTCACATGATGCTTGATTGGTTTCATCTGCATATGCCTTTTGTTTTGCTCCCTGTAATAATAGGTGTCAACACCTTGGGCAGCACTGGGTTAAAGCATTTTAAGCTGGATGAAGATGACCATGATAACTGCCACAGTTGTATGTGGTGCAATTCGGGCCATATTTGTGACATATGCACACACTGGTCAGAAAATGTATAGGCAAATGTCATGGCCAAACAAATTAATTGGGTGAGTGAGGGTAAGGAAACAAACCAGCAGAGATGTTGACTCCATCAGTATTGTCGCTGCCTCAGTTGACAGCATCCTATTCACAGATATATTGAAGGCAGAAATCTCACCAGTCCAGAAGAAAACTAAGCAAGTCAGATCATCTCAGGCTTCACACACAGTACCACACTACCCTTGCCTCCATGATTGGAACAGATCTTGTTAGCGGTTCCTCTAGGACAAATACCATCTTGGTATAGCGGCCCATCTAGTCCAGTGATGGACATCCCAGTCCTGGTTACAGTGCACTTTCCATGGATAGCCAGTAGCAGACTTTAGCATCAGATGTCAGTCAGCTATGGACAACACCAGCTCTAACACAGCCTGGATCTACTTGGACCAGATACAGTGATCTATTTTCCTGGTACAGTAAAACCTGTCTTGAAAGACCACTGCTATGTGAGACCAACTGTCTTCAGAGACCACACTCTCAATGCACAAATTTAGTGATTATATAGCATTGTTACCTGCTATGAGAGACCACCTGTCTTGAGAGACCATAATTTGTTGGCAAAAGATGTGGTCTTTCAAGACAGGTTCTACTGTATATCCAGTCCTGGCTTCATGACACAGTTAGTGACTCAGTTGACAGCTTCCTGTTAGCAGATATTGAAGGCAGAAAGCTCATCAGTCCAGAAGAAAATTAAGCAGGCCAGATTATCACAGGCTTCACACACAGCACCAGCACTTCCCTTGCCTCCATGACTGAAACAGATCTTCTTGGCAGTACCTCTAACAGGGTTTGTATGCTTTCTTGAAAACCTTGAAAGTACATTTTGGCTTTTTAAATTCAAGGCCTTGATATTCTTGAAAACGGGCATCTTAGTTTTAAAGTCCTTTTAAAGTCCTTGAAAATCATTTTTGTTCCTTCTAAAATTATTTTGGACCTTTTTTGTTGTACGGTTGATTGAATATCGGCATGATCAGTTTATTGACAATTTAAGATTGTTATAATAAACTTGTTTATTTCTTGTAAATATTACTTTTATTTTTTAAACATCTATGGGTCACATGGTTGGTCAGCTGATTTAGGGCAACTTGATTCAAGCAACCTTCTGTGCAATATCCTTTATTCCGCCATATTTTGAAGTCTTGGAAATATATTTTTAAGGCCCTATAAAAGTCCTTGAAAAATCCTTGAATTTCACTTGAGTGGGTGCATACAAACCCTGTTCTAGGACCATTACCATCTTGGTACAGTGGCCAGTCTGGTCCAGTGATGGACATCACAGTACTGGTTATGGTAATCTTTCCCAGGATAGCCAGTACCAGACTTTGGCATCAGATGTCAATCAGCTATGAACAACTTCAGCTCTGACACAGCCTTGATCTGTGCCTATGGCTGCCTGGACCAGATACAGTGATCTGTTTTCCTGGTATACCCAGGCTTCATGACACAGATAGTTCCTACCTCAGTTGACAGTTTCCTATTACCAGAGACATTGAAGGCAGAAACCTCACTGGATCAGAAGAAATTTAAGCAGAAATTACACATAGTGCCTGTACTGCCCTTGCCTTCATGATGAGAACAGGTCTTTTTGGCCTGCTCCCACACAGCCTTGATCTATGTCTGTGGCTGCTGGGACCAGATACAGTGATCTTTTTTCCTTGTATACCCAGTCCTGGCTTTATGATACAGATAGTTCCCAAAAATTGGAATTGCTTGTCTCAGCACCAGCTCTGACTAAAATTTCTTGTATTCCTGACACCAGCATCAAAGAATGAACTTGACCTATCCAATACTGGACTCCTGGAAGTATTGCAGACTGACACCTGACTCCTCTGGTCCCAGCCTTGGATCTTTCACAACTAGGCACTGTCTATGGCAGCACTCCAGTCTAAGATGTTTGGTACTACTCCTGGACCATCAGCAATTTGCCTGGAAAACTTCAAAAGATAAAAGTGTCACAACTTGGCCAGATCTCCAGTCTTGTTCACCATCCATCTCAGGCAGCTTTGAGAGCTTCATCACATGCAATCATAGGAGACATCCATATCACACCATTATTCTGTCTTTGGGGATTCATGTTCACAAGCACCACCTTCTGTGCTCAACCCAATGATGTCCAGAGAACACTCAACCTTCTATGTGTCAGTTGGAGAAGTTTTATGGCTTCTGCCACATGAGTTTAACCTGCCTCATTCTACTTCATCTTTGACAACTTACAGACAGAACCACTTAGGCAAGAAGGTCCACCACTTTGAAAGCATACAAAGGAAAGTGGAGAGTTTTCTTCCAGAGGAACAAGTGGAAACACATCACTCCTTTAAAACCTTCTGTATGACCTAAAGAGCTAACTTCCTCCTTGGGCTCTTTGAAAATAAGATGTTGTCCTCATCAGTATCAAAGGCTATCTTTTCACGATCTCAGACCCATTTTGTCATCATGGAAAGGAGAACAGGCCACAACAAAGACCTCTCCAACCTTCTTACGAACTTTGATTTGTCTGGACCAAAGGCTTTGGGCCTGTATCTGAAATGAAATCTACTGTGTTTTCTGACACTGCTGAATAAAGCAGCATTCAAATTTATGTCTAGAATCTCCTCAATTCACCCCTCCTACAAACTTAAACAACCTTACATCAAGCCCTACCCACATCAAATCGATAGGAAGATGATTTATCTTCTCATAAATTGCGAGTATAACATTTGTTATGTCTTTAATTCGTTGACAGATTCATCAGGCAGAGAACATGTGTTAATGCGGATTTTGTTAGTATCATGTGACTACCATGCCGACACCTGCTCTCTGTGTGATGAATCTGGCTTTTTCTAGGTTTCTGCAACAGTTTTGGGTTTCTGGTGGAGGTTCTCAGAATGAACATGTTGAAAATTATGTGTCTTTTCATTTAAAAAAAAAAAACATTTTGTGACTTTCATTTAATATTTTAGAATTTTTGTACAACATTGGAAAGGTTTTTTTTGTTGTTAGTATCATGTGACTATTGGGCCTCTGATGTCATGGATATGAAGTTTGCGAGATTTGCATAGTTGTGTGACTAGCAATGCAAATGGTGATAACCAGGTCAGATTTCATCAACACAATAGTTTCATCTCATCTGTCAACAAAATAAAGGCATAGCAAATGTTATACTTGCAATTTCTGAGAAGATAAATCATCTTCCTATTGATTTCATGTGGGTAGTGCTCGATATAAGGTTCTTTAAGTTTGCTAGGCCCAGTAGTAACCTGCACCACATGGTTTCGGCGAATTCCAACTTTTCAATAGGCAATGCACTCAAACCTCACACCCCAACATAAATGTCAAAATATCTAAAATGGGGTAGGAAAGGTCTGAGAAATTCGGACTAACAGTCTTTGACATACAACTTTACTTTATAAATCTAACAAAACTGGCAAAGATTTATACAGCTTCATTTTGAAATATGATCTGTAAAATCCTCATTTGTTCTAACCATCTAGGGGAGCAATTGAATCACTTGAATTTATGTGATTAGCTTCGAGAGAACTTGGACATCGTCTGATCATTCAGAGTTTCTTCAATTACATATGATAGCGTAAACAGATGCTTACTTGTGACAACTGAAACTTTACTAGCAATTGGACTATAAAAATTATGAAAACTACTTGTCCGATGTGGACAGTTTTCTTCCAGTGATGCGAGTGGAAACACATCCCTCCATTTAAAGCCACAGTACCTCAAATAGCTAACTCCCATCTTTGGCTCTTCAAGAAGAAGTTTTCTCCCATCATTATCAAGGGTTACAGTTTCACAATCTCAGACACAATTTGACATCACAGAAGGGAAGATAAAACACACCTCTCTTACATTTTTGTGAACATTGACACGTTGACTTGTTTCAACCAAAGGCTTTGGCCTTTTGTCTAAAATGGAATCTTCCTTGGGTTCTGATATGGCTGAATGAAGCACCTTTCAACCAATGTCTGGAACCTCCTTGAGACACCCCTCATATAAAACCTGCATCCTAGTCAATCTAGCTGCATCAGGCAGTGTCTCTGAGATACATGCCTAGTTGGTCAATCCAAACTATCTGCAGTTCCACCACAATATTTTGGTTTCACTCATGACAGCTGCAGCTTTCAATGCTGAGAACCAAGTCCCACTCATGGGGAATCTGTCCTTTGTCTTGAAACCTCTATATTCTTTAGACCCTTTTCCTCAAGGGCTTCTGCAGAACTCAATAAAGATTCTAAAGGTGTACCGGAAGTGAACTGAGCTGATAAGCAGAGGGAGATCTTTCTTGTTTGTAACAATAAAAGAAGGAAAGGATGATATCTCAGCTCAGGCACTATTGTCCTGGGTACAATTTGTTATATGCTCTGCTTATGAGGAACTAAGCCAATACCAAATGAGTTTCTTGCATATATTGGCTCAAGAGGTGAGGATGGTTGCCAATAACATGGCATTCAAGCACATCTGTTCGCTAACTGACATCATCCAAACCATTCTCTAGCTTTGATCTCGGAGACCTTTCATCCCAGAGGGCTCAGTTTGACCTGGTGGGACCTATATCAGCAGCACAACAGATTACCTTCCCAGGTCATTCCACAATTTCACAATGGTGCAGTTTCTGTACTTCAGCTGGCTTTGTGGGAGATAAAATTTGCTTCAAGCCAGATACATGCTTATCCATACACTAACCCTAGCCACTTGCAGTTTCCGTAACTCGCCACTCACAGTTTCCGTAACTCGCACACTAGCCCGTAACTCGCAGTTTCCGTAACTCACACAAAACTGAAACCCGTAACTCGCACAAAACTGAAACCTGCTTCACATACTTTATGGGAATGGAGACAGGACCACCTCTAGGATAAGGGAATGTAACTCCATGTTCCTATTACCTATTCTTCTAATGTATTCTGATCAGGTAACCTAGTTAAAGAAGGAACACATTTTTGAATTTAAGAATGTTTTATTGATAATACTTATCTGATCATAATACAGGCACATGCTCACTAGCCCTCTTTACAGTTTCATCCCTGGTAGAGCATGCCCATCTGGTTCAGGAATAACTGAAGAATGGATAGGATTCCCTCTATCCAAGGGGAAATAACTCATCTGATTTCCACCTCGGTAAGCAGACAATTTTTTAGCACTTTAGTCACTAAAATAAGCTTAGGATGGTTGGGTTTACAAAGATGTTGATGTACTTCTAATGTATTATGATCAGGTAAGTATTGTCAATGTTTCACCTTATTAGGCTCTTCGAGAAGAGCTGGCCAGACAGAGAACTTCCATTCTCAGTAAATCTGGGACAGAGTTCGACCTAGAAAAGGCCCAGAAAGATGCAAGCCAGATTAAGAAGCTTGAAGAAAAAGTCATCAGGTAAGGAGAACAGTTCTACTGTGATGTTTGTTATATATTTTCAGTTTCATTGAGAAGAGTTTTAGATGCATCTGTTGCTTTCATTTATAATATACATTACTGATTTAGGTAAAAGTAAGACAATACTGCAGATTACAATATTATTACAGTATTAGTATAGTAAAGTCATACCAGATGATGATGATCATCATGACAAGAAAAACCTGACTAGAAAGAATCCTGTTTTGGGAGACCACCTGTCATTTATGACCAGATTTTTAATACAAAGACAAATTTTATATAATGATATGATGACCTCCATTGAGAGACCACTTGCCTAGAGAGACCTTTTTTGTTAGCAGAAGTTGTGGTCTCTAAAGACAAGTTTCACTGTAAAAATAATAATAATAGTGATAATTAAAATAATATCATATATTGCATATTTTTTTGTGGATGTAATATTTGGTGATTTTGTTTAAAAATGAGATCTTAATTTTGGCTTCTTGCATTTTAGTGATTGTGGATATAAGTTGTAATTATTAATATGGTAAATGTTGACAGGATTTTTTTTTTGCGATTCTACTCTGAGACAGCTAAATTGTTAAAAATGTCTCCACCACTAAATATTACTTCTAATGGTAATCATAATAATGGACCACAATTTTGTCAAATTTTTATATGCCTGTCTTAAGTTGGGAATATTTTATATGGTGTTGTCATCCATCTATCCATCCATTACCAGTTGCTTGTCCAGCCCATAACATTGTAATGGTGGGAGAGATTTTCATAATATTGACCCTATTATCTATCATGACTAAATGGTGTGTTGCATACTGCAGCAATGCTCCCAGCCTCAAGGTCAAGGTCATGGCAAGGCAAAATGTTATTCTGACATGTATACTTGTCCAAAGTATAATATTTGAACCAATGAAGATATTTTAATGAAACTATAGTTAATTATATAAATCATTACTAGACGGTGTGTTGCATACCATAACCATGTCCCTTGCCTCAAGGTCAAGGTCATGGCAAGAGAAAATCTAATTTCTGTGACTTGCATCTTTGTCCAGAGTATAACTTTTGAACCACTGCAAAAATTTTAGTGAAACTGTGTCTAAGTATATATCATGACTAAACCGTGTGTTGCATACCATTTCATGCTTTCAGCCTCAAGGGAAAATGTAACTATCACTTCCATCCTTGTCCAGAGTGAAGCTTTTGAACCTCTAAAGATATTTCAATGAAATTTAAACCAGTTATATATCAGTACTAGAAACTGTGTCACATACTATAGCCATACCAGTTATATATCAGTACTACAAAAACTGTCACATACCATAGCCATACCAGTTATATATCAGTACTAGAAACTGTGTTACATGCCATAGCCATACCAGTTATATATCAGTACTAGAAACTGTCACATACCATAGCCATACCTCTTGCTTCAGGTTTATGTTACAGCAAGGGAAAATGTCATTCTGTGAATTGTATCCTTCTCCATAGTATATATCATTTTGACCACTGCAGATATTTTATTAAAAGTTTTGTCAATTATATACCATGTATTGATGGTGTGTCACATACCATTTCATACCGTCAGCCTTAAGGTGAAGGTCACAGAAATGGAAAATGTAACTATAATTTGCTTCCTTGTCCAGAGTGTAATTTTGAACTTTTGAAGATATTTTGATGAAACTTTACCCAGGTCCACACCATATCATACAGTAGTCAAATACACAGCTCGAAGGTTAAGGTCATTAGTAAAGAAATGGTCACGAGACGTGGATATCATGGGCTGTTTAAGGTCATTGGTAACAAAATGGTCATGAGACATGAATATCATGGGCTATTTATGGTCATTAGTAAGGCAATGGTCAAGAGACATGGATATCATGGGCTGTTTATGGTCATTAGTAAGGAAATGGTCACAAGAGATGGATATCATGGGCTGTTTATGGTCAATAGTAAATAAATGGTCAAGAGACGTGGATATCATGGGCTGTTTATGGTCATTGGTAAGGAAATGGTCACAAGATGTGGATATCATGGGCTGTTTATAGTCATTAGTAAGGATATGGTCACGAGACATGGATATCATGGGCTGTTTAAGGTCATTGGTAAGAAAATGGTCATGAGACATGGATATCATGGGCTATTTATGGTACTCCTGTTATATTATACATGAAAGTAATTATTACATGTATTTTAAGGTGACATATTTTTGTCTTTTTCCCCATTTACACATACAGAATGCATGTAAGTTGTCAGATAGACATAATAAACATGTCCACTAGTCATCTTAAAATTTTTGGTATTCTGTATATTTTGACTTAGAGAGCAAAAACTTTCTTAACTGTCTTGTACTATTCTAGTGTACATAATGTCCAGCACATCATACACATAGATTTTTCTGAAGAATGAAAGTGTCTGTCAACACATGGTTGTTTGTAAGGTTTTATAGACTTCCTTGGTAATTAACAGTTTTGGGATAAAACGAGTGTAGAAATAATTTGTTGGATATGTGTGAATGATGTATATAAAGGTAAAGCATTTCAAGCAATTAATCATCTTATTTATTTATGAGAAATATAAGGGAAAAATGTCATTATGCATAACATGAAATTTATCTAAAGTACTGTGTGTACATTATGTATTTATATTATAATGGAGGCCTTTGGCAGTTTCATGTGATTAAATTCTGCATGGCTTAGTATATCCCAACAAGATTTATTGTAATTAAAAATTTTGGTTGGGAGTATTTAATGATGAGTCTTTGAGACATTGTTTCTTGTTATTGTAGTAGTCTAAGAGATTTTCAAAAGGTGTAATATGTTTTGGCTAGTTATGGAACTTTGAATAATAGAGTTTTTTCAAGAGTGATTGGGATTTGGGCAGGGGACCATCATTTGGGAGAATTCTGTATGATATTGAATTGATCTGTTTTAGGATTGGTAGGTTGTTTACATTGGAATTTAAAATGTCAATGACAAGTGCAGATCATTCGTTCACAACATTGTTTTATATTCCAGAGGGAAACATAGAAATTCTATTTATAAATACCTAACTAGCATTCATAACATTCAATCATTCAGGACTTTTTTACGTGATCTCATGGATTGACAGATTAGTTGATGTTTGTTACTTTTATGCAGACTTCAGACAGAGTGTGGTCACTATCGGGTGATTGCTGAGGAGGCATACAAACAGCTGATCCAAATTCAGGGGAAGGATTTCCTCTCTCGAAGTCAGGATATTCGGCTCAAGGACTGGCTGGATCTCATGGAAGAGGTCAGTATTATAATGGTAAATTCCTACTTTTAAAGAAGAGGGTAATGCAAAAGATTTGCTTTTTATTAGCTCACCTGCACTAAGTGCAGAAGAGCTTGTGCTGTACCTCCACTGTCATAGTCTGTTCATTGGTGTTGGAGTTAGTAAATGTACACCTTTTATATTTAAGTCAGTATCTCAGATACTATTGCCTCCACAACCATGACAGTCCCACTTTTCATTGATCAGTGACCATGTAGACTTTTTTACATTTAGGTCCCTTTCTGGGACATCATTGCTTGCATGGTCATGAAAATAGATATGCGTTTGCATCCTGAGGAGTACATGTACTACACCACCATACAGATAGTAGGTCACTGTGATCAGTTTTTCATGCTCCATTGATCATGTACACTTTTCATGTATAGGTGAGTTTCTTGGATGCTGCTGCTTGTACACTCATTATACTTGATATGTGCATGCATCCTGAGGGGTACTGCAACATGATTTTAAAAGTAAGTCACAGTGACATTATCTTTTAGTAGGTCACATTGACATACTTTTCACATTTAAGTAATTACATAAACATTTGATGTGTTGGTGGGTTTCTTTATCCCTGTTGCTTGTAGGGTCATAAAACTAGATATTAGCATACATCCTTAGAAGTGTAGCATCACCATATCAAAGAAAAGATTAATTGTGAGCCAGGTCAAGCACATGGTTTGTCTTCATCATCACTAAGTATTGACAATCCTGAGTATTGACAAATACAAAACTCATTTTACTGAATAAATATGTGCAGGTGAGCTTTGTTGTCTTCTGATAGATTAATTTTCTGTTGACGTCTTTTTATTTATTAGATAATCTGTATGTTAGATCTGTCCTCTGGATCTGGGCTGTGACACTGTATTTTAGCATTCCTACATGTATTTAGACAATACATTTTGGGATGAAGGTGTGTTACACTCCAAAATTGTTAGGGTTTATCCCCTCGCCAAAAAATATCTTATATTTTGCATTATATTTTTCTTCGTGTAAATTCAAGAGGATTCTCATATGCAGAATCAAATATTTTATGATTATCAGTGCAAGGAGATTTTTCTAAAGCAAATGTTGTCCAATACATATACATGTAGCATTTGATGAAAACTCATATATTCATTTGCATATCAGTCTTAAGATTAATATTAACAAAATAAGCCATTACAAATTAAAAGTGATTTACAATATATTTTTGCTGCATACATTTTTTAATGTTTTTGTCTTTCGCTGGTCGTCATATCTCAACCCTATTCTACAATATCGGCAGTGTTTTTCAAAGTAAAGGGTGTTAATTTTAAGTAGTGTGTATATTCTAAAAGTAGTCATACAAATACTTATCTTCATCAGGTTAATGCTTTTAATTGTTTTTTTGCTCAGATCAAAAATAAAGTTCCATCAACTCTGAGCAGGGATCAGTGGGAGAGTCAGACAATCAAAGATCTGCAGTCAGAACTGAGAAAGGTAAGTAAAAAATTAATTTAGATCTGTTGTAATGGAGAGTTGGAAGGTATTTCTTGGCATTCTTTAAGGTTAATAGTACTATTTCAAGTATATCATTATCTACAGTTGGCAGTAAGGGCTACATATTGATCAATAATCATCTTTGGCTTCTCTCATTAATTATGGTTTTGAAACAATTGCCACCATCACTTTCTTTAAAAATATTATGTAAACGTTCTTGGAATCTGTTCTTTCAAAAAGGAAAAAAAAAAATTTGATGTTAGGCATCACTCCTCTCCACCCCTACCCCCACCCAGCTGCATCCATGATCCATCGAAACATCATACCAAAGATTATGACTCTCTCTCAATCAGTGTAGACAGAGCATAGGTTACAAAGAAAACTGACAGACAAACAATATGAATTTTATTACAGGCTGTGTGAAAGATTCTTTTGTACAGTAAAACCTTATTTATATGAACACCTAGCAGTAAACAAAAAAAATATTTAAATAAACAGGAGTTTGAGGGGCATATATGTTGTTTGGATTAACCAATAATCTGAATGAATGATGTTTGGATAAATGATTTGCCACTGAACTGTAAATGGAAAAAAAATTTGTAGACAGTTTTTCTCGTCAGTACTTGTATGAATGTAGTGATATAAACATTCGTTTGGAACTGGTATATGACTTAAAACTATGGTGAAAAATGTTAAAATTTTGCAATGTATGTACCTTTAATCCCATGATTTTATGAAAAATAGACAATTTAAAAATGTGTTAGACTCTAAATTTTGTTTTATTTGTTACAGGCACGTGAGGATTTAAAAAATGATGAGGAAATATTTGCAGATAAAACGAAGGAGGTCAATGAACTGAAAGCAAGAATTGAAGAATTGGTAAGATAGTTGTCGAGATAATGTGTATGGTATAACATCAGTCATCATATAGTGTTAATCAGGACTTTTTAGTGATCAAGGATGCAATCTGTATGAAGAACACTTCATACTAAAGTTGTAAGGTTTTCTTGAATAACCTGTCATGTTTAGGAATTCTAACATGGCAGATACAAACACAGAATGCGATAGCAGTACACAGAAATTTCCAAACTTTTAAAATGTCACCTATGTAGATTGAGAATTGAACATTGCTTGCCTTTAAATGTATAGACTCTAAACAGCATTGCCAAGCCTTGTTAGCCTTTGTCATGTTATCTATTATTGCAGACTCTTGAGTAAGTGAAACTGATGTTGCTTACTGTCTTCAAACAATAAGCTGACTCCTTTGACCATTACCTTTTTGTTTCAGTTGCCATGAATAGCCTGTCTTGTATCACTAACAGTTGAACATTACAATTTCTCCATCTACCACTGCTGACCTACTTGAATGCAGCCTTAGTTTCATGCAGTAGCACCAAAATCTTTGTTTTATATGATAAACTCAGTTATCCTTACAGAAGACTTTCCTGTCTCCTTGTGATTTGGCATAGTATTTGCTTTGTTTTCTCATAACTGATTGGCTATTTACTCCTGTCAGTTTCATGCTATCTGACTATGTGACTTTGATAGATGGAAATGATTTTGCCAAATTTTATCAAGATCGCATAGTGCATTCAGTCTCTGTACAGAAAGATGACAATATGTTTATATACAAGGAACAGTCCAGTATATGAAAATTTGGGCATTGAACAATATTAGTTGGAAAGTTGTGCAGTAACAAGCACTGTACAAATCTCAAATCTCAAATTCATACATTGTTAATTGTTGTCAAGGAATCCATTGGATACAGTTTTAGCATCACTTTAATTTCTCCATTGAATACAGACTTATTCCTTTTTCAGCAGGCTTGGATCAACCTTTTTCCACAAAACGAATGGGTGATCCAAGTTGTTTCAGAGGGGCTTTGGATTTTGTTCATCCAGCCCTCTTCCCTTTCATCATCTTCTTTCATGATGGCAGTTCTGTCCGATCCCAAGATGACAGAAATTGTACAGAAGTTGATCTGCAAACCAGGCAGGCTATAGAGAGAGTTTGCAGACCAAACTCTTCAGGGTTTGTTCCAGACTTTTCCTGGTGCCAGAAGCCAACAGAAAGCTATGACCAGTTATAGATCTGAACCAGCTCAACAAATACATAGCTGGACCAAAGTTCAGAATGGAGACATCATGGTTTGTGAGCCTTTCCATCAAAGGGGGTGAGTTTGTGATCTGCCTCAATCTGACTCGCACATACTTCCATATCCTTATCCAACCAGCTTTGTACAGATTCCCTTTGTTTGTTTCAAGAAACAATATACCAATTTTGTGCACTCACATTTGGTCTCACGCTGAGCCCATGCGCATTTACGAAGACAATTAACTGTGTCATCACTATGTTCAAGATAGCCTTGTCAATAGTGACTGCAGACATCCTTCAGAAACACATGTTAAGTTCACTGTTATTGCAGGACATGTTCAGCCTTCTCTCCCTTTTCTCCCAGCACTTCATTTACCATGTTATAGAATTTTGGACCCATCTCAACCCTGTATGCCACCCTCCCATGCGACCTGCACAGATTTTTGAGCTCTCAAAGTTGATCTTTAACAGGGAGTCAATTTCCACAACAGAATTTGTGCATCTTCTTGGTATACTCAATGCGGAGGCAGACCTCATCTATGACTTCCTCTTCATGTACCTTTGCAGATTGCCCTACTGGTCCAGCTGCACCCCATTTCCATTCATCTATTTCATCAAGTTACAATCTCAACTGAGATTAAACAGTTCCTGCATTGGTGGTGAGAGAGACCGGAATTCCTCTAAAGAAACCTCAACCAGAGATTATGGTCTATTCAGATGCCAGTTCATATGGTTGGGGAGCCCACCTGTCGCCACGGTCAACACCAACAGTTCTGATACCAAGAATACTCCCGAAATTTTGAGCTTGGACCTTCACGAAGGATCTGACTGTTCCCCTCAAATGGGACAAATCTCTGGTTGATGATCTTACTTGATCTGGCAGTAGATGTCCAGAGGAAAATCCCAGCAATGCCCAATCTGCCCAAGCATCTCCAGTCACAAGTTTTCCATCCCTGTTTGGACAGGTTCCTCTTACTTGCCTGGCTTTTGTCTGGTAAGCCTTGTGCAAAAAAGAATTTAGCTCCTTAAATCATAGAGAGGATTACATCAGCTAGAAGGCTGTCCACTTTGAAGGTGCAGGAGGAGTGGTGGCGCATTTTCTAGATTAGTGCAGGGGCAACAACATCGTCCCTTTACAAGACTCAAACTCTTAACTTACTAACTTTTTTCTCTGGCTCTTCAAGGAAAAAAAGTTAGCCCCTGTTACTATCTAAGGCTACCGTTTCATGATTTTTGACACATTCAGAGATCATGGTAGAGATGATATAATCCACAATAAGGGCCTGTCAGACTTGCTGGCCAATTTCAACCTTAATCAACCCTGGTCATGTCCTTTGTTCCCCAAATGAAACCTTTCCTTGGTTGTGACATGGCTCAAATTGGACAAGTTCGAGACCCTGGCTAGAATCTCACTTAAGTTACTATCTTACAAAACATATTTTTTTATAGCCGAAGCTTCGGTATGCAGGGTGAGTGAATTGCATGTCCTTGAGTGGATTCAGATTGGATGGTTCAGTTGTCCTAATGACACAACCAGGTTTCATAGCTAAGAACAGGTTACCATCTGCGAGCAATCAGGTGTCATTTACTCACACTCCTCAGTTGATACATCAAGAGAGGTAGCACTGCAAGACCTAGTCCATGGGCAGTACTTGAAATTCATGTAAAAGAGCCGTGGGGTCTGACAATGCCTCTTTTTTCCTGACAAGGCCAGGAAACACGACATAACCCATCAAGCTTTGGCATCCTGGCTTAAGTGGATGATACACTCAGAATACTCTAAAGTTTTACAAGACGAGATACACCTCATGAAAGTTTCAGCACATGAGATTTGAGCAGTTTCTGTGAGCTCGTGTTCAAATGCAGTGTTTTGATCTGAGACATTTTTGACGTCAGCTATCATGCACATTCAACCTTCTCGAGCTTCTGTCTTTGAGATCTAGAAATGTAGAGAAGGAATAGAATCAGGTGTCACCAGAGGCTGCTGTCTAGATGACCACCAGACCCCGTTAGCAACAGCACACCCACTCATGTGCATGGATGTATAGCTTTCACTGGATTTGCCTGGAGTTTTTCTTCATAAGAAATTCCATTCATTTCCCATTAACTGTGTGTTGATGTCACATGTTACATGGCCTGTTGTCTTTTTACATTTGCGAGTGGTTTATCCCTCCTATAGGGACTCCAGCTATATTTCCCTTGAAAGGTACCTGTGGTAGAGGTTGCATGCATTTCCTCCTCCAGTTACGTATTCTTTTAATATTAATGTGATTGGTCAATGAAGAAATTAAATTTTGCTGTAAATTAAGTTTCTCTGAGAATACTTACCCAGTCACATAATGTAAAGCCCTCATTCAGCTCTTGCAAAATATGAGCATCCTTGTTGATATTTCACTCAAGCTTAAACTTAATAACTTCCAGTATACAGTTACCACTTAGTGGGCACAAGGGGTGTAATCTGGAAGAGTTTCTACCCTTTTTATGATATATAGACAGGAAAGACCAAGTTTGTTGTCTCCCCAGGAGAGCTGGATTCAAGAGATAGTGAAGTTTATTTCCTAATGTTAATGTCATCGGGTAAGTATTCTCAGAGAAACATAATTTGCTATAAAATTTTCTTTCCCAAAGTACAGCAACAATAATCAGTATTTTATGGGCATTGAATCTTTAGGCACATAATTCTTCAGATACTTACAATTTTATATTTCTTTTTGTGGTCCCAGTTTTCATTGATTTCGTAGTTGCTACAAATCACAAATGTAAATACGCAACAAAGAATAATCCTTATGTGGAAACTGTATGACATCTTCCCCAGTCCACAAATTTTAGTGCAAAATCACAAAAATTGATTTCCACAAAAATAAAAATATTCACAATATTCGATGTTTCTAAGGTAAGTTGTTTTCCTAACTATTATGAACTTGCTGTACACATGTTAAACACATGAAAATAAATTGTACACAAAATTTGTGGCTTTACATCTTTCTGAAACATAAATAATCTTCACCTAGGAGTCCCTGTTAGAACAGCGAGAGAAGCGCCTGATGGAGGCAGAGGAACAAAATCACAAACAGGAACAACAATTTCTGGAGCAGCACATGAAAATTGAGGAACTCCAGAAAACTCTAAAGGTAAAGGCACCATGTTTTGAAAGAAATATTTAATTTTTTTGTAGCTAACAAAGTAATGCTTACATTTTTAGCTCACCTAGCCATAAGGCCAAGTTAGTTTATGGTATGCTCATGCACCCATTGTCTTTTTTTATTATTAATGGTCCATCAATATTTTTAGTGTTCAGCTTCTCAAACACCACTACAAATATTTTAACCAATTCTGAGAGAGCACCCTGGCAGTCTGCCATAAGATATGGCTGCAGTTACTAAAAATACAAGAAAAAAACCCATGAAACAACTTCTAAAAAACTCTGGGGCAGAAATTTACTAAATTTTACAGAAAGCATCTTGGCACAGAGGGCTTACAAATTCATACCAATGGTGTTGATCCACCATCAAATATGGCTGCCATTACTAAAATTAGAAGAAACTTTAAATGACTTTTCAAAAACCTCTCTTCAGAATTTGACTAAATTTGACAGAAAGCATTCTGGCATCAAGGGCTTTTAAACTTGTACCAGTAATGTTGATCCACGTCAAATATGGCTGTCTTTACTAAAAATAGAAAAGCCTTTTAACAACTCTCAAAAACTACTCAACAGGACATTACCAAATTTGACAGTATGCATCCTACCCTGAAGG
Organism: Margaritifera margaritifera; assembly: GCA_029931535.1. Classification (NCBI taxonomy): domain Eukaryota; kingdom Metazoa; phylum Mollusca; class Bivalvia; order Unionida; family Margaritiferidae; genus Margaritifera; species Margaritifera margaritifera. Next base: position 5,691,005 of record JAQPZY010001631.1, read on the forward strand.
CATTTAAAATGTATACAAATTATGCCAGCCTGCCTTTAAATTATGGCCAAGTTAATAAATATAGAAAAGCATTTAAACAACTTATCTTAAAAAGCCACTTCACAAAATTTGACCAACTTTGACAGAAAGCATTCTTGCATTGAGGCCTTCAAATATGTGCTGTGCTGTCAAATACGGATGAAGGTAAAAAAAAAATATAGAAACCTTGAAATTTCTACAGAAAGCATCCTTCTTGGCCAACTGCACTTGCATTAGGCTGTTTGGCAAATGTCAATCAGATGAGCAATCTCAGGCCCACTTGGACCACATTAGTATAATATGGTACCTAGTAATATCAGCTGTTATATGTTGAGAAGTAAACAAGTTACCTCTTGCTAAATTGAACCCAATTTAATCATGTAGTCATATGACAATATTGTCTGGTGGCTTAACATTAGTTCTACATCACATACGTGGACCAAACATTGTGGATGGCTTGCATATGGGGTAGGGAAGAATCCTATTGATTTTTGGGCCAAAAGATCAAAGGTCAAGATCACTGTGATGGAAAGAAGAAAAGTGGTTTCTGCACAATAACATTAGTTCTGCAGCACAGACCTGGACCAAAAATGTTGGATGGCTTGCATTTGGGATAAGGAAGAAGCCTATTGATGTTGTGTTTAAAAGATGAAAGGTCAATGTTGCTGTGACTGAAAGAAGAAAAATGGTTTCAGCACCAAACTTTCAGTTCTTGACCAAGCATCTTCAACACAGTTTGTCTATGACTTGCAGCTGGGTAAGAAAGAAACCTATTGATAATGGGGTCAAAAGATCAATGGTCAAAGTCACTGTGACTGAATAAAGAAAAATGTTTTTTTCATAATAACTTTTGTTCTAGACCATGCACCATTACCAAAGTTTGTGAAGGGTAAGTACTTCAGGTATTGAAGAGGCTTATTGATTTTGGGTTAAAATTGTCAAAGGTTGTGGTCATTGTGGATTAAAGAAAACTGGATTCTGTAGAATAACTTTTATTATAGAGTAAGTTTCTTAAACAAATTTTTTGAATGGCTTGCACTTTTAAAAAAGAAACCTATAGATTCTGGGGTCTAAAGGTCAGAGATTACAGTCATGTTAGTTGTAATAAGACAAAAATGGTTTTTGTACAGTAAGTTTAGTTCAGGACTGCATACCTTGACCAAAGACCCAGGTCATTGATACTCATTGGTCAATAATCTTCTACTTGCACCTATACAGAGGACTGTTAAAAGATGAGGCATGCGTAGAATGCACCGTTCACATTACTCTTTTGGAGTGCTGATTTTAAGCAGGAAACTGTTCTGAATCTGATCAGCTTCTGTTTTAGTCCATATATTTGACAGCTATTGACTGGACTTCTATTCAGCTTCAGTTCCATTCTTTCATTGGTTATAGTCATCTGGAGGTTTAGAACTTATTCCAGAATTAGTATTTTATCATATGACATAATCAATATGATGTTGCTTAAATCCATTTTCAGATTTGTTTATATTTAATTAGTGAAAGCATAGAGTCATGATGCCTCAACATGTCATCATGTAAAGCAAAGTCACAATGTTGGAGGCTTTCAAATGTACTTCAGAGTCATTTTCTTATTAATTTGCAGTTCATGTAAAAGAAATTGGTGATTTTCATTGTTTGAGAAAAGTAATCTTACATTTGTGTTTATCTCAAATGAAATTTGTTTTGCACACTATACGAATCAGTTTCATATTTGTTGAGTGGACACTATCATTACATATAAACCAAAATAAACATATATTGTGAATTCAGTTTTTTATGGGGTAACAGTTATCATGAATTTTGTAGTTACTACCAACCATGGGTTTAAGGACACAACAAATAATAATCCGTCTGTGGAAACAATATGATTTCTTTCCCCATCTTCAAATTTAAGTGCTGACAAAAATGTTTTTTTGTCCAAAACTATGAAAATTGATACTCATGAAAAAAAAAAAGATTTAACAGTATATTGCTTCTAAATATGATATTGCATTAGATCATAATGATGAAATAGAGGCATGCCTTCCTTCCTTGTCTGTAAGATTTTGTTAATGTTTTCCATCAGATATTGAAACAGTCCTTCATTCCTATGAATATATAGGATACATGTGTCCTATTTATAACATATGAATAACATTTATTAGGATGTATTGTGTGGTGTTTCGAGCGACCCTTTGCCATCAGATGTTTCTCGATCAGGAAGTTTGACCAAGGTGGGAATATTTAGGGATGGGGTTGATGGTCTGGGATTCTTTATTCTCTTTTCTGAGATTTTCTTGAAATTCTTCCAGTCCCATGGAAACTTTTCTTACAACACATTCTTTGTTTTCTGTTTGTTGTTAGTTTTTGGTTTGTCATCACTGTCTTCACCCAAGTCTTCAGTTATCATGGAACTCAGTTAATGCATTAAATATCTTTATTACATGATTCCTGCGAGAGATGTCTTTTTTTTCCATTGGATGTCACATGATAGGTGATATTTCTTCATGTAGCATGGGCATGACATTATTGACTTTCATGTGACATCATTGAGTTTTATGTGACATCATAATGTTTTGTTCTTTGTGTCATGCAGTTGCAATGACTATTGTACAATCAGAAAGCAAATTGCAATTTTTTTTCTTTTCTAAATCATGTAAAATAATTATAGACCTTTGTTTCAGTGAATATGAACTTTTATGAACCAGTAAACTTATTATATTGACCTCCACTTCACATTGGTTTACTGGCATATAAAGCTTAATATTCCTCAACAAAGCTCTATAATTGTATATTCTAACACACCAGTGTATGTATCACAATTTGTTATTGGTTGAATGTCAGAATTTGCTATTGTGACATCTTGACTTTTCCTTTGACGTGGTGCTACAGAGAGTTACATATTTTGCGATTTTTGCAAAAAAAAATTAAAATGTGTGTTACAATGGGGATAAAAGTCTTGTATTTGAGGGTTTGATGATGTTGATGGTGGTTTTATTGCCACAAATACCCTCTGTACTCATTTATAATATCTAGTCCAACTGCAAACTGTACAGATCCAAATCTGCCATCACATCATGTGCTAGCAGATCTGGGTCTGTGCAGTTTGTTAGGAACAATAAGTAGAACAAACAACATAGACTCTGATCTGCCAGCACATTATGCGATGGCAGATCAGGGTCTGTGTTGTTTGCAGTTGGACTCAACTTATAAGCGAGTATATACCATACATTTTACCAACTCCACTGATGCATCACCAAAAAAAAACAATTTGTGACAGTAAAACCAACATTCACATCCTCAAAATCCTCAAATACAATACAGTTATCCCCTAAATATTATGGGTTGGGTTGCTATGTATGGATCACTGTGGATCATGCCTTGTCTTGCCTGTGTTAGCAAGTAGCAATACAATAGTTAGCACATTTCAGTGATGGGAATTGACTCTATTAATATCATCTAGATTGCTTCTGTTTCTGTCAAGGAATTACCTCCCCATAATAGATACAGTGCAACATCTTTATAATGCTTTTCATGGGAGTCATGAAAGTGACACATGTTATAAGTGAGGGAGCCTTGTATTGAGAGATGTTAAAATACAGTTGTGTTATAATAGTGCATAAAAACACAAACAATGGGTATTGGATGATGTAAAATCATATTATTATTGGTTCTCATCAGCATGGAACTAAAATCAAGTGAAATAGTTCAAGCATCAGTGAAAAAAAAAAAAATTAAAATATACTGAAAATATAAGAATTAATTTTTAAAAAATACTTTTTTGCTTATTAATACTTGTGATAAAAAATGCATAGTTTGGGTTATTTATATAAATACACAATTTCATAACAGTAGATTGACAACCGTTTCTTTAAAATCAGTTTAAACTTAGATACATTATCTTTTAGCTAGATACTGTATAGTAAAATACTTACTATGGGAGGTAATCCCATGCCAGAAAAGGAGGTAACTTATACTGTACACAAATAGGAAATTAGCATAATGTCAGTGTGCAAATATTTTGTCTTAAAATTTTTGAAACTCTCATTGGTATTGAGTATTGACTGACCTTGATGAATTTGGTATTGAGTATTGACATTTGTGTACTACTGAATGCCCATTTAGTTATACAGTTTTTCAAAATAACTATTTTGGGGAATACCAGTCTTGTATTTATGATTTTTGAATGGTAATGGTGATCTTACTGGTGTGGCATCCACCTTGCTGGTAAAAAGATTATTTGTGACCATTTAAAACCACCATTAATGTTTTTACCTCATAAAATGCAGATTGTATCCACATTCTAACACACTGTTTGAAAATTTTGCAGAGAAATTATTGTGAATATAATTCTATGCAGCACTATGTCATACTGAATTTTATCTCATGACAGTGACATCAAAATGTCTGACAGACTGTGGTGATTGTTATTGTTATGTAACAAGAAACATTACTGATGTTTTAAATATTTTGTTCTTACTTGATTCTTTTATTTAGAATAGTAAAGTAAGTCAAACTGGTTTTACTTTAAAGTCTAATTATACTTACACTTTGAATACTATTTGCTTAAGTAAAATTGATTTTACTTTAAAGTCTAGTTATACTTACACTTTGAATGCTCTTTGCTCAGACACAGATGGTTAATGAAAATAGTACAGTTAGACTGAATTAATTAATGTTGGCAGTTGTTTACATTTTTAGAACAATTGTCTCAATTAATTCAATTTTAAAAAATGGGCCTTAAATAGGGACTGATTTGTGATGTTTGAAGAAAGCTAAATTATTGAAGGTGCAGTTTGATTTTGGGGTTAAAGACTTAGGGTCAGAGTTCTGTAACTTTTACAAACTGTACCTTTAAATCAGATTGATTCTTTCTGTAAATCTTATAAGTGGCATATGTGATTTAAAATATCCAGACAGATATTTCACATTTTTGTACCTGAAAAATGTACAGAGTTTTCATGAACCATCTGTACTTTTTCTCACTGCATGTATCATGCTGGTAATAGCTACTTAATTTAAATTCATTTCAAGATAAACAGGATTGCTAAGTTTACAGTACGTGACAATAGGAAGGTACATGTATTCACACTTTTAAAATCTTGATGATTTATTCTACCACAAAACACGTAATACAAAGTAGGAATAAATCTGTGAAAGTTGTACATCAGAATGTTCATTCATTAATGTTGTTATGTTGGAATTTTCAATAGAAATTTATTGAATTTTAAAAATTTATTGAAGCTTGGCTGACATAGTTTAAAACTTCTTGCAGTATTTAATGGTATTCTTTAATTCATCTTGTAGTTACCATGTTTTGTGCCCTTCACAAAATGCTGTTTAGGGGAACCATAAAATAATGCCACATTATAAGTGAGGTTGCTTTATGCTGAGGTTGGTTCAATATAAAAACTACCTTAATCCAGAAAATGGGATCCATAACCTTACCCGTGTTATATGAGGGACCATGTTATACTGGGATTCTTCATAGTGAGGGACCATGTTATACTGGGATTCTTCATAGTGAGTTTGGTTCAATATCAGAACTATTTTCATACCGAAAATTGGATCCATAACAATACCTGTGTTATATGAGGGACCATGCTATACTGATACACTTTATACTGAGGTTAGTTCAGTATCAAAACTACTTTCAACCAGATTATGGAAACAATAATCATACCTGTGTTATATGAGGGACCATGCTATATTGAGGGATTTTATAGCGAGATTCAATGTCAAAACTACTTTCAGCAGATTATGGGATACATAATAATACCTGTGCTAAATGAGGGACCGTGCTATATAGATGCACTTTATACTAAGGTTGGTTCAATATCAAAACTACTTTCAGCCAGATAATGGAATCCATAACCATACTTGCATTATACATGGGACCATTCTATACTGATGCATATTATACTGAAGTTGGTTCAGTATGAAAACTACTTTCAACCGGAAAATGGGATCCATACCCATACCTGTTTTTTACAAGGGACCATGCTATACTGATGTACTTTATGCTGTGGTTGGTTCACTATCAAAACTATTTTCAACCGGAAAATGGGATCCATAATTATACCTGTGTTATATGAGGGACCATGCTATACAAAGGAGGCACTTTATTGTGAGGAACCACTGTACATGTACTTTTCATAAAAGAGAAAAAAAGTAGTACATGAAATTGCTGGACATTTACTTTTTCTTAGGATAGAATAAAAAGAAGAGTCTGTGTTCCAGGAAGGAGTGGGAATTAATTTTGTTGCATTAGCCATTAGCCTGAAAATTTAATATGAGCAAAGTGCACAGCAGTATTTTGTTCTTGCCAGAATTAAAAAAACCCCAGAATGCTCAGGGTTGTAATCATACAGGATTTTCTTCAGACTGATAATTTATATACCAACTTAACTTTCTTTAATAATATATTAAGTACTCATAAGTTTTTATAATTTTTCAGATGCAAATATACTTGTACACTCTTGTCTTATAGTTATTTATGTATGATAGACATGGGAAGGAAAGAAATGCATTTTTAAATTTCTACATTATTAGCAGTGATATCTGCTACTGTTGCATTGCTTTCCTTTTCCAGAACTCCTAGTCCCCAGTCCAAGCTAATTATTATCTCCTCCAATTAGTATTGGAGGGCAAGAATTGAAAAATAAAAGATGATCCCACTCAGACTCCTTAGTTATAGCCGCCATACGGAATATCTTCTTTTTTTTCCTTGGACTAGTGCGTAGTATATGTGTGACTCATCAAAATTCGCCTCTGTTGTCACCTTTAAATGTCTTTTTAGGAAAGTCACATACTTTTTTGTGTTGATTGAGTGTTTATCTCATCAGTCCTTGCTTTATTTTAGTGTTTTCTGTGTTCCTTTTGTTCATTTTGAAGGGTTTTTGTAACTTGCTTAGCTAGCAGTGCTTCAGCAAATTGTAATCCCCTTGACAGTCCCATTGCTAGGATAAGTATTTGCTACCTTGTTTGGATTCCCAGATTTTTTTGTTCGTTGTGTGTGATTTTGATCTCTTTCAGAGCTTAATCTGTCACAGGGTGTGAGTAGGTGTGGGCACAGGAAGGCCCAGTGGGACATGCATCCCACCTGCCTATCATGCATTAGTTGTGCAAGCATGGATGGATGTCCAGTTTGTTGTCTCTGATGTGTGGGTCTGTTTCGCTTTAAAGGATGGATACTGGCTTCATTTGTGGGAAATCCTCCCCCATCACAGACCCCCATCATCTTTCATCAGTCCAATCTGACTCAATTAAGGGAAGAGGTACACACCCTTCTGCAGAAAGGCACATTGGAGAGGGTGGAATATATGACCAAACTTCAGCTTTCTATTCCTGGATCTTTCTGGTGTCAAAAAAAGGCGGAAACTTTCAGATCATTTATCAGCCTTTCTGATTTAAACAGATTTCTTCAGGAGGAATGCCTCAAGATGGAGACTGCCACCTTGGTCAGGAACACAATAAGGCCCTGCATCAGGGCAGTCTCTATTGAAATTCATAATGCATACCTTCACATCCCCATCTTCCTGCCTGACAGAAAATACCTCCAGTTTTGTCTTGACCAGGAGGTATTTCAATTTCAAACTCTTCTATTTCACCTTGCCTCTGCCCCCAGACCATTTACCATGGTGATGGAGGTAGTAGCATCCCACTTGAGATCTTTAGAGGTCCCTATCCTTCAGTATTTTGACAACTGGTTGATGCACAATGTCCTCAGAGATTCTGTTCTGAATGACTTATCCCTCTGTTGGTCAATGGTGACTCGTCTCTGTTTTATCCCCAACCTAGAGATTTCCTATCTCATCCCTTCTCAGGACTTCATATATGGGGGGATGAATTTCCTCACCAGCCTTGGCAGGGTTCATGTTCCTCATAATAGATTTTCTTGCCAAGACCTCGTCAACTCACCTTTACTGCTCTCTCCTGGGAACTCTGAACTTAACTTGCAGACTTAGTTCCCCTTGAGAGACTTTACTTACACCTGCTACAGTGCCTGCTTCTTGCAAACTGGAGACCATACAAGGACCTGCTGTCAGCTCAGATTTCCCTGGGATCCAACTTTCACCACTACCTGTGTTTGTGGCCAAATCAGGACCAGTTTCTGAGCAGAGTCCCAATTCACACCTCTGAACCCCACACCTATCTGTACACTGTCGCATCAGATTTGAGATGGTTTGCTCACCTGGAGTCAGAGGGGGTAGTTCTTCAGTACTTTTGGTCTTGGAAAGAAGCGATCCATTATATAAACAACTTGGAAATGCGGGCAGTGTTCATAGCCATACAGGGGTGCGTCAACATCATAAGGTGTTATTGTGTTATGGTCGCCTCAGACAACATGTCAGTCGTAGCATACCTCAGGGATCAGAGAGGTACATATGCTCCTTCTCTTTGTGTGGAAGTCTGGAATCTCCTTCAGTAGGCAGCTTCAAAGGTTCTGGGCAAAAGGAATATCCTGGCAGACAGTTAGTAGCAGAGTCACTTTTCCAGCTGTGGGGAAGATCCTTCCTTAGTGGACTTGTTTTGCTATGAGACTGAACAACAAACTTCCTTTTTATGTCTCTCCAGTACCAGATCAGAGGGCATTTCAAAATAATTCCTTAGGTACTCCACCAAGTGAGGATCTCTACTTCTTGACTTATTCTTGTGGCCCCCCAGTGGCCCCACTGGTGTGGTTCAACAACCTACTTGACCTGTTGGTAGATGAATCCAGACGATTCCCACAGAGGTGGGACCTGCTGTCACAGCACAGGGGGGGGGGGGGGGGGGCGCTCTCTTCCACAACAAGAGATTCTCCACCTTCATGCTTGACTCGTCCAAAGGGATCGATCTGCCAGGACCAGTGTTTGAGCAAGGTTGCCAATTGCATCGTCCAGGCTTGGAAGTAATCAACTTGTGGATTTTACAATGCAAAGTGGAGAATCTTTTGTAATTGGTAGGGTAGGAAACGTGTTGATCCTAGCTGTCCCTCTTTAAATGCAGTTGCAGACTTTCTTCTCTTGCTTTTTGAGAAATGGTAATGCTCTCTGTCCACTATTAAGAGCTATAGGGCAGCCCTTTCTAACAATCAAGTTCTCTAGGGTTTGTGCCATTGGGTTGGACCCTCATCTTCCTGATCTCACTAGGTATTTTGAGCTTTAGAGACTGGTATCTCACTCACTAATTCCTAGATGGAATCTTTCATGTGTGGGTTGTCAGAACCTCCTTATGAACCTTTGAGTGAAGCTTCCTTCAAGAACCTTACCCTTAAGACTCTTTTTCTGCCCTCTTTAGCATCACTGAGGAGAAGGAGTAAGCTTCTTGCCTTGTCAGTGGAGAAGGGTTGTTTACTGTTCAACGGTAAATATGATTTGGTTTCTCTTCTTTGCCACGCTGGATTTCTGGCTAAGAATCGGCTACCTTCAGTAGCTCCACTTTATATTGAGATACCCAGTCTCAGTTGTATCTGTGCGGCACATGATCAAGATAGGTTCCTTTGCTCAGTTAGGGTTTTAAGGTTTTATTTGGCTTTCTCTAAAGGTAAAAGGAAGAGTCGAAATTGTCTCATTCTACCTCACAAAGGTTCCTCTGATATTTCGGTGGCCACCATTTCCACGAGGATTGTCTACACTATTAAGAGAGCTTATCAGTCCCTCACCGAGAGGGACCTTTCTTTCATGAGATTTAAAACCATAAAGTTAGGGCAACTGCTACATCTTTGGTCTATTTGAATCACTCCTTTTTGGATGATGTTATGAGAGTTGCCTTCTGGCAGTCTCACACTACCTTCTCTTCTTTTTACCTTCAATCTTTGGCACACCAGAGTGAAGGCATTTTTCATTGGGTCCTTTAGTGATGGTACAGCAAGTGGTCCAGCCTTCTATCAGCCTACAGTAATGAACACTCCTACCATAAGGTTAAGTGTAATTGTTTTCTCTATCAGTTTTGTGGAAGCCATCAGCCTCCTTCCTCCTAACTGGTAAATTCAGCAATGCAATAGTAGCAGGTATTTTGTATTACTGCTATTAAAATGTAATTTTTTTGTGGGTGAAACAAATTTTAATTATGTAATATTTATCTGCTACTATTGCAAAAATTCCCTCCACCCACCCCACTCTGATGTTCTATACTCTCTGTCCAAGTCAGAAGAGGAAGGTATTCCATATGTTGGCTATGACTAAGACTGGGATCATGTTCTTTTCAATTCTGGCTCACCAATACTAATTGGAGGAGGGAATAATAAGCTTGGACAAAGGACTAGGAGTTCTGGAAAAGGAAAGCAGTGCAATAGTAGCAGGTAAGTATTAGACAACTAAAATTAGTTGTACCCCCCCCCCCACCCCCCACCCCACCACCCCCACTATATTTCATACTTTTGTCCATAATAGACACCAAAGCACCTGGATTTTTGTTGAGCCCACCTTAATGGTGGATGGCTTATACTGTAAGTAAGAAAAGTGACTTTATTTTGAGATCAAAAGTTCAAGGTTGTTGTTACAGAAAGAAGAAAAATGGTTGTTGTGTAATAATTTAGTTCTAGACCACATACCATAGCCACAATTTGTGGTGGGCTTACACTTAAGGTATGTAAGAGGCCTATTGATTTTGGTGTTGGAATGTAAAAGGTCATGGTTGTTGTGCCTAAAAAAAAATTGGTGGGTTTTGCAGAATAATTTTTGTTCTATAGTCCCTTGACCAAACTTTGTAGATAGCTTGCACTTTGGGTAATAAAGAATCCTCTATATTTTGGATATAAAGGTCAGATGATAAGGTCATGGTAAGTCTAATAAGAAAATAATGGTTTATGCACTGTAAATTTAGTTCAAGACCATATACCTAAACCAAAGATCAATATCTTTGAGACCTGTTGGTCAATAATCTCCAGAGTCAACCATATGCTACTAGTACCTACATAGAAGACTACTTAATGTGGGTTGACCATATATACCCATACATGGTACTCTTGTTTTACCATTTTTGTCTCACCTGCATAAGCATAGAAAAACATAGGTATCACTTTTACAATAGCGATGGTGGCAGCATCATTGTTAAAGTTTTGTGTTAAAAGTTCTTGTAAATGAGGCACAGAGGGAAGGGATACATCATTGCACATACAATTGAACTATTGTTGGTAGTGTATCGTCACTTTAAGTATGAAAGAAACTTAAATCACTTAATGTGTTAGACTTCTTTTGAATGAATGATTATTGCATGTTAATTACAAGACTCATTTGCAGTTGATTTTTCATTACTCTAATGATACTAACTGTCTCAGTGCAGATGGACCAAAAGAGAAAAGTATCAAGGGTGTGTATCCCTAAATGATGCCAATTATCACTGTGAGCCAGTTCTTTTTCTTGATGTGTTGGGCATGTTTCTACATACCGTAGATACTCATGTATAATCCAGGTCCAAATGCAAACAACATAGACCCTGATCTGCCATCGCATAATGCGCTGGCAGATCAGGGTCTATGTTGTTTGTTCTACTAATTAGTCCATACAAACTGCATAGACCCAGATCTGCTGGCGCATTATGCGACGGCAGATCTGGGTCTATGCAGTTTGCAGTTGGTATTGGCTTATACACGAATATATACGATAATTATCACCCAGTTTAGAAATAAACCTTTAGACTCGGATCTTTGTGGCATGCCGACACTAAAACAAGCAAAAAAGCTGAGTTGCTCCTTCATCGCCAATAATCATTGTACACAAAAGATGCCTTTGGATTTGCATGTTTTAAATTTTAAAAAATTATTCAGGTTTGAATTCAATTTAACATTGGTAAATCTTGCAACAACTGTATCAAGGAAAAAAACCCAGCATGAATTGCTACTCAAATTATCTATATAATAATTTTAATGAGGATAACATTTTTGCTAATTTAGTGAGGAAACCTTTTTCACAAATGCATTTCATGGCAAAGACCATGATGCAACATGGTGTACACTTAGCCAGCATTGGTTTGTGAAATGTTATTTCATTGAAAAGCCAAAATGTTATGATTTACAGTATACACAGATAGTTGTCTTCTGGCAAGCAGTTATTTGAAGGTCTCAATATTAGTTACATAATGTTTTAGCAAGTAGATGGGAATTTCCAACTTGTTTGATTCTATTTCATCCAGAGCCAAAATGTGAAGGGTGAAATGGATTCAAATAGGTTGGAATACTCCCATCCACTATGCTAGAACACCATGTTCAAAATAGTTCAAGATATCTCTATGAAATTTGGTACACATATTAGATTATTGATGTAGATGTGCCTTTTGATAGTCACAGTTCAGCAGTTTCAATATTTTTATGTTTGCATCCGTTTCTCCATCCATCAGATGTGCCTTTTGATATTCACAATTCTTTAGTTTCAAAGTTGTTACTGTTTTTGTCCATTTGTCTTTCCATCCATCCCTCATCAACCACTCTTTAGTTTCCTTGCAAAAACTACAAAACTTTTTAAGATATCTCTTTGAGATTTAATTACACATATTAGACTAGTGGTGTAGATGTGCCTTTGGCTCATCACAATTCTGCAGTTTCAGTATTTTTAATGCTTTTGTCTGTTTGTTCATCCATTCATTCATCATTTACACTTTCTTTTCCAAAGCACATCTCCAAAACTGTTCAAGATATATTTATGAAACATGGTACACCTCTTAGACTAGTGGTCCAAATGTGCCTTTTGCTATTCGTATTTCTTTACTTTGAATATTTGTAATGTTTTTCTTCATTTGTCCATTCATCCATGCATTATCCACAATTTTGTTCCTGAGTCAAAACTCTAAAGCCTTTTAAGATATCTCTGTGAAATTTGGTATACATATTAGACTATTGGTGTAGATGTGCCTTTTGCTATGCTCAATTTGTCTGTGTCAATATTTTTATGTGTTTGTCTCTTTGTCTGTTCACTCATCCATCATTCACACTTTCATTTCCGGAACAGCACTCAAAACATTTTAAGATGTCTCTTTGAAATTCAGTGCACATTATTAGACAAATGGTGTAGATGTGCCTTTTGGTACACATCGTTAGACGAATGTTGTAGTTGTGCCGTTTGGTACACATCGTTAGACGAATGGTCTAGATGTGCCTTTTGGTACACATCGTTAGACGAATGGTCTAGATGTGCCTTTTGGTACACATCGTTAAACGAATGGTGATGTTGCGCCTTTTGGTACACATCGTTAAACGAATGGTGATGTTGTGCCTTTTGGATACACATCATTAGACGAATGGTGCAGTTGTGCCTTTTGGTACACATCATTAGACAAATGGTGCAGTTGTGCCTTTTGGTACACATCATTAGACAAATGGTGCAGTTGTGCCTTTTGGTACACATCATTAGACTAATGGTGCAGTTGTGCCTTTTGGTACACATCATTGGACAAATTGTGCAGTTGTGCCTTTTGGTACACATCATTAGACTAATGGTGCAGTTGTGCCTTTTGGTACACATCGTTAAACGAATGGTGCAGTTGTGCCTTTTGGATACACATTATTAGACGAATGGTGCAGTTGTGCCTTTTGGTACACATCATTAGACAAATGGTACAGTTGTGCCTTTTGGTACACATCATTAGACAAATGGTACAGTTGTGCCTTTTGGTACACATCATTAGACTAATGGTGCAGTTGTGCTTTTTGGTACACATCATTAGACTAATGGTACAGTTGTGCCTTTTGCTACACATCATTAGACTAATGGTGCAGTTGTGCCTTTTGGTACACATCATTAGACTAATGGTGCAGTTGTGCCTTTTGGTACACCATTAGACTAATGGTGCAGTTGTGCCTTTTGGTACACATCATTAGACTAATGGTGCAGTTGTGTGCCTTTTGGTACACATCATTGGACTAATGGTGCAGTTGTGCCTTTTGGTACACATCATTAGACTAATGGTTCAGATGTGCCTTTTGGTACACATCATTAGACTAATGGTGTAGATGTGCCTTTTGCTATTCACAATTCTTCAGTTTTGGCATTTTCATCCATTTGTTTATTCTTTCATCCATCCACCATTCATACTTTCATTTCTGGAGCCAACTCATGACACCTCTCACTTCCTTATATACTTTGTTAATAAAAACTTCCTATATGTGAAATCTTTGACAGATCCTTCTGTCTCCTTGCTAACATTTTGGCAGGTGGTGGATATAGAAGATTCCATCATCTTGTCAGTCTTCAGCTGTACATTTACTCTGCACCAAAGCCATTTATGTCAGAAAAAGTTCCAGATGTGATTACAAGTGACAGATAAAGTTTCCGAGTTCTTAACCAACTGAAATGATATCCTATCAAGAGTTTCAGAAAATATGGGTTTTCCATTTTACCTGGCATATTCCATATAACCCGCAGAGACAGTTGTATGGAATGATCTGCTAGGGTTATTAGCCAAACAGATTTAAATAATTTTGTATAAATGGAGATAATAATCAATCTTTTTTCTGTATGTAAACAAATCAGCTATAATCAGAAATATTCACCAGCACACTTAATAATAATTTCATATATAAAGTTCTGTATTTTAATTTTGTTAAAAATTACTATTTTGTAAATTAATTTTAATTTCATAATTCTATCAAAAGCCTTCACCAGGTTGTGTAATAGACTATGATGAAAGCAAGGTAAGATATACACATAATCACCAATCACTGCACATTATTCCCAACTCAGGATGATTTTTACATGTTCATTAATTGGAAGTACATGTAATATCATTAAATATATATGTTCTGTATATTTGTAAGTCTTTTTGTCTTGGAAAGAATATTGTCACACTTTGTAATTTTTGCTTTTTTATAATTTAATTATGCACACATGGCATTTTTGTGATGTAGGTGAAAAAGCTAGACATATTATCTGCAGAATTCTTAGGGTTTTGTCTCACTGGCAGTGCATAGGCAAGACATTGAGTGTCTGCACCAGTTTCTGCATGGAACCAGTTACCGCTTGATTGTTACTTATTTTTCACTGCTTGCAATACCGTCTATACTCGTGTATAAGTGTGGTGGCAGATCTGGGTCTATGCAGTTTGTAAGGACTAACAGTAGAACAAACAGCATTGACCCTGATCTGCCAGCGCATTATGCGACGGCAGATCAGGGTCTATGTTGTTTGCATTTGGACCCGACTTATACGTGAGTATATACGGTATATTTTGAGCTACCAGAGAGAAACAGTAACATGTAATGTCAGGTATATTTTGTGTCAGCAGCTAACAAAAATACTGCATAGAATTTAGAACAGTTGACAGTCATGAGGTAACTGCTTCTGGATGGCAACTGGCACATCCAGTCTGGTCATTTTTCCAGTGGTGGTGGTGTTATTGCATATATCTTGAGAATACTGTTCAATGTTAAAAAAAGTAAGTCACAGTGTCTTCTGTTCAATACTTATTTATTTGTTCCAGTAAGTTTTTTAATATAGTTCCATTTCTGACACACTTTTTCATGTGCAGTCATTAAACATGATAAGTGCTTTTATTGAAATGGCTAATACTCATTGAAATATGTCACATTGAGTTGCTTGTCTTCATTTTCCTCTGATGACTATTTTGAATTTGGATCCTATAGTTTGTAGCAGGCAAGACATAACATTCAGCAGAACTCTTTATATATGTAGGAGCTGATAGGATTGCTTGCTTTTTTTTAAATCTTGGGTATTGTTGTTTGTAGTTGATAAGTGTCCATTTTATGATGAATATTGTTTACACACAGCTTTACCTTGCACAGGGGGCCCAGGGTGGTGGAGTGGTCTAAGGTGCTCGCATTTACAGATCACTCACACATCTAACCTCTGTATGTGTGGGTTCGAGTCTCGGGCTCAGCTAACGTGGGTATGTGAGAAAGCTTGCCAGTAGCTTCCCGTGGGTCAGTGATTCTTCACGGGTTTTTCCTGGGTTCTTCCTCCACCAAATATACTGGCCACCATGTATAGCCTTTCATGTGCTGAAAAATGGCGTTAAGCCCACAACAACAACAACAACAACCTTGCACAGTATTTCTATTGTGTGGCACAAAAAGGGACTAAAGATTGGCATGTGGCCAGTTATTACCAGTCAAAATTTTCCTTTGATTACCATATATACTCTACTCCTTTGTAAGTTGAGTCCAATTGCAATCAACATAGACCTGGATCTACCATTGCATAATGCACTGGCTGTTCAGGGTCTGTTTTGTTTGTTCTACTGATTACTCCTAACAAACTGCATAGACCCAGATCTGCTAGCACATTATGCCATGGCAGATCTGGGTATGTACAGTTTGCAGTTGGATTTGACTTATAAGCAAGTATAAATGGTACTTTACCATGTACTACAAAAAACACAGTTTTGTTATAAAGCTACAAAAAACACAGTTTTGTTATAAAGCTACAAAAAACATGAAGCTGTTGGTACAATAAAAAGCAAAGAAATCAGTCATGTCTCAGTATGACTGCTTCTAATACTTCCTCATCTTCTTCTCTGTACAATTTCTGTAATATATTGTATAAATCTTATTTGTATGCTCTGACACATATGTGGAAAGAGTTTGTAGTGTTGGCATTGTCCATCCATCTATATGTCTGGTGAGTTCATGCGTCTGTGACACCGTTGTTAGCTTTTGTGTTTAGGTAAGTTTTTCAGGTATTATAAGTTACAGAGTCATGCAACTTTGTATGTGGATCCATCTTGGTAAGTGCAACATCTGCCTCCAAAAATGAGGCCACAGTTACATACATTTTACACTTCATTAACTGCAGTTAAGTTTTGTCTTTTGGTCACTTTCTCAGGTAATTTCAGCTGCAGGGTATTCGTGTTCCATGCTGTACTGTACATATTGTGTGTATGCTGCACATGTTCTTCACTTTTTTCCATACCTTTTTTTAAACTTTAACACCTTGTTCAGCATATTTTTTCATTTCTAATACATACATGCATATTATATATAAACAGAACTTTTAAAGACTTGTTCAGTGGGTATAATTTGTAATTATTGTATTTAAATTTGTTCAAATAGCAGAGTTTTACAGTTGTTTATATCACCTGACAATTTTGGCACCGCTGAAAATACAGGAATTTATGGTTATTTGATAAGGGTTATTTGATAAGTTGATCCTATATACCATTTATGTAGCCTGACATTTTAAAGAAATTCCATATACAGTATGAAAGACATCTTTGCTAGCCAAGGGATGTATATTCACTATTCATACCGCATTGACCCATAGCATATGTAGCGTGCCAAAACAGTGTAGAACCACTCCACAATCTGGAAACTCCTCCAAACAGATTACTCTTTGCATTTATTTAGGAAGATAATTTGGAATAATTGCAGTGACTTCCATGGAAAACAACACATTTCACATGTAGGTTTCCCCAGTCGAGGCAAGTTGACATCATTGAAGTCACTATATTAAATACCTAGCAGGTTGTGTAATGAGTTCTCAGATTGGTCACTTGATTCTGCTTGCTATTAGCAGTAACTCTTGCATCTGCTACAGCGCACTTGATCAGGATGCTGTTTCAGCTATCAGCATGTGCCAAGGGTTGCTGTGCAATGAAGTGTGTCAATGATCCTTGGCTAGTGAAGCTGTATGACAGATAGAGGAACAGGAAATTTACTTAGATATGATTTTGTTCACTTGCTTATGCTGTCACATTGGTATTGCAAAATAGGTCACTTTGAAAAATTTCAGTACTGTTGCTAATCAAAGAATTTGATCGTTTGTTGGTTTTTCTTTAAATCATTTTTATGCCTCTGCGATATTTAGGGGGCAGGTTCTAGTTTTACCTATATGTCTGTTCTGTCACGTCACGTCACATCTGTCACAAATTTCACACAGTAGTTTTTTAATGACTTAATGGATTGAAAACCAAATTTGGTTTGAAGCTTTACTTTAAAAAGACCTATGCCAAGTTTGATTTTCACCATTTTTGGACAAAATTTACAGAGTTATGGCCCCTATTTGACTTAAATGGGCACATTTCTAGCTGTGTATCACTTGCATATTTGTTGTTTTTACCTCCAGTGGATGACTGCACTACATTTCTTCATATTCAAAATATATTGGCTCAGTATCTGAAATTTCTGCTCACAATTGTTTTGTTCAAATTGTATAGATTTTAGAATCGGGTAAACAGGAGTAAATGCAAATATTAAAGATGTGGCACAAAGTAAAGGTCTTAAACTTTTAAAACAAATAACTTGCATATGATAATATACAACCTCGGACATCTAATGACCTCAAACTATTTTCAACAGTACACATTTTGACTTCCTTTCCAGACATGTAAACACACCATAGTGCCCAACAACATCTTGTTAAAAAATTTTGATTATAAACTGTGCCTACAACAGATATAATGCAAATTGGTGGACATAAAACATGCAGCCTCATAAACTACAGAACTAAATATGCTAAGGGTAAATGTGGTATGAATAGTGATTCCACATCTCTTGGCTATCATAAACTGCATCACTGAAAAACAACAGAAAACCTATTCAAATATACTAACCAGTAGTCCATCTACACTGTTAAAAATCCTCCCTTGAATACAGGTCATATTCCCCAATGTCCAACAGTGAATCTCAGTTTTTCCTCACAAACTTTGTATTCACAGCTAGATTAAATTCCTTGTTTTTCTGGTGCAACACTCCATGTACATAATATAAAGACATATACAAAACTAATTTACGTGCAGAGACACATAATCCAGTATGACTTGTCAATTCAAGAGAATAAACATATTGCTTCTACAGAGAACCATGTGCTTGACCTTGTGACAATACAAATTTTTTCATTCAGTGACTTCTTTTTGCAAAAATAATAATCTGTTTATTGTGTTATTTTTTAATTGTGATCACAAGTGATTCATTGTTTGACAGTTTATTTACATATTTTGGGAATGTTGTTTTGAACTACATTCATGTAGCATATTGATTTCAATGATGATGTGATGACATTACAGCTGTTTAATATTCCGATTCTTATGTGGTGATGAGGTCAAGCTGAGACTGGGATAAAACTAACCAAAGTTGAAATGGAAACTTATCTTAATTTTTTTCTTTATTATAAGGTTGCAGAAAAAATAAAATACAAGGTTAGTGACTTCAAATACAAGGTTTATTTAGTCTTGTGACAAAAATGTTATGACATCTCGGGGCAAGCCCCTCTGTCTCGGTTTTTTCGAACCCTTGACCAAATCTTGTATTTGAAGACTCTGCTGTTATATTCTGAATATATATAATCCATGTTTAATAATGTACTGCTGTTATATTCTGAATATATATAATCCATGTTTAATAATGTAGTGTATAGGGTCTCGTCTTTTTTTGGAGAAAAATGCAATTTACAGTGAGTATAATGTCGTCCAATAGTATCAACTTTTTGGTAAAGTTTTTGTGTAAGTCAATGTTAAAGATTTTGTGCAAGCCAATGTTCAAGTTTTATGCAAGTCCATATCTCATGAAAAGGTGAGACTGCATTCCAAGGAACCTTTGTCTTTAGTAATCCTTATATAATAGCTTTAGTTAGTCTTAGGTTAATATTGGATGAAAGAAACATTGTTTCTTCCTCTTTTGCAGATTTTCATTCTGCACCTATGTCAATAACATACATATATTACATGATGCTCTGTGACCAAAAAACACTTATAAATCGGGCCAAACTGCAAACAACAGTGACCATGATCTGCAATCAAATAATGAACCGGTTAAGCTTCTATGTTGTTTGTTCTACTGATTACTCCTAACAAACTGCATAGACCAAGATCTGCTGGCACATTATGAACCGGCAGATCTGGATCTATACAATTTGCAGTTGGATCCAACTTGTACATGAGTATTTATGGTACTTTAAATTGAATGCATTACATTCTATGGCATAATGGACTGTTTTTAACACACACACAATTTTCATTTAGGTTACCCTTATAGGAGAAAGTCATGTTCTGGATGACTCAGCTGTAACTGCTAGTGCCCCACCCACTACAAGGCAACGCCCCAAATCTGTGCCATTACATCTCAACAGACAGTCAGATGCTGTAAGTATGCTTCATATATAAACAACCATTGTGTACATACTTAGAAATGTCACAGAAAACATTCCTTTTTTATGTATCCCTCGCCCCTTTTTATTTGTTCCCATGTTAGACCATGCTTGATGATGAGTCTATCCTCTATATTTACATAATTGTGGTAAATTCTGTGATTTTTTTTTAAGAGAGCTTTTTTTCAGAAACACCCACCCCCTTTTTTTTTTAGCTCTACTGGTCATAGACCAGAAGAGCTTATGGAATAGTCTGTTGTCCATTGTCTGTCCATCATCTGTCTCTCCGTTATCACAAGCTTGTTATCACTACTTCTCCCAAACTACTTAGAGGATTGCCATGAAACTTTATACACATATTCATCCCATGGTCTAGATGGTCCTAAATAAAAGTGGTGCCACTCAGACATCTAATATGGCCACCACAGTGGCCATCTTGAAAATCTTATCGCTACTCCTCCTGAATGGATGGTCATATCAACATGGGGTTTTCGCTAAAAGACTTATGATATCTAGTTGGTCCTAAATGAAAATGGTGCCAATCTGCAGTCCAAAATGGCCACCAAAGCAGCGATCTTGAAAATCTTGTTATTGCTACTCCACCTGAATGGAAAGTCGTATTGAAATGAGGTTTTCACCAGAAGACTTAAATGAAAATGGTGCTGATCTGAAGTCCAGAATGGCTGCCAAAGTGGCCACTCTGAAAATCTTGTTATTGCTACTCCTCCTGAATGGATGGTCATATCAAAATGGGTTTTTTGCTAAAAGACTTCTTATGATGTCTAGTCAGTCCTAAATGAAACTGGTGCTGATCTGATGTCCAATATGGCTGCCACAGTAGCCATCTTGAAAATCTTGTTATTTCTGCTTCACCTGAATGAAAAGTAATATGATCTGTAGTTGGTCCAAAGTGAAAATGGTGCTGCTTGCACATCCAATATGGTCACTAAAGCGTCCATCTTGAAAATCTTGTTATCACTACTCCTCCTGAATAAATGGTCATATCAGCATGGGGTTTTCACTGAAAGACTTCATATGATGTCTGGTTGGTTGTAAATGAAAATGGTGCCGATATGACTTCCAATATGGCCACCACAACGGCTGTCTTGAAAATCTTAGTTATTGCTTCTTCTCCTAGATGGCTGGTCATATCAATGTTGTACATTCACCGAAAGACTTCTTATCATGTCTAGTTGATCCTAAATGGAAATGGTGCCAATCTGATATTCAGTATGGTTACAATGGCACTCATCTTGAAAATATGATGATTTGTTTTTCCCAATGAAAATGGTGCCAATCTGACATCCAGTATGTCCACCACAGCAGCTAATTTGAAAATATTGTTATTGCTGAAGGATATCAGATATGGTTTCAGCACTCAGCAGTTAAAAGGAAGAAATGGTCTTATTGTGAATTCCAGAAATTCTTTTCGGCCAGTATAGCATGAGTCCATTTGAGGGACTGTTGTTTCTAGACATATACAAGCAGGCCCCCAGAGCTTCTTATTGAACAAATGCTGCACAAAGTTTTCTTGTAGATCAGCTTCAAGGAGTGTTTAACATCTTTTCGATGAACTATCAGTATCCTTATTTGTGAGGACTAATTATGTACAGCCATTGGTACTGTAACAGATTTTCATGATTGGTACTGTAATAGATTTTTATGATTAGTACTGTCATAGATTTTCATGATTAGTACTGTAATAGATTTTCATGATTGGTACTGTAATAGATTTTTATGATTGGTTCTGTAATAGATTTTAATGATGGTTCTGTAATAGACTTTTATGATTGGTACTGTAAAAGATTTTCATTATTGGTACTGTAATAGATTTTCATGATTGGTACTGTAATAGATTTTCTTGATCTACCATTCCATTCCCAATAGGTTTTCAGTTTTGATATGTTTTCTAATACTTTAAATAGGTGACATTTTTATCAAGGGAAAAATGCAATAATATAATGTATATTTTGGTAATGTGATGGTATTACAATTATTAAGTTAGTAACCATTGTCCCTGAAAAGTGAAGATTGAAATCTGTATTATTCCACATTTTGTACTTCATCATATTATTACCTAGCTTTGAATTTCTAGAAGGAATAGATATCATCTTATGAAGAAGAACCAGGAAAACATATCAAGATAAAGCCATCACACCTTGCTTTCTTTATCACTAGAACTATGCCCACCTTAGGCCACCATCCCGTAACATCAAGACAAGCCCTGCCCTCTTCACATTAGATCGTGTTATGAAGAGTTTCCGAGCACGGAGTCAGCTGCTAGTTAGTAGACTGGAAGATGGGGATGAAGTTCTCCGAGTCGAGTTCAGTGATGAGGGGTCTGGAGAATCAGATGATGTAGAAGGAGCAGAGGAGGAACAAGGGTATGCAATTTGTCTCTTTTTTGTTTAAACTTGGCATATGTTACTTTGATTGTACAGCATTCACTTGAATCTTGGATCGACAGTTATGTCTCCTTAGACATGATGGAACTAGGGGTTGTATTTATGACTGCAGTGGTACTAAGCCATCTTGTCGCCACTGCACAATCAAGGCCCCCAAATTTATCTTTAATATTTCAAGTTATTAATATTTCTGTACTGAAATGGAAATATAACTACATGATCTCAGACAAGGTAACTGCACAACATTATAACATCAATCAAGATAGAAGTGTAACATTGTAAACATTCAGTTTTTATACCCTTGCCATATTTATGGGGTTTGCATAATAGTGTAATGTGTCTGTCCATCCTGTCCCATATGGTTACCTCATGTCTCATCATTTTCCGTCCATTGCAATTTAATTTCTGCTTATTAACTTTTGAAGGACTTATTGAATTGAAACCAAATTTAGTATGATGCTTTACATTGGATTGAAACCAAATTTAGTATGATGCTTTACACTGGATTGAAACCAAATTTAGTATGATGCTTTATATTCAGAAGGACTTATTGGATTGAAACCAAATTTAGTATGATGCTTTACATTCAGAAGGACTTATTGGATTGAAACCAAATTTAGTATGATGCTTTATATTCAGAAGGACTTATTGGATTGAAACCAAATTTAGTATGACGCTTTACATTCAGAAGGACTTATTGGATTGAAACCAAATTTAGTATAATGCTTTACATTCAGAAGGACTTATTGAATTGAAACCAAATTTAGTATAATGCTTTACATTCAGAAGGACTTATTGGATTGAAACCAAATTTAGTAGAATGCTTTACATTCAGAAGGACTTATTGGATTGAAACCAAATTTAGTATGATGCTTTATATTCAGAAGGACTTATTGGATTGAAACCAAATTTAGTAGAATGCTTTACATTCAGAAGGACTTATTGGATTGAAACCAAATTTAGTATGATGCTTTATATTCAGAAGGACTTATTGGATTGAAACCAAATTTAGTATAATGCTTTGCATTCAGAAGGACTTATTGGATTGAAACCAAATTTAGTATGATGCTTTACATTCAGAAGGACTTATTGGATTGAAACCAAATTTAGTAGAATGCTTTACATTCAGAAGACCTATATTAAGTTTGATTTTTGGAATATTTTAACAAAATGAACAGAGTTATGGTCCCTGTTTGACTTGGTGGGGCAATCATGTTTGTTGGACACATTTTGGTCTTTAAATTGCTACACCTTTTCTGTCAGTATATAGAACAAAATGAATGACTTAATCATATGATAAATAGAATGTTACACTTGAATTCATTTCATATAAAATCAATAAAACTTGCTGATGATTTTAAATCTTGAGCAAATTAAGGCTTGCAAAAGACATAAATTATGCAACTGGTTTCATGAATTTTTACATGAAATGAACACTTATGTAAGATCCTATATATGTCAAATGATATTATCCATAAGACTGCAAACTGCATAGACCCAGATCTGCCATCGCATGAGCTAGCAGATCTGGGTCTATGCAGTTTGTAAGGACTAATCAGTAGAACAAACAACATAGACCTTGATCTGCCAGTGCATTATGCACTGGCAGATCAGGGTCTATGTTGTTTGCAATTGAAACCGGATAATACGTGAGTATATACAGTGAGGCTTGCAAAAGACAGAAATTATTCAACTGGTTTCATAAATTTTTACATGAAATGAACACTTATGTAAGATCCTATATATGTCAAATGACATTATCCATAAGACATTTCATAAACTCATTCCTGTTACAGATATTTTACTGGTGAATAATGAAATATCATGTTATGATGTCACAAAATTAAATGTGTTAACATGATGTTAAATTGGGTAACAGTGTAACATTGTAAGTGTTTGATTGTTTTGGCAGCCAATACACTTTTGCTTTATTCAAACTCCTTGGGGGACCCAAAAACTGTTTGATTATAAAGGAGTTCATTGGAACAAGTTTGGGTCTTATCAAAGCTGAAAGCTTTTGGGACATACATATGGATGAATGAAGTTTGGATAAATATGGTTTTACTGTATATTTTGAAAAAAATGTTAAGAATTGGTAGTGTTGGGAATAAGTGGAAATTTAAAGATTGATTGTTGGTTCATCATAACCAATCACCCATCAATTTTAATTAGTTGGAAATATTTTATATATTTTTTCATGGACAGAGTCATTTTTGTATACATGGTAATTTGTATGCTGCTTGTATCCCATAGAACTGAAACAAATACCTGATTTTCCTATTTGAATATTCATTGAATGTATTCAGAAAGAATTTGTATATTTGTCGATTTTAATAAAGCTATCAAATCTATCCTTTTTTTCTTTGTCTACTTTGGTGTTAATAACACCCCCTCCTTCCCCCCCCCTCCCCATCTTTCTTCCCCCACCCCCCACTTCCAACCCCAACCATGCTGGATTGTGAACTCAGCCATCAAAATCTAAGTACATATAAATGACATTTTGGGTCTTGCAAACATTTTGGGTGGATTCAAACTAAAAATCAAAATGAATGTGGGTGTTATTTTCCCTGTTTGTCTTCAAACTCAGTATGACCATTGACAGACTATAGGTAAACGAAGGGCAGTAACACTTGATTAATTGTTCAGTTCAATGCAGGGACTATCTAAAAAATATTCTCTTGGAAGTGATTTGTTCACAATGAAAATTGCGTGAACATGTGGCCAATTTAAAATAACTATATTTGGATATGTTGATTGATATATAAAGGCATTGTTGACTTTGATGTGACCCCTGTTCAATAGCATGTTCTTTATCAGCTTGCCGTATTACATGTTATCTTTTCAAGAGCACCTGAATGATAGTGAATAAAAATGGCGATGCTGTGAGCAATGTGTCTATGCAAAGTTTTGACGTTATGATTACCTTGTGAGTTGGAGTTTGAATTTCAGGTGATTTAGCAGGTTTGAAGTTGTTCCCTTTTAGAACTAATTCAACTTTACATAGTTGACATTTTGTTTCATTCTTCTTTTCCAACCAATCTTTGATTATTTTGAATAATCATAATACAAATAATTATTGGACATGGAAGATTCCAATTTAAGATGACTTTTAATTTTCACATTTTCTTCTATTGACTCAATTATTACAGGCTGAATTTCCATGAATTTTACACTATATATTTTAATAACAGAGCTGAAGAAAAGGAAGAAGGAAAGTTGGAGAGGAAGGGGACATTTCGTGTCAAAAAAGGTCCAAGAAAAGATGATTCAAAGGACACAAATGAGAACAAAGAAAATAACTTGCCAGAGATCAGAATAAGTAGAGAAAGTGAGTATCTCCCAAACTTTTATAACAGGTGTGAAAAGTTTCTGAATTGATCAAAATCACAGGTCAGATTCATGCATTAAAATAAACATAGGAAATACATTAGAACTTTAAAAACTTTAAATGCTGCAGGCACAAAGGTTTTTATTTGAGTTCTTAAGGTTGGAGGCATGGGAATGCTTTGCTCTGAACTGAGCTTGAGTTCTTAAGGTCGGAGACAAGAGAAGGCTTTACTTTGAAACTCTGAACTGAGCTTGAGTTCTTGAGGTCAGAGGCAAGGGAAGGCTATACTCTGGAACTGAGCTTGAGTTCAGAAGGTCGCAGGCAAGAGAAGATTTTATTATGGAACTGAGCTTGAGGTCAGAGGCAAAGGATGGCTGTACTCTGGAACCAAACAAGTCATTCAAATGATGTTGAGTGATTGATATTCAAGTTATAGTAAGTTCACTGTTACAGATGCATGAAATTATTACTTATAGCAGTGTTCAGTGGTCCCAAAAAAGTTTACTTCAGCCTCATTATCAAGGGAAGGAAAGGGGAACTGTCACTTGTCACCTTCAGCATCAAGAGTGAATCGACTATCCTTTTCTCCAGGGAGAGAGGATCAAAGGGCTAGTCTCATCTCCTCCCATGAGGGGAGACAGGATGACTAACCCCCGTCAGGAAGTTCCTTACTCTCAGTAGAGAGGGGGGAAGTTTTGATTCATCATTTTTCTTTCCCCTTTGTACAAATTCCTTTTGGAAGAGCAGTTCAAGATGGAGACAACTGCCTCAGTCAGGAATCCCATCAGGCTAAAAGACTGGGTGGTCTCGATCGGTCTCCAGGATGCTTATCTTTGCATCCTTATCTTCCCAGCCCACATGAAATTGTTATGGTTTTGTTTGGGAGAGGAGATCTTTCAATTTCAGGCTCTTCTTTTTGCCCTAGCTTCCGCTTCCAGAGCCTTCATTAGGGTGTTGGGTGTAATAGCAGCTCATTTATGGTCCTTAAGGGTTCGCAACTGACAACTGGTTCATGAATAATGTCCTCAGATGTGCCCTTCTGAGGGATCTGTCTCTGTGTTGGGAGATGGTAACTCAACAAGGCCTATTTCCAGTCATCTCAGAATATGTCTACATGGGGATGAATTTTGTCACCTGTAAAGGAACAGTCCATGTTCCTTACAACAGAATCTCACAAATACTTGCTCTCATAGCAAGACTGGATGAGAAGACATCATTGTCTGCTTGTCTCAACCTCTCAACACAACAGTGAACTTAGTTCCCCTAGGAAGGTTTCAATTCTTGCTTCTAGGGAACTGGAGACCTCACAAATACACCCGGTCTGCCCGGATTCCCTTATAATCCAAGTTTCATCACCACTAGAGTTGATGGAAAAATCAAGAAAGGTTTCTGACTGTAGTTCTAATTCATGCTTCGGAACCTCACTCCTTCCTTTACACTGACATCTTGGATTCAGGCTCATGGCACTCACCTGGTGCCGAGGGAGCAGTCCTGCAGGGCCAGTGGTCTCGGGAAGAAGCTTCCCTCCACATCAACAGTCTAGAAATGTGGGTTGTTTTTCTTGCACTTCAAGGGTGCATCAGTTGAACAACAAACTTCCTCTTTATGTCCCTCCAGTTCCAGACCAGAGGGCATGGGCAATGGACGCCTTCAGTCTGAGGTGAGATCTACTGTATGCCTGTGCCTTCCCACCTCTCAGAAGAATCCCTCAGATTCTTCACAGAGTCAGGACCTCCAAATCACAGCTCATCCTCATAGCTCCCATGTGGCCCCAGAGATCGTGATTCAACAGTCTCCTCTACCTGTTGGTTGACAATCCCAGGGAATTACTGCTGAGAAGTGATCTACTGTCGCAGCACAGAGAGTCCCTCATGCACAGCGCTCTTTAATCCTCCACCTTCACACCAGACTCATATCAAATGATGTATCCACAAAGACCAATTTTCAAGCAAGGTTGCCAAATGCATGGCTCAGGCTAGAAGAAAATCAACCTCCAAGGTTTATGATGCCAAGTGGAGAATTTTCTGTAATTGGTGCAGTAGGAAATGCATTGATTCTATCTGCCCCACTGTAACTGCAGTTGCAAAATGTCTTCTTTTCCTCTTAGAAGAAAAAGATTGCTCAGTATCCATCATTAAGGGCTATAGAGCAGTACACTCTATAGTTCTTAAAGGGCTCCACTATAGGGTTGGACCCACATCTTTTAGAACTGATCAGGTACTTTGAACTCCAGAGACCAATCACTAACTCTTCAATGCTTAGGTCACTATCTTAACCTTCTGATGAACCTCTGAGTGAAGCTTCCTTCGAGTGTCTTACCATTAAACATGCTTCCTCCTCTCCCTAGCATTGGTATGGATAAGGAGTGAAATTCATGTTTTGTCGGTGGAAAGGATTGTTTACGTTTCAAAGGTAACAATGATTCTGTCTCATTTTTGCCAGCCAGTGTTTCTGGCCAAGAATCAGGTACCTTTGGCTGCTTCTGTTTGTACTGAAATCCCCCATTTCCGTCATATCTGAGCTGGGGATGTCCAAGATAGACTTCTTTGCCCAGTTAGATATTTACTTCAGTATCTAGTTAAATCAAGAGGAAAAAGAAAGGAAGGTGATAATTGTCTCTTTTTTCCTTTGAAAGGTACTTATGATATTTTGGCAGCCACCAAATGACCTACTTGTCTTGCTTTGGCATAAAAGAACAAACCAAAAACTTAAGACAAATTCTAAAATGATCAGTGTTCACTCTCGAGTATAAATTCTGGTCAGATATGCCATCATTTGATGTTTTTAGTTAAGTGATGTATGCTACTTTTTACCTCAGATGCATAACAATGTTGACTAACCTACTGCAAGCAGTTCTTTGACAAACAGTGTCATTCAACATCACTGTGTCAGTGGAAAAATTAGCACAATAACCAATCACAATATAAAAAATATGCATTATGAAAGATAAACCCTGTTTCATAATTTTGTGGGCAGCTTTATAGTTGGAGAAAACATTGTGGAAAGCAGATGCACCAACATTTTGGCACAATTCACTGTCTCCTCTCTCTATAAAGCAAGCATTTTTGGAAGTATGATCAATGGGGACTTACATGCTTTCATTGTTAATGCTCAACTTTATTAAAATAAAATTTTATGTACAAAAAATGGAGAATTTACCATCTGTTTGGATCAGTGATGGTTCATTTTCATTGCTCAAAATTAAAAATATTACATGTTAACATTGGGAAGATCTCACCTTTAATTAT